>VXAC01003921.1:227859-477298 GCA_013399225.1 Rhipidura dahli
AGGCCCAGATTGCAGATGGATCGTATTAAATCAAAAGTACTTTTAACCAAACAGAAGAATTCACTTTAAAGGTTTTTAACCTTTCTTAAGAGCCAATTTTTCCTTAAGCCCTGCGATAATAAAGTACAATATAATTTATAGAGCACTCTCCATGGGTATGCATTCCTCCTCTCTTCTTTTTTTTGGTACAGTCAGATAAAACACCCAACAACTGTGATGATAATCAAGAAAAAACAAAAAGCAACTGATCATAAAGCATTTAGAAATGTAACATTCCTTTTACAAGGGATTCAGACATCCTTGGGAAGCCTCACTTCTATACTTTTAATAGAATTAGAGAAGTGTGATGCACAGCTGGTAAAAGCTCAGTCATCCACAGCGCAGCGAGTTTTTGAGTATTTAATTTTATATTTGAATAATTCTCCAGATCAGGCTATAATCATGGATGTCATATAAAAAGATTTTTTTCATAAATTACATTATTTCACAGATGTGCAAATACTTCTGTGAAAAAAATTACATTGATCAGTTTTTAATACCCCCCTGTCTCACCCTTCAGTCAAAAGAAAAAATAGCTTTTTTCCCATCTTTGTCTTCAGAAAGGTGCTAGATTGTAAACATCTGAAGGAAATGAAAGGGGGTTGGCCAGTCCACCCCAAATTCTTTCCAGATTTTCATTCCTTTTACCAGCAGCCTTCTGTTCTTGGAGGAGAGGGAGGAACAGCAGAAGAAAGAGAGAGATGTCTCTGTTTCTTATTAAAATTTAAAGTGCAAAGCAGGGGCTGTATTTTGCTAATTTTCAATCTGTTAATTGGGAAGGGGGTTAGGAGGTGAGGGGCCGTGGGGACACGGGAGGTTTGGAGGGATAAAGCCCAGCCGGTGACACGGCCCCAGTGGGGACAGGCGGCAGGCACCAGGCACAGCCCTGGCCTTGCTGCCAGAGAGGGCTTGGACTCACTGCACTTTGGAATCCGAAATTATAACATCCTGTTTATTTTTCTAATTAGAAAGTGACTCTTTTACTTAGACTTCCCAATAGGCTTGTGCTCTGGCTGGGGTTCAGGCCCCTACAGCCTCTGGGGTGCCCAAAAGCCTCACACTCAGCATGGGACTGGGAGGTCCCCAGGGCAACCTGGCCACTGGACCTTGTGTCCCTCCAGCTCCTGAGCACTTTACCTTTTATCTGGTCCAAACATGGAAAACATTTAATTGTGGCACAGGCAATTCCACAGCACATCCTCACATGCTGAGTATCTGGTTATTGTGGATATCGTTGTGAATGGAAAAGTTTGCCCCAGTGTTAAATTCAGGGATGGTAATTAAGATAAATGCCAACTTCCAGCTCTCTCATCCCATCTCCTATGAACTTACATTTTTAGGGGAAAGGAAGGCTGAAAATAACTTTATAAAAGTTAACCAAGGTGTCACACCCTCCCTGCTTGGGCTTCAATCAGAATTGCCGGCTTGTTTTTCAGGGAATTTAAGTACCAGATGCACTTGGAGAAAGCAAGCTAAACATCAGAGTTTATTTTCAATATGCAAGTGGTATAAAAATATGCAAGCCCTGATCTGAGTGCTATGGAAACTGCTCCACAAAAATGTGGAACGAAAGCTGTTACTGTAAGCGTGGTTCATGTCCTGTAACAGCTGTGACAGCCCGGCACAGCTCAACACTTGTCCAATTAGATGAAAATATTCAAAAGGAAACCTGATTTAAATAAGATTTGTAATAATGTTTCACAATTACAAAGTATCCTAGTGACAAACACTGTCCCCCTGCCCGGGTTGCCTGGACCCTGCACTAGCCTCGGCTCAGTGGACGAGTCTCTCCCTCCTCATGCCAGCTCCAAAAGCATTTTTCAGGGCTTATGTTACAGTTATTTGCAGATTATTTTAGGTCTGTGTTCTTTTATATCCACTTAGCAACTTGCAGGGAATATTTCAGGAGCAGCCCATGCTTGACGTGCCCCTTTTTGGGGAGCAGGAGGACTGGGTGGGGCGGATGTAAAAGCCATTATTGTATTTATGACAGATGGTTTTTAGTTTAGGCAAGAAAGCCCAGATAGACACTAGCATGGAGACAGGAATGTGGACACGTATCATTAAGCTCTTTCTGTTAATCAAATGCAAGAAATACAGTAAATTTATTTTTATAAAAAATATACTGACCTGTGGAACAAATATAGCCAATGGATATTACACATAATAGGTCTTAAAAGGAACAATTATAGTTTCCCTTTAACTTTTCTGATTTGTTACAAGTTGTATCTATGTCTAAGGTTTTAAGGATACCAATGATTAAAATCATCCTACTGCATAGATTTTAGTTATTTACCATAGTTTATAAGTATCATGTGATGACCTTTTTCTGGCTTCATAAAATCAGTGACTTAATATAATTTAGGATCTGAGAGTGCAAGTTCCTCGATTCATTTATCATTTGATGCTGAAATTTGTTTAGTCTGGATCGAAGGCCCTACTCAGCTTTTCCCACTGGCCATAGATTCTTTGTACACTGGAAACTGGGAGACCTTTGTGTCTTGTCTCTTTCTTTCAAGTTTGACCAAAAATAGTCATTAAAGACTTCAGAAGCACCCTGACTTTATAAATAAGGGCTCTTGACTGACTCTGATGGGAATTCCATGCACAGAACAGCCCCTATCACAATTTTTCAGGATGGCAAAGTGTGTTAATGTAGAATACACCTTGAATTAAGTGGTTGGTTTTGACTATATTCCAGACAACTTTTTATGAATGCAATTAAATAGTGAGTTTTAATAGCTTTGGGAAAATTAAGTTTGAAATTTTTCCATAAAGAATGTTTATAAATATACATAGATAGAAGATAGATGTAGCTGAAAGCAGAAGGCAATACAGTAATTTATTTTAAAAATTCTTCTGTAGTTGGTGTGAGTGATTTCAAATGGGATCCCGGAATCTCCAAGCCAAAGCTCTCATCTTCTAAGGAATTTCAGTTACCTGGAATAAAATGTTGCCTTAGAAATTATTGACGTAATAGTCCCCTTGGGAATGCCAGAGCAGTCGAAGAGAAATCCAACAATAAATCCAGGGGCCACCTGGATAACTCCCATTAAAGGCTTTTTTTTCAGTGGAAAAAATTCTTTAAAAGCTTAATTCTTCCTAAATGTAAAGTCCAGTGATCGTGTTTCTGTAGAACTTTTACAGTTGGGTGTTTCACTTTATTTTGTTGAAAGAATTTCTCCAGGGCTCTGGGACAGTGACGGCAGCCCTGTGTTCTCCCTGCGGCCCCTCTGCAGTGGCTGGGGAGCCAAAAGGCACCGAGCACACACAGAGAGAGCTGAGCCTTGGGCTGGGATATTGGTGTGCATCAAACCTCGCCCAGCTGCTGGGCCCAGCCGTGGCCCCGCCACGGGACCCCACTGCAGGAGTCCCACTCCACTGAATCTTGAGCAGGGATGGGAACTCCACCGGCTCCTGCCAACGCCTGGTTGTGGGTTTGAAATGCTGCTGCAGAACTGTAGTTCTGGAAAAGCAACGGGCAGCCCGCCTGCAGCCCGAGCCCTCTGAGTGGAGCGCGCTGGGGATTAGTTACATCTGCTTTTCTCCAGAAAAACAGAAAAGAAAAAAAAGCCCTCTGTGCCCATTGCAGTTCCTGGTGTGCACAGGTAGCCCGGCAGAGCAGGTCAGTGTGGAAAGGCTGGAAGTCGTGGAGAATTTCCATGTCCGTGTGACAGACGGAGCAGTTCCCGGAGCATTCCCTGCTCTGCAGCTCGTCCTTCGCAGGAGTGAGATGTGCAGTCCTTGTTTCTTGGAGAGACTGGCAGCCCCCCCCAGGCAGTGCCGCTGAAAATCCCTGGGGCTGGTTTGGAATGAGGGGATATGTGTGGTCTGACACGACTGAAAACCAAACCTGTTTTTAAGGGGGGTGTGAGGTGAAATTCACGTACCTCAGGACATCCCGGGGCATGTGCACATGGACACACAAAATCACGGATTGCGCCCGCTCCGTGTTCTCCACAATCCGAGCTGTTTTGCGCTGCAGCAAAAAGGCACTGTGTGGCTTTTGGTTGAAAATAGTCAGGGAGAAACAATAATCCCACAGACCAGTGGAAATTTTATCACAATTTAATTCTCTATCAACATTTTTAAAAGGAAAAAGGGGATAAGAATGAAGTGTGTTACTCTTAGTTGTCTGTATTATTAGTTAACATCAGCTGTCTGCTGATCCTCAGTACAAAGGACACTATAAACCACTTAAAAAAGAAAAAAAAAACCACTTTGGATTTTTGTAGAAACACATATAAAATTAGATTCAGTATTTGTGGGTATTTACATAGGGGTGTTTTACAGATTTCCTGGTGTGGTGGGCTGGAAGACAAACCTCTTTTAAACCCTGTGAAATTCAACATTTCACTGAATTTAATGTATTCTAAGTTATACCTAATATATATTTTGAAGTAGTTTTGCACTTTTTCTATAGGCTTCAATTTTCAACAGTGTCTACTTTTCATGTATAATGAAGATATAATTTAAAACAATATTTTAAACAGTCCAAGTCAGTTATTTATACTAGTTTTTATGTTGAAATGAGGTTTGCTGTACGTTTTGGTTTTGCTGTATTTACCTCATCATTCCCTTATCACCCAGAGCCTTTTTTGCAATTGTATTTATTTTAAATGGTATTTCTTTACTTTTAATATAATTGTGTTGTTTAGACAAGAGGTTTTTTTTTTCTTGTGAGTATTAAGGAACTTGTTTTGCTGCTCTCCCCGGAGCAGTTCAGTGCAGCAATATGTGCAGTCAAACGGGGAGGATTCCCAAACTGTCTGTTCCCTTGCTTGGGATTCAGACAAGCAGGGACTGTCTCTGTTCCTGTAAGGAGCAGTGAAGTTTGGTGTTGTGGATCTGGGTTTAAACTGTTCCAGAAGCAATTTCTGTTTATAGGCCACTGTTTTTCTGGACATTTTCCTGTGTTTTTGAGCAGAAACCAGGCTTGTTGCACTAGAGACGTAATCATTGAGAGTGGGCTGTGCTGGGTAGGATGGGGCCACATTCCCATTCTGGAATAATGCATGGAACTGTGTGGGATAAGGGCAGCAGAGCCAGTTCTGTTCATCTTGGCCTTGCTCATCACCTCCCTTGCCTGCAGAGTCTCCTGTGGCTTCATGAGCTATGTCTGCCTGCCGGGACAAGGGACCCTCCATGCTGCCCACAGAGATGGAGCAGCCCAGGGAATCCATCCCATCCCATCCCACCTTGAGCACCACGAGCCCACTGTGGAGCTCCTCATGGGTCTGAGCTGCCTCCTGCTCTCCTGCCCTGGCCTCAGGGATGAGCGCTGGGGATGGGGAAGCAGCAGGTGTTGGGAGGTGAGGTGGCCAAGGCATGGTGGCATGGATGGTGGCAGTGGTGTCCCTGGCCCTGAGTGACTCTTGGCTCCTTGTCTTAGTCTTTGTAGCCTCCTTGCTGGACAGGACAGGGACAGGCCCTGCCTGGTAGGTCTGGGAGCTGGGAGAAGCTGTGTCTCCATCTGTGAAATAACGATGGATGGTTTTCCTGCATTGTTACCAGAACTGGGATTGTTTCGGTTGGAAAAGCCCTCAGAGGCCATGGAGCACATGCTCTGCCCACCATGGCCAGTGATGGTGCAGCGGAGACGGATGGGCTCCCCCGGGAGGGCAGCGGCCGAGGGGTGCCCAGGGCCGGGCGATTGCCGGTGTTGTGATCCCGGGTGTCGGGCGATTGCCGGTGTTGTGATCCCGGGTGCCGGGCGATTGCCGGTGTTGTGATCCCGGGTGCCGGGCGATTGCCGGTGTTGTGATCCCGGGTGCCGGGCGATTGCCGGTGTTGTGATCCCGGGTGCCGGGCGATTNATCCCATCCCATCCCATCCCATCCCATCCCATCCCATCCCATCTCACCCCACCTCTGCGATCCCCGCCCAGGGAACACAGGCACAACTCAAATTGTTTGGAGACTTTTGCATTCAAACGTTGTTTTCTATAACAATATCCCTAAACCCCACCTGCATTTATATGGAGATCGTCCTCCTCTGGGCTGTTGGGGAACAAATTCAATTCCTGCCATAAAGACAGAGGTGGTGGCCAAATAATTTCCATATCATATTAATTTTATATGTGTATGGTTGCACAATTTGTTCCTCGAAGTGTGAGATCACAAAAACGAGGAGGTTTTTGTGCGGGTGCACTGGGTTGCTGGTGGGGGGAGGGTGGTGGATATTCCAGCACTTCTATTTCTGCCTCAAATATTTGTGTTTGTTTTTCAGGGGCTTTGTTAATACCTGAGGGAACCATTAATGCAGCCGAAATAACAGGAGATCTGATGTTCTCATGGTGTTTTAGTATTTCAATTCCTCGATGGAAATGCCAGGAGAACACCAGATCTCGCGGTATTTGGGCGCCAGAAATAGCTCCCTTGGGAATTTTTAAAAAGCCCATAAAATACATAAACACAAATGTGGAGATATCCAGGTTCCTGCCGAAGTTGCCTGCGCAGCCTTCCCTCGATTGAAGCCATCAGTCAGCAGCTTTCCCTCCCTTCCAGCTGATTTGTCTTTGTCACTGAGCGAAACTACTCTTTCTCCCTCAAACCGATGGCAGAAAACTGGACCCATGTCGGTAATTGTGATTATGGAGAGGATAATTCTGGATTGCTCACACAGACAGAAGATTTCCCCCAATCTGCTTATTTTTTTTCCTAATATGGCTGTTTCCTTTTTTAAAAACGTGTTATTATTTTTTATTATTATTTTTGGTTTCACTATAATTTTCCTTGGATATTTGGTTGTATCTAGTTAATTATCTAATCAAGCAAATGGTTTCTTTGGCTCTTAGCTAAAACAGGAAAACACCCCAGTATCTGGATTAAGTTTTCATCTCTATCAACTGGCTTAAAAATACTGAACTTGATTCCTTTTGAATTAACTGAGTCTTATTTTATTTTTTTTTTTCAATATCACCTATCACCATAGTAACCACCAGCTGTCAGTTCAGTTTCTGACATTTTTCTCATTTGGTAAGATTTCAGAATTGCCATCCTCCCTGCCAACATGTCATGAACAAGAAAAAAAAAAATTGCATGAAAAATCTAATGGGTGTCTGGTCTGATTGTCCTCACTCGTGGCAGGGAAGACAAAAACTGATGAATTGTGAAATGTATTCAGAGGGATTCAAGAAAAGCAAGTGTCTCGGACCCCCTCCTCACCCACACCTCCTCGTTTTCATCTTGTTATGCTTGATGCACCAGACATGCTTGCCCTGACACTCGGGTTTGTAGAAATTTAAGATTAACAGTTTTTACATTCACCTCGCTGATCCCTGAGTTTTAAAGTCATCATTAAAAATAAAGTTCACAGAGCTCGTATTTAGCACCATTTCCCAGTCATTGATGAGGTTTTAGCACCTGCGAATTCTCAACAAAACACTTCCCGTGCCTGAAGTCAACAGCCAGTTTGGTACATTCCCACATTTCTGTCCCTATTTCTGTATTTTATGTACGTGAGAAAGCAACCTTTGAGCAGGCCGAAAGAGAAAAGCAAATTCTGGGTAGCTCCCTGGGCTGGGGTTTTGTTTGTGCTGGAAAAGGGCAGCAAACGGTAAAATTAGTGATTTTTTATTTCTCCAATTGGTTTAGCTGAAATAATGTAAATTTAAGGAAAAACGGTTTCGTGTTGAGTAAAGGATGCTGCACTTCATGGATGGCAAAATATCTGTGAGAAACCTGCTCACCAGTGCTGCAGAAGGGCAGGAGAAAGGGAAAGGACTCATTTACCTCCGGTAAAGCAAATAAAACGCCAGCAATGCCTTTATACCATGTATTTTTATTTTGGTTTTTCTATACAAGGCACATACATGGAACTGGCACGCTGTGTTTCCCTAGGTATAAAACAAATCTCCCCCCAGCTGCCTCCACAGGGGCACAAAGAACCGTCCCCTGGACGTGCTTCCAGGGGGGTTGTTTGGGGCTATATCCATCTCTTTTTTCCCCCGACTGTCTGTGAATTCAGGCTCAGCAGCAGGAACTCATTTCAGGAACATAAACCTGATTTGATGAGCAGCTGCAGCGCTCGGGTCCCTTTGCTGCCGGGGACACCCCTTTGCTGCCGGGGCTCAGCCCCGCTCCCGGCTCACGTTTCACATTCGGGGGCTCCGGCGCTTCAAACCCGGCAAGCCCAAAGGGGAATAATTGAAACAATCCCGGGACATTATACCCACTTGGGAACATTTGGGGGAATTTGTATTTGTGAGTATATTCGCTCAGTTCTGCTGCATCTACGTGGAGCTGGGAGGTAGCTCTTCCCAGGAAAACTACTGACTCCCGTAGGAAAACCCTGGGCTGCGTTTTTGTCACTGTTTTTCTCTGGGAAGTCGTAGACTGAGTTTTCGCAGCCCCGTGGTTTGGGTGTTTCAGCTCGGGGTGCGAGGCGCTGGCAGCGCAGGTCCGCGGGAGCAGCGGCGGCCGGAGCTTAGGGAGGGACGGCGGAGCTCCGGGAGCACACGGGTGCGGGGCTGGGCGGGAGGCTCCACTCAAACCACGCAGATTTCTTCATCTAAGTGTCTTTTTGAATTAGACATTTCAGATATGGGTAGTGCTTAAATGTCTTCTCGATTTTAGAATGAAAAAACATCGTCTTCGGGAAAAAATGGAAAATGATCCCATTTTCCTGCCTGTCTCAGGCATGCGTTTTGCCAGATGTATTTTTTAAATAGTTCTATAAATGTATCTCATGAAATAAATGCACTGAGAAAGTGTAACTCTTTTAATGATAAATAATACTGTTGTATGTAATATTTGAGAACAAATGGGGTAAACAAAATGCACCTTAATGTCTTTATGGTTTGTGAGATTTATAACAATAATCAGCAACCGACTGTAACACTGTTTGCACCTTGTGTGCCCTAAAGCCATTGGATCCCTCCGTTAATTGTATAAATTCCATACACTATGGAAAATCATGATGTATCATTTATATTCAGCTATGTCAGGTATATAAATATTAAAATATATTGGCCAAAAATGGCTGATTACCCCTCAAACATTTCATGATAAATCTTATCTTTTTATGGTAGCGGTAGCAGTGAGGGTGGGGCGAGGGGGGAATGGACTAAATATTTCATGTTATTTGGAAATATTCTTTAAACAACCCAGATATATTATTAATGTTTTACAACTGCTTCAAAAATCCAGCAGCTTGGTTCAGGTTTAGAGGATAAAGTGCTTCAGTACCTGAAGAAAAAGTGATTTTTATATGCAAAGCACCCCAATGGTGGGGGATTATGTTATTTATTCAGCTTGGGATCCGTGTGGCTCGCGGAGGCTCCGTGCTGACGCCCCAGTATAAAATAGAGGTGACGTTCCCGGAGCCAGCGACAGCAGCACCTCCCTGCTCTGCTACTCCAAGTATTCATGGGCATTTATCAGGGCCTTATTATTCACCTATAGTCTTATTTAATAAACTCCTGCTCTCCCCAGCCACGATGTAAAGGTACAGGGACAGTGTTTGTGACAGTCTTTTGCCTAAAAATATTTAAGTGAAATATGATCTATTTCTATGTGTTCCCCACACAGCTCCAGCCTGAGCACTGGCCTGTGCAGGGACAGGGAGAAAATATTGCTATACATATTTATTGATACTAATGTCTGTGTTTTAATGAATAAAGAAATACACAGTTGGGCTGTGGCTCAAATGTGTCGGGCAAGTGGCCGTCTGCAGTGCGGAGGGAGGAGATGTCAGCACAGGGGCTTGGAAATACGCATGGCTGGGAATAATGGAACGGGAATGATGCCTCGCACCGACAAGCAGACTTGGGGTGTGTGATAGACTTTGTTCATTTGATTCTCAGAACTCAGTCGGGGTTAAATTGGAATCCAGACATCAAAGAATTCTTCCAGCAGCCCCAAATTTTGCCCGTATAATTTTTTTCTTGCAGTTGTCATAATTGTAGCTAATTTCACACTGCAAAATTTTTTTTTCTGTTTGAAGTATTTTCCTAAATATGCACAGAATGTGGGAGTGGGATTATTCGTTCTCTCTGGTGTTTCCCTGATGGTCACAGCCAGGCAGTTCTGAGCCCTCGGTGGCTGTGAGGAACCCTTGCGTTTGATAGGGTGTGTCCACGTCCCCTCGAACTCACAGATCGGAGCAGGATCCTGAAATTTCAAGGGAGGGGAAGGCTCAGGGCTGGAAACAGCAATGCCTTTCTCTCTGTTCCTTTTTTTCGCCCGACTGTTGTGTCTGAACACAAGCGTGTGGTGCTGCATATTTGGTGGGTTTGCAGATTTCCGTGCGATTTTTATCTGAAGGTCAGGGCTGTGGAAATACATCAGGTTGGGATTTGGGATGTTTGCCATTTGCCATTTAGCCTCGCTCCTGCTTATCAGATTGCTGGGAGCACGGGCCTAATAAACCAGGGAGCTGCTTCGAAAAGGAAAAATAAATATTGTTCTGGTTTTATGGAGTCTCTTTACTATTACACAGCAGGAGATTTAAATGTATTTATTTCAGTTTTTGCCTTTTTGTTTTGGAATTGTGGAACTAGGGAACAGAAATTAATGGTGACTATTTATAATTTCACTGGATATTTGCATACATTAATTTTTTAAATGAAATTTTTTTTTCCTTTTTTTTCCAAATTGGAAAAATAAAAAAGGAAAAAAGTTGTAGGAAGAAAGGGGGAATGTGGAGGGGGCAGGGGCATTTTCCGCATCCAACATCAGTTTGAAACCAAAACATGGTATTTGAGGTTTCTCCTGCTGGGGTTTTGGGCTGTTTCTCCCCTTTTCCCATGGATCAGGAAGTTTGGCTGCAACCCCCGGTGCCAAGCACAGAGTTCCTGAGCTGCGGGACAGTGAGTCACTGCCAGGGCTGGCACAGCTGCAGCTGGGGGCTGGCCTCAGTTGCTGCACTCCCAGGACTGGAGTTACCACCAGTGGCAATGTGATTTACATTTTCAATTCCCGTTTTCAGTGCTGGTTTTTATGGTCAGGATCAGGCCTAAGTAAGTGTTCAAGAAGAGGGCAGCCTGCAAATGGTGTTTAAACCCAACACTTTCAGAATAGCCTCACCTGGAGGTGGTGATGGGCACTGGCTCCTCTGGCACAGTGCTCTGACATTTTCAGGCCCTGTGGCGCAGGGATGCTCTTTGGCACAGGGGTGCCCCTGAAGCCAGCTCGAGGCAGCGGATGCAGCAGCATCGTGCCCCTGGCCAAGCACCCACCTCCCGGGGACCCCATTTTCCTGGTGTCAGCGCAGGGCTGTTCAGGTGGTTTGGGAAGTGGCTGTGGCTCCCAGGCGATTGTTAATGGCTCCATTTGCACGAAGCCATCCCAGCTGTGGTCTGGGGACAAACACCTTTCCCTCCTGATCACCTCATGGCCAAAGCCCATCCGACACAAGGAGTCTATTTTTCTCTGGAGTTGGCTGGAGGGGGAGGGAGAGGACTAAAAGGCCATGGCAATCCTTAGGAAAACATTAGTTTGTTATTTTAATATTTTTGAGAGGAAAGCATTTTGCTCCTGTGTCGATACCTTTTTGTGGTTTATTATTTTGTTGCTAATTTACTTAACCATTAGCAAATTAAGGTGGATTATGGCTTGGATGCATTAAAAGCACGAAGGAGTTGCGGTCCTTGTGGCTATTTCGGGCAATGTCATAAGCACACTCTTTTTTTTATTGTCCTCCCAGGGAGCAGAATTTGAACTTAATATTCCATGAAATAAGCCATTGTAATCACGTTGGGTTAATAGAAGAAGTAAAATTGCCTCTCCTCTCACAAGACATTAGAGCAAGGCTGCATTATTAAAGTTTTCTTGCGGACAGGCGGTTTAAAATATATCCTCAGTGGCTGACGCAAGTCTTTTCAGCGGGGATGACAGCTTTTCAGATCTTAATAGGCTGTTCATTTCTGGCCTACGAGTTTTCAGCATTTCTTCTTTTCAAGCCAGGCTGTGACATGATGGCTAAAAACTGACATAAAGAAGTGCCATGTACTGTGAAAACCTTTATTCACTAAGTGGCTCCATGTAAATTGGTGTCAATAAGCAAACAATTAGAACTTTAAAAAAAATTGTTGGTTTAAATCCCTTTTCTCCTTAATCATTTGACCTAAAAATCTCTCCTTTCTCACTCCCTTCTTTGGAAGTGGTGCATATAAACCAGTGACAAAGTGTTTTGCAAGTGAAAGTGGATCAGATCTTTGTTAGAAATCAGTAAATGATATTTAGCCAAGGTGAGTTTGGCATAAGGTTTTTTGTCTTTGAAATAAAATTTACAGTGAACTAAATTCCAGGTAAATGATAAAGGGTGAAGAAGGGACTGGTTCTTCTGCCCCTTCCCCCCACAACCCCAGTGTCCCCTGTTTCAGAGCCACAGCCTCCTGCAGCACAAACAGCCGCTGAGTTCTGGGAGCTTGGCTAATTTCAAGAAATTTGGTCTTGTTGTTCATGCTTTCTGGAAATTGTTTACTTGAATTATTTGCAGAAAAGACTTTTTTTCTGTGTCATTAGGTGAAGAAAAGGCGCAGCACTTAATGCTTTCCCCACTCTTGCTTGTCCCAGGAAAAAAATATTCAGCAGAGCTTTCAATCTCTGTTTTAATTTATGATTTCTCCTTTTCTTTCTATAATTTGACTCCTTTCCTCGTTCCTTCCTGCTGATGGATCCAGCAGGGTGGCTCATCGCCGCTCCGATGGCTCCCGGGCTGGCTCCAGGCAGCCCCTCGTGGCCACGGCTGCCCCCATCCTCCTGCGTCACTCGGCTGGAGCCCGCTGGGCCAGGGACACTCCGGAGCCTCCTGCACTTCCAGGCTGCTCCACACTGGGCACTCCGGTGTTCCCTGGGAATGTCGCCTCCCGTGCTTCACCCCATATACACAGCCTTGTGTTTCAGGTGGCCACTGAAGACAAATTGCTTTCTGGAGCAGGGGAAGTGGCTTCACCTCACTTTCTGCAATATTTCTACAGGCTTTTAGGCACACCCTAAAGTAACAGGGCATGAAGGGAGACTGCAGGAACAGGGCAAACTGTTGCATTCCCCCTGAGGCTGAGGAGGTGAGTGTGCAGGGTGATGGTGTGTGCTGCGTGGCCAGTGCAGAGCTGCTGATGGTGTGAGGGCACTGGCCAGGAGGAACTGGACATTGCCCCTGTGGCTACAGGGAGCACATCCTGCCCAAAAACCTGGAAAACAAGGGTCTGGCTGGGGGTATGGAGACACCAGAGCAAGTGGTGCCTTCAACCCAGAGCCCTTGTGGTGTCCCTGGGGCAGCGAGGGCAGTGAGTCCCAATGATGTGTCCTCGCTCCCCTCCCTGTGCCCAGGGCTGCTCTGAAGGCAGAGCCCCACAGAACATGGATTTATTTTCTGAAACTTGCTACAATTCATGGTCCTTCATCCCCCTGCCATGGGTGGGGACACCTTCCACTGTCCCAGGCTGCTCCAAGCCCCGTCCAGCCTGGCCTGGGACACTGCCAGGGATCCAGGGGCAGCCACAGCTGCTCCGGGCACCCTGTACCAGGGCCTCACCACTTTCAGGGGGAAGAATTCCTTCCCAACATCCCATCCAGCCCTGCCCTCTGGCAGTGGGAAGCCATTCCCTGTGTCCTGTCTCTCCATCCCTTGTCCCCAGTCCCTCTCCAGCTCTCCTGGAGCCCCTTTGGGCACTCAGAGGGGCTCTGAGGTCCCCCTGGAGCCTTCTCCTCTTCAGGTGAGCACCCCCAGCTCTCCCAGCCTGGCTCCAGAGTGGAGGGGCTCCAGCCCTGGGAGCAGCTCCATGGCCTCCTCTGGGCTCACTCCAACAGGTCTAGGTCCTTATTTTTGGGGGTCCAGTGAGGAACTGGTCTAAGTCCCCCCATGTGCTTCAAATCACTTGATATCAGTGACCTTATATTTGTTTCCTAATTAAAGGATATATTAATGACTTTAACAGGAATGTCTCACAGACCAGGGCAGGTGTGAACAGTTGAGGGTTCTCGGGCACTGCAGTGGGGGAGCAACAGGGAAAGCTTCAGGTCACAGAAAGGAAGTTTTATGAAGGAAAAGAAAATGGCTGATTATTGCCTTTAATTTATAAAAAATCCATGACAAAATTATATCCTAATTTTATGATAATATAACCTTGGAAGTGTATGAATGAAGGGGAATGTGGCAGCTGGATCTGGAAACCTGGATGTGGAAACAAGTTTGTTTTATTTTAGATCACTTGCAATGAAAATTGTATTCAAAGATGGTAATTCCAAGCTTTCATTCAGGTCTGCCTGGAGACAACAGAGGCTGAACATCAAACAGGCTCCCTCAGAATCCAAGGGTTTTTCTTTTACACAAAGCTGTAAGTGCGATCCACCTCCAAAGGCTCTGAGCTGGGATCCCTCAGTGCCAGGCCCACGTACTGCAGCCTCCAAGCTTTTCCCTATGACTTCCAGAACTAGTTTTATTATTTTTCACAGAGTTTACAGGAAAAGGCCTAGGACAATATAAATACAATTAAAAGAAATCAAAGGTATAATGAAAACCTTAGCATTCACAGGAATTAAAGCAGCAAACATTTCTTAAAATTTCCAGAAATAATTGAAATTTATTTAGGTATAATGGGACCGGTTAGGACATATTGCTTACACTGAAAACATAATTCCAAAAATTATATTGACGATTTCTGACAATTTTCTACAATTTGATAATTACACAACATTTGGCAATTTAAAAAATAATTCCTGTTGTTCCCTTTAAAACAAAGGACAAGGAGCCATGGCTGGAGTCCTCGGAGGCTGGCTGGCCTGCCCCCAGATTTGTGTTTATATATCTTGCAATATTTTTCAGTAATCAAGGAAATGCCTTTAAATAAAAGTGAAAAGTTATGTGACCTTGGTTGTCAGACTCAATTTAGACTCTGTCGCAACACTTCGCATTTTATTTTTTAAATTAGCTGTTGCCATCTTTTACAATTTGTTTATAGGCAGAAAGAGCCACATGGAATGGGAAGTATCAGGGAGGAGCTGAGAGGTGCTGCTTTGGCCTCAGATAGAGGCATTTTTAATAACTTTAACAGCTTTTTATTTTATTTTTCCCTTTAATCTGTTTTCTCAGGTGGTGCCTTGATTCA
The DNA here is from genome assembly GCA_013399225.1 of Rhipidura dahli. NCBI lineage: Eukaryota > Metazoa > Chordata > Aves > Passeriformes > Rhipiduridae > Rhipidura > Rhipidura dahli. Next base: position 242,951 of record VXAC01003921.1, read on the forward strand.
TTCTGGTTTTCTTTGCAAAAATTTTGTTTCCTTTTTTGAAGAATGTTAGGGTTCTGTTCCCCCTTCTGGGGGAACACAATGGATTTTTGGGAAGTTCACCATTAAAAGGTGTGCAAGGTAATGTTCCCTCTTGGGTTACACTTACCAAACCATTTTGTTTCCCAGCTGTTTTTTGCCTGTTACAAGGATCAGGAAAAAGGGAGTTTGCTGGGCCCACAGTGTCAATGGCTCCATGCTGGCACCAACTCCCTCTCCAGTGCCCCATTCCAGGTTGGATTTTCCTTCCTTTGACCTTGAACAGGTTTTGTTGTTGGCTCCTCCCTTCCCTTCCCTTCCCTTCCCTTCCCTNCCCCATCTTTATGGCTGAAGTAGATCATCTGCTTTGCCAGAGACACCAATCAGCCCCTCTTGTATCTGATTTTTATTTTTCATAGGATACATTTTGAAAGCATATGTAAAATAGGACTGAAAATAGCATTCCAAATGTCAGCAGTCCTGTAGCATCTTGGCTGAGCTGCTCTGCTTTACCATTTGGAACAGATAAAGTCATTCTACTCAATGAAAAACAAAAGCAAACATGAATTGGAGCAAAACTACAACATTTTGTAGTTGTGGCCTGGCACGCAGGGCGGCAGTCTTTCTGCTTTTGAGGGTGGAATAGAAAAGGTAAAAATTTGAGGCTTGTATTAATGAAAAATACAAGTACTGTTTTGATCTAAATAGAATAAGAAATTAAGGAAGTTCATATGGCAAACCACAAACATCTGACCATGTCATGCTTCTCTGGCTCCTTTTTGAAGATGAGAATTCAATGATTGTAAAATCAGGCTCTGACTGAAGATGGGGTGATAGTGTGAGCAGCACCCCCAGAGCTGTTGCACAACAATGACATGGATGTATCTCACATTTATCATTTCAGCCTTTTCTCTCCCACAGCTCTGCATGCATTTTCAAGGGAATTGGTACATTAAAATGCATACTGGGAAGTATTTTAGGCTTGACAGAGTCAATTGGGTTGTTCCATCTGGCTCTTCTGCTACCAAAAATTTTAATTAGATAATTTCAGTTGGTTTTATTTTTATGCTTCTAATAAGAACAAAACTCCTATAGTCTACTTAAGGAAAAGTAGGAAATTTACACATATTAAAATAGCTCTTTAAAGCTTTAACCCAGCCTATCAGCGCAAGAGACAATGGGCTGCCAATTACAGTGTGATGCTGTGGCAGCACCGTGCAGTTTGTAACTCTCTCTGCAATCCTGTTTGGGGACAGCATTGTTTGCTTTTGAAAAAGGAGCTTTTTTAAATGCCAAGTGTGTGGCCAGTCCTGAAGAGGCACCCGCTGTTCTCATTGGCCCATCTGAGATGCCACATCTGGAGTAGGAAAGGCGGTGAAACGTGGCTCACCCAAAGGGTTCATTTCCGTTCAAGACCTGCCGTGTCCTTGGTGTGGGTTTGCCTTGCCGTGCCCTTTCCCCCCAGTCCCAGGCTGCCGGTGCTGCAGGTACGGCTGGGCCGGCTTGGCCGTCAAAGAGCCGCCGGCTTTGGCTTCGCAGTGCGGGGACGGGCCCCCGCCCCCTCTTTGAGCATATTCTGTCCCCGCGTTATTGCATCAAACACCACTTCCAATACAATACCACGGGAAACTAAGGGCCCTATTCAGAGATTACATGCACCCCATGGAAGGGTGCTTTTCATCTATTGGAAACCTGATTTAAAACCCAGCCCTACGTGACTCTTCCCTGTACTGTAACTTGCATAAAACGGGGAGTTCTTGAGGTTTCCTGTATTAGTCCCTGCTCCTTTGACATGCCTGGCACAAGCCCGACAGGGTCTCATTGTGGCATTTTTATTAAGAAAGAGGATGCTGATTCTTTTTTCTCTGTCAGCTGCTGAAATAAGAAGGTTTTAAGAACAAAGAAAAAAACTTGTGCCAAGGGGAGACACAAGAGGATTATGATTCCCAAAGGAAGGTGGACGTTCCCCACACCAAAACACTGTCCTAATGAGCCAATGGGTTTTTCTGGTAAATATATTTAGGAGAAGTACATTTGGGTGCCATCTTTACTCATTTATTCTTCAAATTGTAATGCTGCACATTTTGGGTTTCACTATATTGCATTTTAAAACTAATGATGCATTCATTCTCCAAGCAAATCTTATTTCTAAGCCCTAATTTAATAGAATTAAACTCTAAGCTGAATTGGTTTTATGAGATAAAACTCTGAAGTTGATAACTGCATTTAGGAATAGTTCAGGTATTGAGTTTCTAATTTGCTTCCTGAGCATGGAAATCCCTCAGATAGTCAATATTGACGCCCTGTAATTGGTAAGAGTGGGGCTTGCTGAGTTTCCTCTCCGGAGCTGGAGCGATGCTCGGAGCACAGCCCCAGGGCTGCAGGTGAGCCCTGCCCAGCCCAGCCCGGCTCCGCCTGCCCCAGGGGGCAGCTCCAGACCCCTTCCCCACCATCATGTGCCGTGCCAGCAATAATCCCTTTGCCTCCAAGGAAAAAGGTAAATTAAGCTTTGCTGGGGGTTCAGCTCAGACATGGAGCTGATGCTTTGTGCTGCCATTTTCCCCAAGAAGAGCAAGACAGGGCTTGAGGAGATCATCTCCAGATGATCTGCCTTTGCTGTTCAGATATAACACACATCTTAATTCTGCTGCTTGGAAGCCCCTGGATGCTCTCTCAGGAGACACCAGCCAGGTGGGGAATTGATGCGTCTTGTGCTTTGTGGCACCTCCAGATTTCGTTCTGTGTTCCAAAGTACTAGATTTTGCTGCTTTATTGCAAGAATGGTTTGGGAACTAAGCCTTAAGAACAGACTTATAAAACACCTGGATTTCACAAATTTACCAGTGTTTAGTTACAGATAGGGGGACCTGCGAATACAGCACAACTCTCTCTCAGGGAAATCGCCAAATTCTTAATTTGGAGCTCTCAGAAGCTCTTTGGCGAGTGAGGGTGTGCGCACACGGATAATGCTGCAAGTTTCCACTTAGCAAAGTTTGTTAGTGGGTGGTTCTGTAGAGAAATCAGTTATCGAGCCTAGTTCCAAAAATAAATAAAAGCAGAGAGTTGTATGATTTAAAAAAAAAAAAAAAGGGAGGGGAGTGAAAACAACCTATTTTTATTGTAGTTGCTTAATGAAAGGGTTTGGTTTGTACCTAATAGGTAATGATTTAAAGCACTGGGAAGAGGTTTGCCAGATAGTTTGTCTCCCTCATTAAGGTAATGAGATTTTTATTGAATTTTTCCCAACCTCCTCCTGTTGCTCCAGGTTTCTTCCTTGCATTTAAAACCCACTATATAATATTAAATGAAGGAGAACACAGACCAGTTGATGCTGCCATGTTTTGCCAGGTCTAGAACCAGGCAAGGTTGATGATGTGAGGTCAGTTCTTATAATTATAGAGTCACAGAATGGTTTGGGTTGGAACAGACCCTAAAGATACCCAATTCCAGCCTCCTGCTGTGGAGCAGTGCCTGGACCCCGGTGGCAGTGATGGTGCTCTGTTCCTGCTGGGCAGCCTGGAGGGCTCCAGGGGCTGATTCTTGTTCCTGTGTCACTGATTCCAGACAGAAGCCTGGCGCCAGGGGTGCACTGGGAAGGACTGCATGGCATGCCACAGCCGGCTGGAGCCGTGCCGGGAGGGGAGGAACAGTGTCCTCAGCTCTGTCCATCCTCGGCTCTGTCCATCCTCGGCTCTGTCCATCCTGAGCTCTGTCCATCCTCGGCTCTGTCCATCCTCAGCTCTGTCCATCCTCAGCTCTGTCCATCTTGGCTCTACTTTGCCTCCTGGTGTTGTGACTCAGCCAAGCCCCTGATGCAAGGTTTGCTTGGCTCTCAGCAACGACATGAGTGGTTCCCTGGAACGCCTGGAGATTTCAGTCATTTCGTGAAATAACTGGTTTCATAATACGACGGTAACACGTCCACTGAGCCGGCAGTTGGGCGACAGGGTAACGGGGGTTGCTCTTTCCTCCTGCAGCTGAGGCAGCTTCTCTTCTGCATTCTCAGGGATTAAAGTTTCTTCTCCCTACCAAGAGTATAAAGGCAGCTGTTTAGCGATAAACAGTTGCAAATGATAAACAAATCAATATTTGTTAATGTTATGATGCACTCGCATCTCTCAGATACACATGGAATGATTTATAGAGTACAGCATTTCAGGGCTGACCCTTGCAGGTCTCAGAAAGCACTTAAAAAATAAATTTACCCTGGCCTCTCTCACCCCATTTCAAAAAGGGTGACAAAGATGAAGTAATTTATAAGTCACACTTTTATTAATGCTTTTAACTTTCATATACTTGGCTTTCTTGCCCTCTGAGCAGCTAAGTGCAGCTCTTGGTCGAATGGTAACCTTCGGTGCTTTGAGAGGGGTTTTGTACAAATGATCAACTCATAAATAGGTGCTGTGCTCCGCATTATCCTGCCATAAATTCCCAGGACCTTTCAAGTACATCAAGAAAGAGCAACTTGAACTAGGCGTTCTGCGCTCGAGTTTACAGACTAATGCAGTCCTAATGAGCAGCTGGGCAAAGGGTTTCCAGAGCATGTCTAATGCTTTCTGTGGTGATCCTGTGCTGGAAGAGCCTGCGAGGCAGGAGGGAGGTGGCCGTGGCAGCAGGGCCCCCATGGCAGCAGGGCCCCCACGGCAGCGTGGCAACGTGGCTGGGAAATGTGGCAGGGGGACATGGCTGGGGGATGTGGCCATAGCAGGAGGGACACGGCTGAGGTCACCTCCCCTTTGCAGCTCAGGCACGGATTTTGTTGTGAACTCACAGTCATTGGGGGTATAGGGAACATTAACTAGAGTAGTGTGTATTGACTGATTATTACCCCTGTGATTATAGGTGTTGTTGGGAAAAATCTGATCTAAAAGAGAGCAATGCACAAATAAACTTCAAAATGCTTCTCATGGTGAATTCTTGCCATACATGTAGCCCTCACAATGACACTGCTGGGACACCCAGCCAACGCTTGTGTGGCTCCCTACCAACATCTCCAGAGCCTTTTCCATACAATAACCACCTGCTTGGGCAAGGGTTGTGTGGTGATGCTTGCTTGAACAAAAACACGCCTGTACCAAACAGCATCTGCAGCCCTTAGCAGGTACTGTTGACACAAATGAATTGTTCAGCTTCAGCTCTCCCCAGTTAGTTCTAAATGTAACCCAGCCTGGGAGCTGCTGCTAAGGGAGAACTCAGATCATGGAAGGGAGATCTGCTGGCACACCTGTCCCATCTTCTTGGTGAGCTCTTGAGTGGGAAGCAGGGACAAGACCTGAAACCCAGGAAACTCCATTCCAATGCCAGAAAAGCTTTTTTCACTGTGAGGGCAGTCAGACTCTGACACAGGCTGCCCACAGAGATTGTGTAGTCTCCATCCTTGGAGATTTTCATCTGGATATGGTCTTGGACCCCTGCTCTGCGTGACCGTGCTGGAGCAGGTGGGTTGGACTGTATCATCTGCAGATATGACTTCTAACCTTGGCTCTGTGACTGTAATCATCCTTTTGCAGCATCATGTCTGGATGCTGATGTATTCTGAGAAGCAGAACCAGCTCTTCCCCATGGGAAGAAGCATCATCAGGACCTGTCCAGCCTTTGGAAGAAGAATGCTGTGTCCAACTGCAGCTCCATGAGGCAGCCAGAGCCTGTCTCTGCTAGATCTGAGTGGGGAGGGTTGGTCATTGCAGTCAGGTGTCTAATTATGAATAATGAGGAAAGGGAAGAGTGGTAAACACAGGAATAGGTTGCTCTTTTTCTGGAAGAATCATGCTTTAGGCCTCTCTGGTGCACTTCTGCTGTGGGAGCCTATTGATAAAGGAGCTTATTTTGGACTTAGGGCTGTAAGGATTACTCTGGGTTTGTTGCTAATTCTTCTGAGGGAGTCTTCTATTGAAAAGGGCTGCTTCAGGGGTGAGGGCAGTGGGCTCTCAGCACTGCTTGTTGGTGGCATCATTACCCAGTCCTGCTCAGGAGTGGGAGCAGAGGTGTCTGGTGGGCAGGAGGGAGAGGATATATGTAAGGGTAGAGCAGGTAGGAGCTCTGAGGAGGCCTGGAAAATGGAGAGGTGGAACTGCTCTGAGAGGAGTCAAGGTACATTGGGATTTCTCACTCTGGTTTGGTGGTTGAGTTTCTCTGCTGTTGCAGGAATCAAAGGATAACTTTAATTCCAAGTGTCTCTGATGAAATGCCCTTGTGCAATGTAAGTAACTTGAGCAGGGAAGGTTCTGCTGGAGTTTGCTGTCCTCAGCCTGCCTGTCCATTGTGTTTGGAGTGCTGCAGCGGTGCTTTGTGGTCCCTGCCTTGAGGAGGCTTTGCGAGATCTGTGTGGTGGGGCTGAGGGCAGCTGGGACTTATGATTTCTTGAGCCTTGCTCTAGTGAAAGAGCATATCCTTGCAAATCTTGATGCTAAGTCCCCCTCAGACTCCTGCTTTGTCTCCTTTTCTTCCCCATGCAAGTAGGATTTTTTCCTGGAATTGTTTTCACCGTTACTGTCTGAAATGCAGTCTGTGTGCTCAGGGGTCACTTGCACCTGGTGGCTGTGAAAACACCTTGAACTGTCTACCTCAGTCAGCTCCTGCTGGGGTGTCCAGTGGAATATTGTGGATTTGGGTATATGATGTAACAAAAATACAGTTGATTTTTACTTGAAAGGAACTTATTTGTGCACATAAGACTTTCATTATTAGGAGAGTAAAAGCTGTGTTGGGTTTTTGACTTGATTGCAGGGAAACTTGCTGCAGCAGGCTGGAGTTTTTTAAAAGAAAATCTCCCATGAAAAACTGCAGGAACTTTAATTTTAAAAAAATGTCCATAGACCCTTGTGTAATAAAGCATTTGAAGCTGGGGCAGAGCAGCATGGGTTGAGGCTCTTTGAGTGCATTGATTACCCTTTTTGGAATCGGATCCATCTGCCAATTACCCCAGAAGTGGGGAGGGGGAAAAAAAAAGCTCTTATTTTGGTATAAATATGTAATGCAGTGCATGGGAAAAGCAAATTCCCTGGATTCAAACCATATGGCTGGGCTGAACGTGGGCACTGTCTGGTCTGTTATTAATGGATATTGTTAAGTCTGGGATCAATGTGGAGTCGCCCCTGAATGCAGTGTCTGGTGGCCAGGAGGAACTGCTTGAGGTAGTTGAGGGGCAGCAGGTGGGGCTTGGGGGGGTTTGGAACAGAAGTGACTTTTCACCATCACCCTTTCCTATGTGCACCGTATGGAAAAATGTGAAGGAGAGAAGTGAATTTGCTTGGGATTTTGTGCTTTACTGAGACTTCATACAGTTCTGACACTTGATATTTCTTTTTTGAATAGTTAATGACAGCAATAAGGGTATAACAGGTAGGAAATTATTTCATCTTCCTAAGGAGAAGGTGATGGGGAGGACCTCAGTGAGCTGGAGGTCCTTGATGCTCCTGTCCTGCTTTTCTTCTCCCACCCTCTGGAGTCGCTGTGTTTTTCTCCCTGGGGTTTGATTTGTACCGGTGTGTAGTTGACATCGTTGCTGCTTGTGGTTGTACAAGATGTGTGCTTTGCAAGCATTGTCATAGCTGGTGGAGGAAGCCATGCTCCTCCCAAGCTGGAGGCTCATGAGAGGTTTGTGCTCTGAGGTCTCGGGGGCACCTGCCCAGCCCTGGAGGGTCCAGGCAGTGTTGAAGGTGACATGTGGCACCTCCAGTGGGCAGCTCCAGGCCACTCACTGAGTGAAGGCACATGTGTCAATCCACGGGTGACCATCTAAAGGAGTTTTTCCAGCTTTTTTCTCCGGTGCTCTCATCCTAACTTCCCCCCAGATCAGCACTGAAATGAAGCAATGACCCTCATGTGTGAATTTCCCCCAGTTTCTGTGTTCCACTCGATGTGTATTGACACGTTACATACAAGCCTTTGTATGTTAAAGCTGCCCATTCCAGCTCTCAGTCGGTGTAATTCTGCTGTTAATAATTTAAATGATGAAGTAGAGTCGGTGAGAACAATAACCGTGAAACAGATGGAGCTGGGAGCAGTGCAGGGCATAAATCCGTGAAAACTCGAGGCTCTGCTGTGGAGCATCCGAGTGGATTAGCGGCTCCTAAGTGAGCCTGCTGCGGGAGGGGGCAGGTGGAGGAGCCTCAGCTGCTCCAGCCTGGCATCTCTGCTCCTCTCTGAGGCAAAACGAGCTCCAAAGTAACCTCAGAAATATTGGGAATGAAGCTGTGTCTGGTTCTTTGTGCTGCTCTTTCTGTTTGGTGTTCAGTTGGATGTTTAGACGAAATTCTCCCCTCCTCAAAGATGCTGGTTTTTATTCACACCTAGGTCCCTTCTTACTCAGCTTGTCCTCAGTGTGGGTGGAGAGCAGGGATGAGGCAGATCCTTCAGCTCACATGGACTGACACCCTAAGGTCACATTGGCACAATCTCCAGCTTCTAAATTAGAAAAGCTTGAGTGAAGCCTTGGCGGAGACAGGAACTCCCGAACTCTGTTCTCACAGCTGAGTGTCTTTCCCAGGTAACAAGTGACAGGGCAAGAGGAAGCAGCCTCAAGTTACACTAGGGGATGTTTAGGTTTGGTAATGGGGAAAATGTCTTCATGGAAAGGGCTGTCCAGCCCTGGCAGAGGCTGCCCAGGGCAGTGCTGGAGTCCCCATCCCTGGAAGTGTTCAAAAACCATGTGCATGTGGCACTTGGATTTTTGGGTTAGTTCTAAACATGGTGGTGGTGCCAGGCTGAGGGTTGAACTTGATTCTCTTAGAGGTATTTTCTAACCTTAATGATTATATGACTCTGATTTGTCTGGATATTACAGTTTTGCAGAGTCTTTAGGTCTTTAAAGCGGGAAGGAACAGGATCTTCCCATCCAGCTCTCCAGCTGTGTTGCCATGGCTCCAACAGCTGGAAGGTGACTTGTTTTGTGCTCTGTCATTGGCTGCCACAGCTGGGGGTGTCAGGTGTGGTTGAAATGCAACTGGGGCAGACAGAGTTGAGCCCAGCTCCCCTTGCCCGACACAGCTCTGGCTCCATGGGAGTACGGCTCACTTGTAATGAGATCGGGGCTGTCACGGGAGGAGAGATGAGGTGGGATTTGCAAATTGCTTAAACTTACTGCTCTTAATTACAGCTAGACGTGCCAAGCAGCTAGGAAAGGCTGTGATTCATTAGCCAGCCATGCCTGGTGCTGCCACTGCAGAGCTCACCGGACTCAGGACCTCGTCCCGGGCCCGGCGCTGCCCTGATGTCCTTGCACCGTGATGGGCTCTGGCCGTGACATTTCATTATGCTGATTTTAACTGGCAGGAGGAGAACTTGTGGACAGGCCCCAGTCTTGTGAGGGAGAGGAAAGAGTGGAAAAGGCAAACCATAAATTAAAATAATAACAGTATGGGCCAACAAACAGCACACACATGTGCAACAAAGAGAGGCGACCTAATAAATACATTCACTTTGATTTACGGCGTTGTGATAATCCAGACCATCATCCTCGCTGTGGTTGGGAGGGTTTTTGTGTGGTGATGAAGGACAAAATCAATGGTGGGTCTTTTAATTCTTTTAATAAGAAGAAAATAATCCCCTCTCTGTGTTCTGCCAGTCTTGGGACTTGGCTTCAAAACCCATATACATTACATTACATGTAAAAATGTAATTCTGCCTTAGGAGCCTCTTCTTCCTGCTCCTGGAGGAGGGTTTTCTTGCAGGTGTTTGAGCTTTGGCTCATATATCTGCCTGCTCTGGCCCACCTTCACCTTCCCCTCCTGTTGGCTCACCAGGACATGGCCTATCCTGCCCTTGATTTGATTCCCTTGAAGTGAATAATGCACCTGAAATTCTGCTGCAAGAGTAAGAGTAGAACAAACATCCATTGGGTCCGTAAGAGACAGTTATTCATTCTTAATATCGCAGAAACATGGAATGGTTTTGAAATGGACCTTAAAGCTCATCCTGTTCCACTCTCTGCCATGGGCAGAGACACCTTCCACTAGACCAGGGTGCTCCAAACTCCATCCAATCTGGTTGTTTTTTGGGTTTTGTTTCTCTCATTGCATGTACACAGTTGAAAACACTGTGTTTAAATTAATAAAAATATTGATAAAATTAGCCTGTTTTAGTTACTTGTTATTTTAGTATCGGTCTCATCATCACCATCATGTGATATTTCTGTAAGGAAATTAGAGCAATCTTGGAAATGCTTTTCCAGATATAAATCAAAATTCCTCCTTTGCCTGCCCTCAACCAAGGATATTTAGAAAAATTAAACATATAAACTCTTTTCTTCTCTCTGTGGAATTAGCTGATGAGTAATTTAATATATGTGCTTTGTGACGCATTATTGTGAAATATATTTCATTAGCTTTAAGTGCATTAGCTGATATTTTAAATTCTATGAAAATGGGAGTGTAGTTTTGAGCTTGAGCTTTTTGCACAGTGTGGGCACGTTCTTCCAGAGCTGGATTAGCAAACGTTTCACTTTGGTGTATATATAGCACAGCCCTGGAAGGGAAGTTTTGAAGTTTGTGCATAGAAAACGCAATTATTGCCAGATTAAATTATCAGGGTAAACCTAATAAATGTTTTTTGTGATGTATTTTCTTTTTTTAAATATAGGGAAACCCCCATTTTTTCCTGCTAAATGGGTTCACAGTGTTCTGTGTTGCAAAGGCTCCAAAAAGCTTTTCTTGCTGTTTGTTTGGGAGGGTGGATGTGTTGCGTGTGTATATCCAGAAGAATATTGCACGGGGTGGATTTCTGGGGTGGGGGGATCCTTCCCCACAGGGCAGCCCAGGGGCTTGGGGTGATGCTGCAGCCCACAGGGCTGGGCAGGGCTGGGGGGACCCCCAGGCACCACATCCCAGGGTCACACAGAGGGATTCTCCTCACTGGGATACAGCTGCGCTTCTGCGCTTACCAGACTCTTTCTTTCCAGCCCCTGAGCATCCCTGATGTCGTTCAGGGTGCAGGACCTGTTCTTCCACGTTCTGTGTGATTTTTAAATCACTTTCCTGTGGCCTTTAACCCCCACCGATTACATTTTGGGGGGCTGCAGAGGACAAGCCTGCTGTCAGAGCAGAAAATCAAATTTTTTGATGTGATGTTGTTGCATTAAAAGGGCCAATCTCGTGTCATGTAACATGTGAATAATGGGACTAGCATGTGATGTCAAAAATTTCCAACTGCCTCATAAATAAATGCAGTCCCTCCCCTCCCCCCAAAAGGTCACCCCGCTTGAACCCGGGCTCGCATCCCAAATTACCAATGCGCTCAGAGTCAAGGTTAAAGGTACAGTATCCCCTTTCAAAAGGCACATGTCAGTGTCTGTGCTGGGAATGATAAATAATGCCTGGAACAGGCTATCAATTTCCCAGGGCCCTGCCTCCCCTTGCTGCCGTGCCGAACTTCGCCGAGGGCCTGGGCCTGGGGAGGCAGTGGATCCCACGGCAGCTCCGAGCCTGGCTGTGGTTTTGGCTGTGCTGGCTCTTGCCCTTGCCACCCCCTGCACCCCAGGGGGGCATCTGCTGGGGCTCTGGGTGAGTAGAGCCTGTAAATGTCACCACCCTTGGCCCAGAAAAGTCCTTTGCAGAGCTGATTTCACACATTTTAGTGTTCAAAGCTTTATGTGCCCATAAGTCATTAAGGCTGCAAAATCGAGCAAAAAACTGTGGAAGTGCCCAAGTTTGCACATTAACCCTGACCCTCCCTGAGTGGATGTGCCTGACCCAGCCTGAAATCCCATTGGCTTGTGGGGCTGCTCTTGGGGAGGCATTGCCTGATGTGGGCATAGGGAGCGGAGGTGCTGAAGGTGGGAACATCCCATCTTCCCCTTCCCCTGACCTGCTCCTGCCTCTGTGTTGTTATTCACTGTAGACGAGCTGAACAACGCACAGGCTCCCAAATTTATCCTTTCCTTCTCAATTCATCACCTGTTGAGTGGCACTGGGACTTAGTTGGGAAAATATCCTCAACACTTCCTTGTGAAATACTGTGTTATCATATGGTGTAAAGCCAAAATAAATTTCTTTTAACCCCTTTTTGCATGCAGGCAGCAGAGTTGTCATGGTTAAGATCCTGTGCAGGAGTTACGTACCTGAACTTGGTTGAAACGAGGCTTGTGTCTACAGCCAACAGAGAGCTTGGTTGGTGATTCAGCACCACCCTGTAGCATACCCTGCTGTGCTCACTAAGTGGGGTCAGGCTCCTGGCCAATGATAGCAAATTAGCGTAGAATTCAGGCACGTGTAATAATGCATATGCAGCAGAGGGACAAATTAAGGGTGAATAGGTAAATTTAGTGATAGTGTTTTCTAGTTTTTTGCAACTTAAGCGTTTTATACATAATTGTTTTTTTTTTTAATAAACACCATGTTCCTGGAGAGGGCAGACACAAAAGCCAGTGGTTTCCATAGGGAATGTGTGGACACTGGGAAGGTGGCTGACTCAACTGGCTTGGCCAAGGGGCTCCTGTCAGCCATAGGGCTGGAGGACACTTTCTGCTCATCTGCTGCATCTGTAGGTTAAATGATCTCCAGACACCTTTGTTTTCTAGGCTTACTCTGAATTTGGAGTTTTGCTATCTCAGGTCTTTAGTAGTTTGAGTGATTGGGGGTCTCTTGTCCTTCCTGTGGAGGAGCAGTGGCAGGATGCAGATGTCACCCGGCTGGTGGCTGTTGCCTGTGAAGGTGGGTGCAGCTGCTTGGGCAGTGCTCAGGGCTCAGTGTGGGGACAGATAAACCCTCTCAGGGAGCAGCTTGGATGGGTCAGGGCACTGCCAGCCCCTCCTCAGGGAGCCATTTGTCCCTGACCTTGGCCCCCCTGTGCCACATTGTCCCCTCCCCTCAGGAGCAGGGGCTACTGAGATCAGACTTCCCAAGGAGCTGGGTGTCCCAGTGGGGACAGCAGCCCACCCTGCCTGCACCCCTCTGTGCCCCCAAACCCTGCAGGGTGCTCGGGGAGATGGATGGGTGACCTCAGCCTTGAGGAACGACACATCCCTGGTGCAGCTGTTGCTTAGCCAAGGGAGGGATGGAGCTGATGTCACTGGTCCAACAGGGATCATTATCCACATATTTGATATTAACCAGCAGCTGTGATGGAGCTTCCCAGTCTTTAGATGATGAAGTGTCTTTGTGGTACCTCTTGGCACACATTTTTACCTGGTACCTGCTCAAAGTTATCGCCTGGCAGCTGCATCAGCCCAGAGTGTGGCAAGGTCAAGTCTGTTGCCTGATAGCCAGCGTGAGTGAGGAACTTCTGAAATAACTTAGAAAAGTTAGTAAGTTCTGTAGTGTTTTGTGAATTTGAAACTTTTTCTTAAAAATGTGTTTAAGAAAGCCTTTTCTACGCTTGTTTCTGCGCTAATGAAATGCTGCTGAGTGCCACGTTTGTGGTGGGTCACTTCCCTAAGGTAGGAAGATGATAATTTGGGAGGTGAAGCCTGTCCCTGCCCAAGCAATACCCTGTCTTCTCCTTGTTACTGGTAATGCTTTTTTGTTAAATTATACTTAGACTAAGAGTAGATGAACTAGTTTGGGACATAAACCCATATTCATTGAATCACAGACTGGTTTGGGTTGGAAGGGACCTTAAAGCTTGTCTCGTTCCACCCCCAGCCATGGGCAGGGACATCTTCCACTAGAATTCCATATTTATGTTTAGGAATGGGGTTTTCTGGAGTTAGGTGTGCAAGAGGCTGGAAGTCAGTGCAGATCTCGTTGCCACTGCAGGGGGTGGCTTTGGCTGCGCTCGCGGGGCCGGTCCCGTTTGCGGCGCTGCCTGCGCCGGATTCGCACCCTGCCCGCTCCGTGGCACGGCCGCCAGCCCCAGCCCCGGCCCGGCCGCGGCAGCCACATCTGGTTTGGCTTTGTTCGCCGGCAGAAGGGAGGGAGGTGCTCGCTGTGGTCAGGGGCCAAACTGCATGTCATATTTCATTACCTTCATTAGCTACTACAGAAGGCTGTGTTAAAAGGGAGAAGGTTGTGCTTAACTCTTCAGTTGCCAGGGGCTTATTTTCTAAACACATTTTTAATTTTGCTTCCTGCTCTTCTCAATATGTCTTTACCTTTGCTGTGAGCTGATCAAACCCATAACTTGTGTTTCTGCCCCTCGGTGTCGAGGAGGTGCAGGCAGCCGAGCTGTTCTTGGCTTGCTGCTCCTACGGCTGCCGAACCATCTGGAAACAGTTACAGGAGCAACAGTGTAAGCCCAAAAGGGAAAGTGTGTTTAGCATTAATAGAACTTTACTTTTTATTTTGTCCACAGTTGTCTTTTCCTTTTCCACATCTCATTGTTCTGTTGATTTAATGTTGTTGATTTGTGCAGAGCAGCTGTGGCTGCCCCATCATGGAAGTGTTCCAGGCCAGGTTGGACGGGGCTTGGAGCAACCTGGGACAGTGGAAGGTGTCGCTGCCCATGGCAGGGGGTGGGACTGGATGGGCTTTCAGGTCCCTTCCAACCCCAACCAGTCTGGGATTCCATTATTTCTTTTGGGGGAACTAAGGGCAAAAGGACACTTTGTGGTTGGGGTAAGGCTGGGAGGAGTTTGCCTCCGCTTTAAGATGTCATTTCTTACATGAATATCACAATAAAGCATTAAGATTTCCCCATGAATTGATGACATGAAACAGAGCATAGAGATGTTTATAGCAGATGTCTTCATTAGGGTTATGACTTCAAACTGTGTTTAAGCCCATAAGTATAGGCAGAGCTGTGATGTTGCAGGGGTTCTGTCACACTGTACCATGTGTATTGTGAACAAAATGTCATAGAATCATGGAATGGTTTGGTTTGGAAGGGTCCTTAAAGATTATCCAGTTCCAGCACTTCGCCATGGGCAGGGAACCTCTAATTTAATCATGCTGTAACCTTGGCACTCCCGGCACAGCTCAGAGTGCTCCCTGAAGGTGTGACTGTTTCCAGGAGGAAGCAGGATGAGCCATGGACAGCCTGTTTCACTGGGAGTCACGCAGTGGGCTGGGATGGGCAGGAAGCTCAGGTCTTCTCAGCTCCAGGCTGCTGGGGACTGGAAATGCCTTTGGGTGTCACCCACATTATGTCCATCTACAAAAATTTAGGAATGGATTTACAGCTCCAGATGTTTTCATTGGTACTTCTGTGTTACAGATTTAGAGTGGGAAAAAAACCAAATTGTGTATTAATTAGTGAAAAAATTAATGAGCGAGAGACTATAAACCCAGCCCCATTTCCCTCTCACTCTGTAAATCTCCATTTTCCCAGGCAAGTATCTGGCTGGTATTTGTTCCAGCATTTTACTGAGATAGGTTACGGCGTAATCTGCACCGAGGCAAGATAGCAGGGAGGATTAAGATTTAGCTTTTTATCTGATAGCAAAAACAGCACATCCAGTATATCCACTATTATTCTTAAAATTCTGAAAGCCTGCATTCTGAAATTACTCAAATTTTTAAAGGGCATGTGTAAGGGGCATTTGTGGCTCTGCCTGTAATGTCAAGCCTGCAGTGCTTTTTCTGAAAATTTAATGAAAATTTGGATTTGGAATGAGGTTTTTACCTGGCTGTGTTTTGTCTGGGACAGATGATGGCTATGTCAAATTTTAAACCTTTAGTAAAAGGTGCTTTTTGATGGGAAAGCCCACACCACCATAGCCAGAGCACTGTGATTAAAAAATGAGGCAGAACAGCAAAATACCTCTTTTTAATTTATCATTTAATGGTGGAATAAGGCTTGTTTACTTCTTCTTTTTCATCTCCTGTGCTCCTAAGTCTTTCAGGCATTCTTTTGAAATGTATTTTATAGTAAAACCTCAGTGGTTACATTGCCTAGGGGTTTAGTGTCTGTTTTCAAGAAAGGGAGTATTTTTAAGCTTAAAAAAATATTCTGCTGACTGATTATGTTTCAGCATTTGAGTTGGATGCTGCTGCCTTGATATATACTTTTTATACCAGCAATTTAAAAAGAATTCTTTGGGATCCTGTGAATTCTGAAGGTTTGGTAATGTGCGTGCATTATAAATGCAATAGAGTTTTTATTCTATTTCAAGCAATTAGTTCAGTTTTACATGGTTGGTGTGTGCTGTAGTTATTTTTAATAATAGCAGTAAATCCAGTTACACATATGTTGGATCACGTGTCCAGCCAGCACCGAAGCTGGTGCCCTTTGGTCCTGGGGTCTGACAAGAGGTGACAGGCTTGAGTCCCTGCAGCCCCAGGCAGGGCTGTGTTCCCAGCTCCTGTCCAGGCAGTGTCCTGGGGTGCTGGTGCTCCTCTCCCAGCAGGGCTTTGGCAGCCCCAGCAGTTGCAGCTCATCGGTGCCACCAGGACATGGAGCTTTTCCTGCCTCTGTGGCAGTCATCCCTAGGAGAAGGGAGGAAGGTGGACCTGGCAGGCAGGACCCTTCTCCAAGGCTTTTGCTGGAGTCAGACTTGATCTTGTCATGTGCAACAAATTTTCTTTGCCGTGGGTGCTGTTGGTGCAGTCCAGGGTAAAATGTGGACTTTACTGCCACAACTAAACCAGGCAGTGCCAGGCTCTGTGCATGGTGTGGTGATCATGACCCAGCCCAGCTCACCACCGAGGTCCTGCAGCTGATATGGAACTTGGGAGCTGTTCTAATCCTTGGGATGCAAACATGCAGAAAGACAGGGATTGTCAGGTGAAGCCTCTCAGGCTGTGGCTCTTGCAGCAAGACCGCAAATTAATTCTCCTCCATGTCAAGAGTATTTGGCCTTAGACACAGCAAAGACAGTCACATCTCATTGCCAAGTCAGGTTTCAAAGCCTGTTTGCCCAGGTGCTTGTTGTGTTGTCCTCAGCAGCAGAACCTCAGGCAAGTCTGTGCTGAGCAGGAATCAGCCCTGGCTTGCTGGTGCCGAGTGCTCCTGGAGCCCTTAGGCCTGATCTCAGCCGTGGCTGCCTGACCCTCTGCCCAGGGATGCTCCCAGCAGGAAGCTGTGGCAGGGTCACTTGGCATGGGCAGGATGTGCCCAGGAGATGAGTGTAGGTCCTTCTCTAACAGTCCAGTTCCCCCTGAAAGCTTGATGTGAGTATAATCGCACATACTCAGGCATGTGGGAATTCCCAAACCACCTTCCTCTTGTTTTCCCTGGCATGAGTGAACTCCTGCATGAGTGCTAGGTGAGATCTCCTGCAAACAGCCCTGTTGCTGAAAGAACAGCTAATGAATGGGTTCTGTAAAACCCAGATCTTCCTCAGGGTTACAGCTGGAGGGCACACCCAGAGCTGGTGAGGAAGGCTGGTAATTATCATATGCTACAGAGTGTTAATGCCTTGCCTTATTTTCACAAGGTTGGCTTGATTTTTCTGGGTGTCTGAAAAGACGGTTGAGTGGGAAGTGTGGAACAAGATGGGACTTCCTGGCTGTGAGAAGACACAGGAGGTGAAATGTGGATGGTCTGCAGAGATGGGGGAAGGCTTTGAGGCTGCCGTTATCACACAGTTCGACTTCAGGATTCCCCACTTACTGTCCTCTAGGAAAATCCAGGGCTTTGTCTCAAAGATCAAAGAAAAGGTAGAAACAATAAAGAGCACTGAGTCCCCTAGCAGCACCACGGCTGTCTCCAGCTCGTGCCCCAGGAGTCACTCCTGCTTTGGA
This sequence comes from Rhipidura dahli, assembly GCA_013399225.1. Classification (NCBI taxonomy): domain Eukaryota; kingdom Metazoa; phylum Chordata; class Aves; order Passeriformes; family Rhipiduridae; genus Rhipidura; species Rhipidura dahli. The sequence continues at coordinate 260,521 of VXAC01003921.1, forward strand.
AGGGGGGAGGCACACCCACCCTGGGCCACAGCTGGGGCCAGGTGTTCACCAGGAGCTGCTTTTCTCTACACAAATTTCCCGAGTGCTAGTAAAAATGGCCAAGGAAACAAAACACACAGAAAATCGGTGTATGCTGCAGCAGTCCTTTGATCACAGGTCTCTCTTCTGTCTTTTCCACACTGGTACTCAGGGATGGAAAAGGATGAGGAGTGTGGTACCTGGGCAGGATCATACAGGGCTGGAGGAATGGTACATTGAGGCCAGCGTAATTTGTGAGTAGGAATGTTGTTGAGGCGCCGTACCAAAGTGCTTCCTTCCTGCCTCTGACTAGAGCTATCAGTGTATCACTTTCAAATGAGCAGCTGAAATTAAAAGCTAAACTAAAAGAAACCAGGCTGCATCTGGGACTTGTCAGAAGCCTCATTCAGAGATGCCATTGTCACATTTTCCAAGAGCCTGAAGATGTGGAAGATAATTATCCCATCCCATAGACAAGTCTATTTGTTCCTTACCCTAGTTGCTGTGCAGTTTGAGTATCTCTTTTTTTCTCCTCCTTATTTAAAGGGTCCAATAGATGCTCCAGGCTCCTGCTCTCCTTAGACTGCCTATTTGCATGTGCTGCAAACATAAACATTTGGTAAGGCTAAGTTTGCCTGGATTCCCCATGTCCCAGTTCACCTTATAGCTCTGCAGATAAACCTGCTGTGCTGGTCCCTGGCTCTCTCTGGGCTCCTATCCTGCTTGACAGATGTGGCAAGCGTCTCTTAAGTTTGGCCAGGCTTGATCAGGCAGATGCTGCTCAGTTTGGCTCTGGTGTGGCTCAGCGGGATGGGCAGGAGAAGGGCATTGGCTTTGTCCCATCTCTCAGGCCCAGGGCACCTTCCACGTGTTTTGGGGTCGTGCGGCACCAACAGCGCCCCCACACGCAGAACGTTCCCCGTGGGTCTGAAATCAGTGCCTGGACTGGCTCCTGCCTTCTGACTCTGGAGTTCATGGCACTGGAATGAGACCCAGGGCTGCCCTCCCTCCTTCCTGGCATTCCAGGCATTTGGACTTGCCAGCACCAACCCATCGCAAAGGACTTGCAAGGAGTGAGCTGTCATGGTGACCTGATGGTACAGAGTAGAAATGGGTGTCCCCAAATTCATTACACTCTTTATTTAATATTCTGCTTACTCGGATTGAAGCCTCTCTAATGAACAGGCTGTTTTTTCACGGTGTCAGGTTTTAGGGGTGGGTTCTTTGTATCAGAAATCTTGATGTTCACAAATATGGAATGTTCTGCAGAGAAAAATCACGCAGGAGAATTTGGGCTGAGGTAAATTTTTTCTCCGATGAAGAATTTTATTTCTGAATAGACAGCCAGGGCCCAGCATCCCACATGTTCCCTGCAGAGTTGGGTAAGGCAAACCCAGGAACACCTGGATGGGCTGAATGACATCAGGAGCTGCTGGGAATGGGGTGCAGGATTGCTTCAGCCCCTGAGTATTATCACAATAATCTTCACATTTGGCTAAAAGAAAATTGGAGACGCCCATTTGTATTGGTGAAGGAGGAAATACAGGAGTGGAGGGAAGGAGAGGAAGGGATTGCCTTTCTTTGCATTAATATAAGATGAAGATTAATTCTGCTAGCAGGATTCTGTCTGCTTGTCAGAATTCAGTGATTTTCCATTTTGGATCAGCACGGTGCCAGAATGTAAATCCGATCGCCTTGTGTCTTTCAAAATAAAATCAAAAAGCTTCCCTGATTGCTTATATGGGCAGCTAGCACACCTTAAGAAGTAAGAAAGGTTCAGACAGGAATATAATAAGGCCCAGGAAAGTGGCAGCATGAAAGGGATGACCTTTATTTGCAATCATAGCTGAGATTTACAGTTTATTACTGATAGCTTTTATAAAGAGCCATTCAGTTCAGAGGTGAGAGGTTTGTCATCTGGAAATGCAATTAACTTTAGCCTTATCCCAATCCCCCTGGTCTTAGTGTGGGAGCAGCACTTGAGCAATATCATGATTTTCCCTCTAATTTCTTTTTTCCCTACATTTTTGTCTCTTCTATCCCTTATTCGTTGGCATAAATGCAGGTGCATGTTTTTTGCTGCTATTATTTCATTATTATTAGATGCACCTTTGAATTTTTTATTAGCTCCAACTTGATTATTGAATGAGAAGATTTCAAAGAAGAGTGACATTTAAACCTGAGAATAACTAAGATCACTCATGGAAAGGAATTGTGCTATTTATGTCAAAAATTAATTACAGACATGGAGAATCTAAAAAAAAAAAAAAAAAAGTGGGGGGGGAAGAAGAAACAGTTGCTTTTTAGATAGCAATGCTTATCACTGTCCCTACACAAAGCCTGTGTTTGACACCATCCTTGGTGTTTGGTTCTGTGCCCTTATCCGTGATCCGGATGTGGTGCACCAGAATACCAAGGAATATGGAGTGAACAAATAAAAGGAGTTTTGGTTTCCCTGCCGTGTGCACATGAGAAATCCTGAAAGGTCTGTTTCGGTTTCACGGGCTGGCTTTTATGGCCCCCTCTTGTCCGCTAAGTCAGGTCTGTAGGAATTTAAGAGCTGGACTCAAAAGCAAGAATTCAGAGCGCTCAGCCCGCTGTTGGTTGGTGCTCCCACAGCCAGCCCAGGAGGTTTTCCGCAGCGGCTGCTGCCAGACAGAGCAGCCGGAGGCACTGACCCTGTGGGTGGCAGAGCGGGGTCCCCTGGCCCTAATGTGCCCTGTGCACGGCCAGAGGGACCAGGGATTCCTGTAGGCTCTGCTTGCTCCTGGGTAAATGAGAGCAGAATAATTACTGCCACTGTGGCTTTCAGCCGGTTTTATTGTGGCTATTATTTTCATCAGTGTTAGAGGTTAATATCCCCATTTTTCTCCTCTGCTGCCCGAACACAATGGGGGCTTAGCGCGGACCCAGCCCAGGTAGCCGGGGCAGTGACAGCTCAGATCAGCACATGCCTCACGAGGGTCCAGCTTGGGGTGGGAATGGCCCCGCTGTCCCAGCAGCACCGGGAGCTGGGCTTGCTATGGAGCCTTTCTTCTTTAATCTGGGTAGAAAGGACAGGCTGAACATGGGCGAGACATGCACCAGGCATCTAACCCTTTTCCTGCCTCTCAGCCCCTCCTGCTCCTCCCAGTGGTACCCAAGGATCCAGCAGAGTGGAGAAAAGGCAGCTGGGCATCAGTGTCCTTAAAAACACCTTTTTGGGGTGCGAAGAAGCATTAATGTGTGAGTGGAGATTGGCTCAGACAGGAGAGTAAACACTGCCCTTTGCTGTAGAAAGCTTTTATTCTAGGCTGCTCTTTATCTTGATGATATTCCAATCCAAAAAGCCTCCTTCCTGCCACTTGACAGCAATAAAGAAACCTCAGTTGTACTTATAGATTTTTATTTTCCCCCCGAAGATGTGGGGCTGGGTTTGGGTGTCCTTGGGAGCAATGCCTTTTTATTTACTGCTCTTTTTTTTTCTTTAGTTTAAGCTGAGTGCTTTTATCTTAAACCTCCTGGTTGCACAGGAACATTTGTGCTGCTTACAGTGCAATTATTTATTTTGTTTGGAGGCAGAGGACCTGATTTTCCTGAGCTGAGGAAGGGGATCAGTTTGTACATCCTGAGGTAAATCCACCCAGCTCCCATGGAGCAGGAGCAGCGGTGGAGGTGCTGCAGGTGCAGCACAGCCCAGCAGTGTTGGGAAACAACTGGGTTTGGGGGTTCCTGGTGCGGAATGGAAACGGAACAAGCTAAAATGTAAATAGCTGATGAACTTTCATGTTGTTAATATTGGAGACAAACTGTTCCATCCTGATTTTTGTTTTCTTATTCTGAGTTATCAGGGGTGAAAAAAAAAAAAAGAGTTCACAGCTTGTCCAGGAGCTCCCACCAGCTGAGTCCATTGGTAAAATTCCATGGTAAATGACAGAAATAAAGGAACACCAAAGGAAAGCTTGTACCAACCTCATCTAGTGGAAGTGCAGTGGGGTGGAACCAGATGAGTTTTAAGGTCCCTCCCAACTCACTGTTCTATGAGTCTTAGTAAAAGAAAATCAAATGGGACTAATTGAGATTGACCTCAAAATCAGAAGTAGGAAATGCCAGTGGGACAGAAGCTAACTTTAGGAACCCAGAGAAATGAGAAATATGTATTTCAGGTACAAAAATGATGTTCAGCCTAAAGGAATGGGTCAGAAAAGGACCTGTCATGGGTTTCAGTCAAACCATGCCACTGCAATCAAAATGTCAATAGCTTTTTCCCATGTGCATGTGCTGGTGTGTGCTTCTGTCCAAGGTGTGTAAGGGGAGGCGAGGCAGTGGGGGAGAGATTCTTCCCTGTGTGAGAGCTCTGGGAAGGGCTGAGCTCCCTCAGCAGAGGGCAGGGAGCTCAGAGTCCCACCCCAGTGCAGGTGCTCAGCCCAGAGCCGTGGCTTTGGCACTGGGGGCTGGAGCAGCTTTCCTCCTGTGCCCTGACAGCTGTGTGCCCTTTGCCTCCACTGGCTGGGACATGTGGCAGCTGAGAAATGGTTAATAAATTTTATGGTTTGATTTAATCCACTAGAAAATATATTCCCCATGTGCACTGAGTAAATAATCTGTTACTTTTTGATCACCTGAGAAGATAAATGAAAATAAATCCTGTGTGCTCATCCATTGAAGCTTAAAAAAAATATAAATCTGATTTCAGTGTAATAAATAAAAGTGAGAGAATTCCCAAAACTTGCAGAGGCCATAGGGCTGGTCATAGTGTGGCCGCTCCAGTGTTTGTATCTGTGTTTTCCTTAGGAGTGTGAGGAGCATCTCTGTCACTATCTCAGTGTCTCCAAGTTTGTGTTGAATTTTAGGAAGACTCAGAGCAAGACCCAGTGGGAAGGTCTGTGGCTGAGGGAGCTGGGCTGCTCTTTGGTTGGTTTATTATTTTCATTTTGGCAGAGAATGTAGCTTTTATTACCAAAGATCGGCGCCTCCACTCCCTGACGGTCCCTGGGAGGCAACAGGAACGGTGGAGCTGTATCTGTGTGGAGGCAGAGCCACCCAGACAACAGAACAAACTCACCCGAGAGAGTCAGCTGTTTTCCCTTCCTCATTTGCAAATGAGCATAAATGGGTTCATGTGAAGCAGGGATAATAGCCAAGATGTGGTAGGAAATTAATTAGAATTTATTTATAATTACACACCTAACTCAGACTTATTAGTTACATTATGTATGTTTTAATTGCCTTCCTTTTGTAGATTTCTTCAGACTTAAAAAATTTTATGGTATTTAATTCAAGCATTCTGGGAAGTTTGTACCTAGAAATATGTTAAATCCAAGTGGAGCAATTTTTTGCAACTGGGAATTTTTTTTGAAGAGACATCCAACGCTTGGCCACTGTTCTGTTCATTGAAGAAACAGACACATTAAATGTTATATGATGCTGCTGCATTATTAAAATTTTACCTCATGGGTTTGCTCACACTGAGCATTTCTGGATGTTCTTTAAAACCAAACTAGAAATAGCACAAAAAATTATGCATACATTATATTCTATCCCAAAAACTAGTGTGGTCCTCTCTCTGCTTATTGATATAATTAAAGCTGTGTTAGTTGGATGGATTATAATTTCCTTGGGTCTTTGGGGAGTTTTGTCTCTTGTGGCAGCCCCATCCCCAGATTTAACTGTGTTACAACCTGGCTCATACCAGTCAGGTTTGGCTGCGGTTTGTTCCTAAACCTTTTCTCTGGTTTCTGACTTGCACACGAGTGTGTGATGGTTTCTGTGATTTGTGAGACCTGAGTGTGAATATAAATCCTTCAGATTCCTGACTCAATGGTGAAGCCAGCCCAATGTGTGAGCAGGGACACAAAGGGTGGTTTAAAGCAATTTAGGAATAACACCAGTGGGTGTGGCCCTAAACTGAACAGATCTGCACTGAATAGCGGCAGTGGCAAGATCAGTCTGATTTTCTGTGGGGAGGGAGATGGAATATTTATTTCACAAAAATACTTTATGTTCCAAGCTATTGAGAACATTATTTACTTATGGTAACCGCACTAAAGACACTCTATGAAATCCTCCTCTACTTTACTGACTAAAACCAGTTATACTAAATAGAAAGATTAATTGCATGAATCACAACAATATCAATAAATACATCACGTTTGCCACTGAATGGAATTTTGTATGAACCCATCAGCCAAATCCAACCAAGCAATCAGAAATGGTGGTTTAAGAGGGGTGTAAAATGCAGTATATATAATTTTAAAAACGTTAAAAAGTAAAAACATTTTTAACTGAGACAGGAGTTAGGGCTGGGGCAGCCACAGCTTTGCTGGGCAACCTGTGTCAGGGCCTCCCCACCCAATGCAGAGACAACCCACGTAACAGAAAAATACAGGTTACAGTGGGTAACCAGCCTGGCAAAACTCCTGGTTTGGACAAGCAACCTTTTTGTGTTCCACTGAGCAGATCACAGAATGATTTGGGTTGGAAAGGGCCTTTAAGGTCATTGAGTCCAACTATGGTGATGTTGTAGCACAGAGGTGGGAACTCTGCATCGCTTCTGCATCGCACCCTCAGCACTGTAGGGGCAGAACTGCTCTGTGCTGGTCCTCAAGAGAGTGAAATATTCTCAGGATCGTGGATGCTGAGGTCTCCCAAATATCCCAAAGCCTGTTTTACAGCCAGGAAGGTCTGTGATGGCTGAGAGCAGGCCAGGCTCAAGTAAACAGGGTGGTCAGTGTGGCTTATTTGGACCCAGAGCAGCTGTGCTGTTCTCTTCTGAGAGGTTGTCAAGTAAAATTGAAGGCTTTAAGCATATGACCTTTTGCGGGAATTACTTCAACAATGGCTTATTCTACTGTGTCAACTGTGGTTGTGGTTATAACAATGGATTTCACTTTGAGAATGCAAATTGAGTTCCTAATTGTGAGATTTAATCCGGGGTGGGCAGTAATCACTGAAGAGTTTTGTTACTGCTAAAGCATTTTAGGCTCCTGCAAGAGTCAAAAATACTGCTCCAAAGTTGGAAATACAATATATGTGGGGAGAAAAAAGAGAAAAAAGGTGATGTTCAGGAAAACAGTGCTGACATGGGAAGGAAAAGGCTCCAGGCTTTGTTAGACAGGGAAGTTTTAGATGTAAAGGTTCAGATTTTCAGTTCCTAAGGGCACACTCAGAGAGAACATCTGGGCTCACTGGCATCCCCATGCAGTGACCACAGAGGCAAAGAGGAAACTACTGGGACACATCCTGTGGCTGGCAAATGTGGGCAATGGGCAAGCAAACTGGGCACCTCTGCAAATAAGGGATTTAACTGATGTTCAGGTAAATTCTGGGCTGTTTTCTGCCATTTTTCATTTTAGTACTGAGAAAACGCCCCCAGGCCCTGAAAACTCATCTCTGTGCAAACTCCAGAAAGTTCCTTGTGTGTATTGGGGGGGGTAAAGATACAAATTGCCAAAGTTAAAAAAACCCCAGAAAACTCTAGAAATAAACAACCAGTGAAAAGAAAAAAACAGAACCAGAACATCAAACCAAACTAAGCCAAACAAATAAAAAAAAATCCAAGAAAAGCCCCCAAACAAGCGGAAGGACTTGGATATCCTTTGTGTCATCTTTTAATTGCTGAGGCTGTAGCTCTGGAAGAGTTTCTGAACGAGGTACGCAGTATTTTTAGGTCCTGCAGTTGTCACTGTGGGCTTTGCCAAAGATGTTGGAATGCCTGTGTACATTGAGCAAAAATCCCCCAAGCTGTGATTAAACACCACTTTGTGAGGCTGTACAATTAAATGTGTTTTACCTGTGAAGATAAGGATTTAGTGGGCGTTCTTTGTGTTTTTTCCCAAACCAAGTATCTGATTTCTGTGACTTATCAAGAGGCTTATTTGGATAATGACTGCAAATTTGGAACTACTTTTGTACGTCAGAAGGCATCACAGAATTCCAGTGTTATGCCCTTTGGGTTCACACACAACCAGAGTCTTTTACAGATTAATGAACCCTGTCTAGCAAAGATTAATTTATGAAATATTTGTTGTCTGTTTCTATGAAGTCACACTGGCACTGTCTGCTTCAACGCAGTGTGTGTGAATTGCTGAATTTAAACATGAAATGCCAAGAAAAATTAACTTCCTGTGACATCAGGTCATGATTTCAGGAATGACAGAGCATCCTGCAGGAATGGGAAACATTCCGACATGAAACATCCTCCACTGCTAGGAGATGTTAGATAACGAGCAGGAGGATGAAACCCTTGCCAGTTCCACCAAATTTACTTCATTTGCAGAAAATATAAAGCTGAAAGCAGTGTATAGGAGAAGCTTGGCAGCAAGTAGAATATGTAAATAAACAATAAAAAACTGAAAATTGTGGTTGCCCCATCCCTGGAAGGGTTCCAGGCCAGGTTGGATGGGGTTTGGAACAACCTGGTCTAGTGGAAGAGGGGTGGAACTGGATGAGTTTTAAGGTCCCTTCCAATCCAAACCATTCTATGATTCTATGATAAGCAGAGTTGGTTTTTATTTCCTCACAAGTTGCTGTAAAGCAAGAAAATCTAATTCCAATGAATGTTCTAATTAAGAACTCTTTGAATATGGGGGCCACCAACCTCACGTGATCTCTGGGTCCATCTGTTGAATTGCTGATGGCTTTACATGATCTGTGCACCATTTTCAGGTAAACAGCTGTTTTCACTGGAAATTGCAATGCTTTTTAAGTGCATGTTTCTATAAGCTTAGGGACAGTTCAAAAAAAGTAATTTTCATGGGAAAGCAATTTTATTGTTAAACAATCTGGTGAAGAATTTTTCATTGATGATCTCTGTGTGACATTGATGGATCAATTTCCACTCATTTTTTTAGTTTATTTCTTTTTAATAAAACGCTTCCTTTGACCAGTATCTGGGTTCTTTTTGCAACTCCTGTTTGTCCCAGTTCAGCTCTTAGCAGCCAGGATGGGTATTTCCAAGTGCCCTGTGCTCCTGGGGCACAGCATGATATGGGACCATTGTCCCACTGTTGCCGAAGTTGTGTGAGGCTGGTGTCCAGCAGGAGGGATGGGATGCTTTGGGATGAGCCTTTTGTCCCCAGCTGCAGCTGCAGGAGGCAGTCGGGTCCCTGCAGGGGTTTCTCTTGGCAGGAGTCAGCGGGGAAATGTGCTGAGTGTTGGATTTGTACACAAGGGAGCAGGCACCAAAGGACGCCTTCTCCAGGCAGGATGAGGAGCCATCCCGAGCAGGTCCCCGTGCCTGTGCAGGAGCACACGGAGCAGCCGAGCTCTGCTTTTCCGCTCAGCCTCGCCTGGCTCTGCGCGCAGCAGGATTCGGTTTCACTGAATAAATCTTAGGGCCATTTCACAAAAACTAGACAGTCTACAAAATGAAATGTAAGCATCTGGCAGATGGCTTGTAAAACAAAATCTCGGGAACCACCTGGATTTTAGGGGTGTGGGTTACCTGAACTGAGAGGAGGTTTTCTGGTGCTGCTGACCTGTGTGAGCTTTGCTTTGGAAACTTCATGTGAAACCAGTTTTACAGATGTTGGGATTGCTGTGAAAACTCCGTGTTCCCCAAATGCAGGACGTGGTGTCACCCTGGTGATTGCCCCATGAAAAAGAAGCCTCACACACAGCTTGAGGATTTATGGGGCTCTCATAGCTCATCTGAGCAGCTGCCCTGCTTTAGACCATGGGGGTCTGATGGCAGGGGAGCAGAGATCAGCCATCCATCCCTGCACAGCCCCCAAATCTGGGTGACCACAAGGACATGTGTTGAATTATGAATTAGTTCACACTCCTCTCCTGGGAAGTGGTTCCGTGCTCATTCCCTTCTGGGTCCAGTTCTGGGGCCATGTGTGAGTTCCCCAGGTCTGGGTGATCTGCTGATTTATTAAATATTGTTAGGTAGCGATTGTGAATCGAGGCAGCATTGACCAAGAACTGGCTCCAGAACAATGTTTCTCATCAACAAAGGAAGTAAAGCACAAGTAACTCCAGTAATGATCTTGGGCTTCAAACACTGTCACTCAAAGTAAATTTGGAAAGCTGAAATTGCATTTTATTCTACGAGACATCTGCTTTGTGTCTCATCTTCCTCCACAGAGTTAGACCAGTCTTGACTGGGCAGGACGAGCCCACGTGAGTTCACATCTGAAGGTCACGAGGACCCTCCTGACCAGGCTGCAGGTGGGCAGGCTCTGCCCAGGGGATTAAGTCAACTCTTGCACATTTTCCTATGGAATCAATCGCTGTGGAATCTCCTCCTTTTACATCCTTTTGGTGATTGCCTTTTACCTGACAGATCCTTTCTTGCTTTTCCTCTGTGTAGGTTGTCACTTGTTATTTGAGAAACTTTACTTGAGGAATTTGGAGTGTCGTGTTATACTTTGCACATCATCGGTTTATGTGTGTGAGCTGCAGTAAAGCGCAGTGATTGCTTAAAAACACTATAGTTACTTAAAAGAGATGACTTTGATTGTGTGTTTTTTGTTCCCATCACAATAACACTTTGCAGGTGATTATTAAATTAGAGATTTTCTTTGTTTTTTGAACAAAAAAAACCCAACCTTTTTCATGTCAGTGCCAATTATGAGTAGTAATTTTTCACATTTTACAAAAGAATTTTCTGTCCTGCCTCCACGCCCCCCCAAATAAAGAAGGGCTTTGACACTCTATGACAAGGAGGTGGGGGGTAGGGGTTTTTTATTATTATTTTTTGCAAACACAGTGCTTTTGACTTTTCTTTAAAAAATCTGTTGACTCTATTGAAATGTGACAGGGCAATATTTAACCTGAATAGAGGCATGTTGACTCCTCTTATTAAAACTGACAGTTAAGGACATTTCTCTCTTTATTCCTTCTGATACACGCAGACAAGTCTTCACTGCTAACTAGTATACAAAATCAAAAACAAAAAAATAGCGAGTGAGGAGATGAGTACCTTATAAACAATATATGAATGACAATTGCAAGTTTAATCTAGCAAAGAAACCTTTTTTTATCCTTTAAGAAAATTAAAGCCCTTTCAAATTAGCTTGATATATGAAGACAGGCTGACATCATTAATTTTCAAGTATTCATTCTTCTCCCCTCGCTCACGGATGCATTCCAGGTGCTGGATGGGTGCACAGCGACACCTATAGCGAGAGGTGCTTCGTGCCGTGCCGGGGGGTGGGTACGGGTTGGCTCCCAGGTGACACCTGCTCGTCCTCTTCCCTGGGGCCTTGGCTTGGGCTTTGGGTTTCTTTTTGAGAGGAAAGACAATCCAGTGTTCTTGTGGTGAGCTGCTCTCCTTTTGGGTTGTGAAGAGTTTGTGAACTCCTTGTCTCTGGAATTGCCCAAGGCCAGGTTGGACAGGACTTGGAGCAGCCTGGGATGGTGGAAGGTGCTCCTGCCCATGGCAGGGGCTGGAACTGGATGAGGTTTAAGGTCCCTCCAACCCAAACCATTCTATGGCCCTCCTAGCAGCCTGACCTGCACAAGACTCTTTGGAAAAATTGAAGTTAATTCTGACTTGTCATACCCAAGGCTGAAAAGCCCAAGGTGTTCAATATTTTCCTACTTGTTTTCTGAAACAATTGTGTAAATATCTGTACCCAGGGGGCGTGCTGGCTGCTCCTTGCCCATGGGAGATTGGTGCTTCTGTGGTAACAGCAGCATTTCTGGGAAAGGAATTGGTTTCAAAGTAGCATTAAATGAAAGTTTATACCCTTGAATGTCAGGTAGTTGTGAACATCAGAGAGGCAAGAGCCAGGAAACAGCCTGTTCTTAACCTCATTCCCTCTGCCTGAAGTGCAGGAGTGAAGCTGGGCATGAGGTGAACCAGCAGTGATGGTGGTTGGACCAATCCTTCTCTTTGCACCAGTTGGCTCACTTAAAAGAGGGAATGATGTGTGTTTTGTACCTCTCTCAGAGGAGATGAGAAGAAGCTACAGCAACCTTAGGCAGTGGTTCAGGCTGTTCCAAGGAGGGGGCTGGTGCACAGTGTGTCATGCAGGTTCCATGCTGGGGTGCCCACCCTCCACATCCTCTTCAATTATTTGCTTTCCTGATGAGCATTTTTGCACTTTCTCCCATACTGTCACTAAAGGGTGAGAAAAGCACTGCGAGTCCCCAAAGGCACCGCCCTCCCTTCTTCCACCTCTCCTGAGCCCCTCTGTGCCCACTGAGGCATGTGGTCAGTGACAGCAGAGCCCCCGGGGAGCCGGGAGCCACGTGGCTCCCTTGGGAATTGCTCATATCCAGTGGAGGGTAATCCGTGCTCTCCCATTACCTGTCCAGCCCACTTCTACAGCTTGATGTTTAACTTGTCACTTCCAAAGGTAGTTGCTGTAGTTTATTCCATTGGTACAGAACTTGAAGATGATGCCACAATGTAAATATGGAATAATAATAAATGCTCAATATCAACCAGGATAAGCTTGGTAATAACTTTTAGAGGGGAAGAAAAGTCATTCTCTGTATTCCAAGAAATAATCTGGCCAGCAGCAGTCAACCTACAGAGATTGCAGATTTGTTGGGCTTTTACACAGTTCTTTGGATTTTTAGTAATCTTTGCATAATCAGATCTTTGGTTCTTTCCTTTGTTAGCCAAGGCAAGTACATGGATCACTCTGGATTCTTTAGCCAAAATCCATAGTGATGAAGAGCCCCTCATTTCATTTTTGGTGTGATGAAACACTGGGCAACTGGAAATTGGTGGAGATACTAGATTGGGTTTCTTTTTTTGTGGGAATTACTTCTTTACCATGGGTAGACACCACTGACAGCCCTTGCCTTCTTAGTATTTATTCCAGCTTTTTCAAAGAAGAAGTTTTCAATAATTTCTCTAACAGCGAAGAGGGGAAATGATGGAGTTAAACAGGGATTCTGGCTGTCATCGGAACGGCTTCCTGAGGAGAGGCACTGGGAAACTCGGAAAGTTTAAGCTATGCACAAAATTCATTGAACAGGGTAGGAGTGCAGAAGGTGAGATGGAAGTTTCCTCTTTTCACCCCTCGGATATGGTGGATACTGTGGGGTTCTGTAGGTGCAAGGGCAGACTGGGCACGGTACGTGCACGTGCACGGTAAGAGAAATCCAGGGATATGAAACACTTGCCTGCTCTCCTGGGGTGGTGCCTGGGCCCCACTGCTGGAGCAGGGGATCTGGGGGAAGCAGTGCTGTCTGCTGCTCTATTTACACTCCTCCTGGGCCCCTGCTTTTGAAGGCTGTTGGATGCTGGACATGGGTCTAAGGGGACATTTGGTGGGACCCAGTGCAGCTGTTTATGTGTTCTCTTCTCTCTGCAGTGGTTTAGGGAGAGCAGGGCTGCAGTTCAGTGGTGTTTGTGTGATGTATTGGAGCAATCATGGCAGAGATCTGCTCGTGCTCTTATCCTCTCACCCCCTTAGGCTCCAGCCTAAGCCCCAGGTGGCCCATCAGGGTGGTGGTGGTGGCCATCCAGGAGGCTCTCAGAGCATCATTGTAGGTTGGCATGTGACAAGAAATGGCCTTGAACTTGGTGACAGTGTTCTTCATTTTGGTCTTTCCAAGGATTAGCAGAGGAAGGTTTTAATGCTGAGAGCACAGCACAGTTAGAGGCTGACTCTCATATGCTCCTTGTCTCTGTCCACTCCTGCAGCTGAAGAGAGGTTTGGTTTAGAAACCTTAATTTCAGGGTTGTATATAAAGCTTTTAAAAATACATCTTTCTTCTTCAAAAGAAGTAAACTTTTATTGCGCTTTTTCTATTGTTGTAAATTTGATTGGCCAGATGTTGTTTAGGCTCACTGCGGTTTTGTTCAGAAATTCTTTTTTGTAGATTTTGATGGGGGCCTGGTTGGTGAATGAGGAAGTTATCAAAGGAGGAAATAAACTTTTTTCTTTCTTCTTATGGTTTTTTTTTTTTTTTTTGGTTTTTTTTTTTTTTTTTTTTTTTTTTTTTGGTTGCACCTTAACTTCTGCAGATGTGAGTTCTATGATTTCCAACATTTTCAGCACATCTTTGCTTTAGTTTGGTGAAATAAAATATCCTGAGTCTGCAGAGGTGAAAGGTGACAAGCTGAATGTTCTCAGCTGAACATCTCCCTGGCAGAACAACTTCTCCATAGCTTTAGGTCCATCTGTGTGAAAAAGGGGCCAGGACACAGCCATGAGTGTGTTCTGATCCCATCTCCTCCTGTCCCAATTCCAGGCAAGTGTTACACAACCAAGGGCAAAACAACCTGGTTGGAAGCGCATTAGGAACCCAGTGCAGTCTAACACTGGTGGCCTTCAAACACAGAATTTTAATAGTTCATCTTCCCTTGGGATGAAGGCAGGGATGCCTTCCTGTCACCCAGGATTTTCACCCCTCACACAAGTCACTTCCTCTCCATATCTCTTACTGAAGAGTCTTTGGGGTTTTTTGTTGGTTTCCCTGAACACTGCGATCGGCAACAGTGAGTGGAACGAGATGAGGGACAGCAGGTACCGATGTCCAACGCAGGTTGGACAGGTGACTGTTGGCATGACTGACATTCAGCCAAAAAAATTCATCACAAAAGAATTTGTCTTAAAAATATCCATTAACTTAGGCTTTTCTTTAAGAATAATGTTAGTGGTACAGCAGCCAGTGTGGCTGCTGGCTGAGTCGGCATCACTGAACCAGCAGCCCAGCGAGCCACTGCTTCAAAGACTAAGGGTGTACCTGAGCCCTTATGCCAGCCTTTTGGTCCCTTTGGAATAAAAAGGATCATTGGAAAGACAACGCTGTGTATGTCCACGGGAAATTACATAACATTCTGATCCAGAAATAAAAGTCAGAATTCCCTGGATGAGAACTGCATTTGAATACACTGCTGTTGAAGCATTATCTGCATGTGTGTGTCCTTTATTTCCCTTGGTGAGCGGTGATGCAGCCTTCGCCCCTGAATTAGGATGTTCTCTACACATTCCAGTTGGAGTCATATTAACGAGAATTAACTTTGGTAACACCACACTGGAGCAGGAATGGTTCTCTGAGCTCCGCACTGCTTGGGGTCCTCAGGTCAACCTCTTTAATTAAGTCTTGTAATGTTAAGAGTGAATTCAATACCCATCCTACCCTATCAGAGCTAACACTCTTTCCTGCACTGCTTTTATCAGCATGCCCAATTTTCCACCTGGAATTTGTTTTAACGAAGCCCAAATCCTATTTTGCCGAACGCTGGAGGCTGTGTGGAACATTCTGCCTGTGATTCTGTTAGCCGCACTCTGGAACTCAGCACAAACAAGCTGTAAGCTGCGTTTTGATGTCAGGTTAAGCTATTATGGTACAAATTGTGTTTAATATATTTTTAAATACTTTCTTTAATATTTTATAGGGTTTTTTCCCTATTGAATTAGCAGTAAAACAGCAGTGCTTCATATTTCAGATCTTTTTCCACCTTTCGGAGGCCTGTGTTCCACATGATCTGGTTACCAGCTGGACAGCCAGAGGCTGAGCACAAAGCAGCAGAGCAGACTCAATTTCTGCCCTAGTGTTCAGCCAGAGTGTTTTTCCACCAATAACCTGCTTGCTTATGTACTCCCTTCCTAGTTTAATTCCACCCAAAAGCCGGAGATGTTTCTTGCTTCCTTCCAGCTTTTACTCTGTGGGCCACCAAACCCATGGAAATTCAATGCATGCATTTTTGTCTGCAAGGAGGGTGCATCACTCACCTATTTGCTCATTTAAATATCCATTAAAATTAGATGCTCAATTCTATTTATCTCTTCTAAGATGAGCAGTTCTGGTAATTTCTCTTTATGTTTTATTTGTTTAATGATAACAGTGTGCTTGAAGCGTAGGTGAGAACTGTGGCATGACAGTGTCAGACTTAACAAAACACGGAAAGAAACAAAGTTGTTAAAATACAGGTTTGACAACAGTTGGATTGCAGTAGTGACAAACCCAGGGACTGTAGAGGGACATGTGAAAAATTTATTTCTCTGTCTCTTAAAAAAAAAAAAAAGAAGCCTTGGGAGATGCCAGCAAATACTGTCTGGCCAAAACAAACACTGGATTACCTTTGGTAAGATCCATGTCAATCACTCGTGTGAGCATATTCTTGAAATTGGACTTTAGCCTTGTCCCCTTCTCTTTGCCCCTTCAGTTAGAACTGACGAGAGCTCAGTACGTATGGAGAACTTGACACGAGTACTACTACACATTTACTATTATCTGCAATGACACGGGATCACAAAAATTTGGCAAATGGCTGTTTTATCACTAAAGTCAATGGATCGTGTTTACACATGGGGAGGAAAGCTTTGAGTATGAAGTTGCCATTTCTGTTGTGATTTTTCAGAATGAGGCCACACTTAATGCTCCAGCTGGAAGGAAGAGGGGTGGGTCTGCACATGTTCCATGTCCGCAGCGAAATCTCATTTGTTCCCAAATGTAAACATTGGGCATCAAACCCTTGAACTCGTCTGGTTTCAGCACTTAACTCCTCTTGGGATCATGGTTAATTTAATATAGTTTAAAATTAAAAAGTTAAATGAAAGCTGTTTTTCTGCAGGCTGTTTTCCAAATTTTCCCAGTCCTCCTGTTTTTACTGTGCTTGTTGCATTAACCAGCAGCCACATATGTGTGTGGGGGTACATCTGTTCCGGGCAGGGACGGCTGTGTCTGAACATATGTAGGAATGAAGTGCAGGTCAATATTGGCTAAATGACAGAGCCAGGAGGTGGCCACCTGCCCTGACATGGCCCTTGGTGTGGACAGAGTGAGCAGAGAGTTAGAAACAATTACAATCTCGCATGTACTTGTTAGAGCAAAGGAACAAACTAAACTAATTTCAACTAATGTTTCCCCTAGGATGGGAATTCATTGACAGGATTGCCCTGTTGTTTGCGCAGCGGGGACTGTGAGATACAATTAATAAACTAGCAAAATTGTCCTGATATATTTGATCTATATGACAAAGTTTATTTTTTGCTTTCTAGTGAGAGACCAGGACCTGAATTTCTATAGATACCTGAGGCAGATATAAAGCTCGTGGGTCAGGTGTCATTGTGAGGTCTGGAGGCGGTGGAGCTCCAAAGGGAGAGCACAACACTGCCAGGCCTCTCCATGCCTGCTGTCCCCATCACTGCTGCCCTCCCAGCTCCCATTTTCTTCCCATGAAATCATAGACTCATGGAATATCTTGAGCTGGAAGGGACCCACAAGGATCATCGCAGTCCAGCTCCACCATTGAAGGTTCTGGCTGTTTACTGGGAGCAGCATCATCATCCTAATGTAGCTAGGACGACCCAGGTATTGCTTTAGGTTTAATTTTCTTAATATATTGGTTTTTTAATATAAATATGTCCAGTGAGAAACAGACCAGAAATATCTACAGAACACAAAGCTATTGCTGTGATGACTGTGGGTCCAAGGACACAAGGTGCCAAGGCTCTGCTGCTTGTCCTCCAATCCTGAAAGCCTCACATGGGCTGTGGAGTAATTTCAGGTGTGGATTTTAGCTGGCTCAGTGCTAATTCTCTAGGTGGACAGTCTCAGGGCAGGCACATTCCCTCTGTGAGGGGCAGCTTGCTCTGTTTGCAGCATGGTGGGATCTGCTGGACACAAGGGTGGTCCTTGGGGAATGGGGCAGCAGATCCAGACACAGGGACATCCCTTTGTCCAGGACATGCTGCCGAGCTCAGATGTGGTGCAGCCAGTTATGGGGTGGACCACGGGGTGGATTAAGGCAGGGTGTAAAGAGCTGGGTCCAGATCCTGGAGGGTGCCCTCAGCCCAGCTCACGCTGTCTGGCGTGGCAGCAGCAGCTCAGGCAGGTGGGATTTCTGTCGGCCCGGCAGTGGCTGGAGCCCAAGAGCTGTTGAAAGCACTTGAACTGCGCTGTGTCTGGCTACATTTATTCTTAATCCACTGCCCAGTAAAGTACCCACTTTACTTCTAAACCTTTTAAATTATGCTGGCCTGCATCACATCCTTGTAATTACTTGGACACGGGGCTGTTCCTGGGGTTCTGCTGCACCCTGCCTGGGAGCAGTCCTCTGATGCTTCTATCCAGCCACTTTGATGGTTTTCTCACTATTTGCCTGGCCTAATTGCAATGGATTCCAGCTTCAGTACTAATATCTAGATCTGCTTAAGAGTCCAGAGGGACAGGACAGATGAGCTTTAAATGCTGGAGGTAATAGGAAGTCTAGTTGTTCCCGGGGTTCCTCCCTGCTCCCAGGGAACAAGGGACAGGACAAGAGGAAACAGCCTTAAGCTGCGCCAGGGGAGGTTCAGGTTGGACATCTGGAGGAATTTCTTCATGAAAAAGATGGCCAGGCACTGGCACAGACTGCCAGTGGTGGTGTCCCCATCTCTGAAGGGATTTGGCAGCTGAGTGGATGTGGCACTTGGGGACACAGGTCATTGGTGGCTGTGGCAGTGCTGGGGAAACAGCTGGGCTCAATGGCTTTAAATCCTTTTCTAACCCAAAGGATTCTGTGATGTTCACAAGTGCTTGTGTGGAAGGGTCAAAAAGCCAAGTTGTGTCTCCTTTAGTGCCAGCACTCCTGAAGGATGGGGGTAGGGTGATTTAAATTTTGTCCTAACAAGTGTCCTTACAGAAAGCACCACTTGGAAACAAACTTCACAGATCCCTCACTCCTTACCAAGAGCAAACTTGCTGCTTTTCATTAAGCTGTTTGATTGCTATCGAGCTCCTCGTGTCAGTGCCAGAGGCAGCCGGGGCTTTGTGCACTGTGCTGGGTAATTGTGCCATTTCTGTGGCCTGCTTTGGAACAATGGCTCATAAAAATCTTAAGCAGCTATCACTTTTCATGGCTAATGAACTGAGGATCTGGGAATTAGATCCAGAGCCAATTCTTGGATTAAACCTTCTGAGCCCAAAACAAGGCTGTCTTCAGCAATAAAAAACAAGCCAGGGCCGCTGGAATAGGGGAGTACAGAGTGTGACCTTCAAGATGTGAGATAAGTGACCAACATGAAGGGTACAGCAAAAACTAATCAAAGAGGAGGGATGAATACCAAAGGGCTTGTTGGAGAGTCAGTAATGCAGGCAAGGGGCAGGGGGGAATTGTTTGTTTTTAGATGTGATTTCTAAAAGGCTTTTTTAGTTTCAGAAATATTTGAAGTAAGTGTCCCTCAACATTCACATGCTGATCAGGGACAGAATGAGTTTGGTGGCCTCAGCCTGCCCCAGAGAACAGGGAGTGGGAGAAGCCCCCAGACCCACACAAAGGAGCAAGAGCAGCGGTAATCCTGGGGCGGGTGGGTGGTCTGCATTCACAGGGAGCTTTCATGGCACATTTCATCCCCCAGACCAATAATATTTAATAACTGCATCCCCAAAACCACAATCTCCTCTACACCCTAAAAGCCAAAGCAAATATCTGTATAAAGTGTAGATTTCAGCACTTCCTGAGAAATGAGAACCTGAAGAACAACTGGAAGAGTTGTAAATAGCGGCTTTAACAGGAAAATTCCAGAATATGTTCAAAGTAAATTAGCTCCTGCCATGCCTTCTTGCACCCCCCTTCCCGTCCTGCCCCCAGCCCACTTTTATTTGCTTTGAATTTCCCTTCCGCTCTCTTAGTTGACAGCATTTGCACTTATTTCTCTTAGGGAACACGGCCATTCTTTTTTATGGCAAGGTGAAAATAATTTTATTTTCATCACTTTTCCCCCACTCCTGTGATGGATTTACTTGAAAAAAAATAATGACGGGCTTCACAAACTGGCCTGACAGTTGTGATGCAGAGAGTGAGCTGGCTGAGCGGGGACAGTGAGGCATCTCTGTACCTATTATGGCAAAAATCGATAATGCTTTCTGTAAATTGCTCCTCCCAAAGGAGATGAACAAATGCAGGAGACAAGGGAAGCCATCATTCTGTATGAAAGCCCTGCACATTTGGACCAGTGCAATTATCAGGAAGGGCTTTTTTTTTCCTTTTCTCTCCCTTTTTTTTTGGGGGGGGGGCGGGGGGTGGAAAGTGAGAAAGAGTGGGATGCAAGAAAGGAAAGACTTATTTTTCCAGAAGTGTAAATTGAAGGCAGAGATTCTGTGGCTTGTCCAAACAGATTGCTTTGGCATGAGGCAAGGAAGGAAGATAATTTTGGAAGTACTTATAGTCTTTGGATGTCTTTACATTCCTGTTACACATTCAGACTTAATTTTTTCTGAGATAGCAGTTCCCTTCTGTCGTCATCTGGAACCACGATGTTAATCCTCCCCCATGTTCTGTTACCCTGAGTGGGAACACCACAAAACACCAAGAACCCATTTTTCCTATTGTGGGGGTCATATAAATTCAATATTGAGTGGTATGAAAGGTCATCAGGAACCCAACAGAGGAGCCTGTGGTGCCTTTACTACTGCTGGGACTGGCTGGAGTAAAGACATATTTGTCCAATAAACAAGGAGTAATGAGGAATGTGATAGGACATTCCTTTTGTGAATATCTTTCCTTGAAGAAGACATGAGCTGACATGATCCAGAATGAGTGTAATATACACTGAGCAAGGGTCTTCATCCCTGGGGCACCACCTTACCACTGGTTTCATGTGAGGCCTTTGGCAAGTCCTACAGTTTCACCAAGTCTCAGTTCTCCCACATCACACAAGTGAGTTCACGATGCCACTTTCTGGGTTAAGGTCTTCACTTCTTCAAACAGCAGTAGTTGAATGCTGATTTTGTTATTGATAGGAGCTCCTCTGCCCAGCAGATAGACAGTCTGTTGTTGTGAGACCCTTTGTGCCCACGCTCTGAAAGGGAAGCATGAAGCACAGCTCCTCAGCCACCTGGTAGTAAAATACCTGAATTTGTGCTGTTCTGTCACCTTTCTCTTAGCCCAACATTGCTGTTTCAGTGAGAAAACAATGAAAATACCACAGATGAATGAGAAGTATATCAGAGTTGTTTCTTATCAGAGTTGGAAGACAGAGAAGAGAGACTGCAGGCAGGTGCTTGAGTTTCAAGTGCCCTGAAGTTCAGAAAGACTTTTTGCAAAGACGTATTTGGAAAGGGCATTCAGCAAGTTCAGAAAAAGCCACGGTAGGTAAAAGAGTTCAGCACCCATCACCTTGAATTAAATCAGAAGTGAAAGGAGAGGCACTGGTGGGAGATGCTCAGCCCTTCAAAATATGTCTCCAAGCTGTTGTCCCAGGAACACGGTTAAATGCTCAGGGCTGTGTTGCCAGATGTGGGCACTTATCACCACCAGGACTGGGGAAAGCACAGTAAAGCTCTCACGGTGTGGGGTGTGTTGAACTAGTGACATCACGTCGGAGGAGTTAAGCTGCTTTTCCAGTCCCAAGAGATGGATGTTGAGTGAAGATGGATAAAGAACAGGCAGAAAGGCTGGGATGGGAAAGAGAAGGTTTTCAAGAGAGAAATTCTTTATTCACATGGATCTCCTAAATTTAGTTTTCTAAATTTGTAAGTCTTGCCTTTTTATTAACTCCAGTTTCTTTGGCAAGTGTTTTGTTCATGATTTCTAGGTCTCCTTTTGGAGACCTAATAGTTGCTTCAGAGCTGGAGGAGAATGTGGGAATGAAAGCTGACATTGTCATTCCAGCAAACGGTTTTGTTGGAGCTATTTCATGGTTTGTTAAAGACACAACAGCTGTTTACAGTTTGTGTCCATCTCCAGCACCCCGCAGATGTGGTGCTGGTGAGAGCCTTTCTGTCCTGTGATAAGCACAGAAGGACTGATGAGCTTCTCATGTCGCATTCTCAGAACCTGAGAAACAGCTTGAGTTTCATCTTCCTAATGCCTCTGGCACGGCCCCGTGCTTGCTGTTTGGGAGATGCGGTGGATCAGGTTTCTGCTTTGGCAGTGGAAAGCCATGAGGAACATGCCCGAGTGGGTTTGGCAGGGAAGGCAGTCGCTGTGAAGGGACACGTTCTGTTGTTCCCACTGTTGGGAGGTTGAGGAATTGTGGTGGAGCAGGGAGTGAGGCCACTCCTCTTTAAGCCAGTGTTCTGTCTCCCTCTCATGGAAGGGAAAAGCATGGCTTTGCCATTTATCTGAGCACAGGAACAGAACAAGCAAAAGTGATTTGCTAAAATCAATAATTCTCATGTCATCTTAATGCATCTAAAATATTTAAAGGAAATATGTTTAAAAGCTATTATTACGGTTTACATCTACTGCAAGTTTTAAATAATGAATTTGAGAAAGGCTTCTGAAAAATAAGGGTGGTTCTCATAACCAGGAGGCAAGTCTGGGAACGCAGCGGGCTGCGGGTCAGGAAAGGGTAACTGGAAAGGTGACATCCATCACCCCGCTGCCAGCGGCGGGGTGTTGGTGATCTGCCTCCGCCAGCAGTAGTTATTCTTCTGAAGGGAAAGCCTTCTAAACAAGGCTGTGAATTGGTTTTCATGCTCGCATTGACAGATTGGGAAAGCAGTTTGTTCTACCAAATTTAACAATGATATATCATTATCACAACTTTGGGGGAAATCTATAAAATCAATAAGTTTGTAGCCTGAACAGGATTTGTATCGCTTGCTTGCTGTGCTGGTGTCAAAGCGTGAGCATATGGATTGAGTCACAGCCTGAGATCAATGGAATTTGTGGACAGTAAGCTCAATAACAAGCCCTTCTGAAAAGAAATAGATGTAAAAAGCAAATTTACTAGAGTATAAAAAAAAAAGCTAATATCTTTTCCGCGTTGGCTGCAAAGTGCTGTTTGGCTGCCGTTGGCTGCTGGTACTTTGAAAGCTGTCTGGGGTATGTGCTCGCAATGCTGAGTGCTGCTCCCGGCTTCCATGCGTCGCATGTACAGTTGGATGCTTCTGTTTGTAGGGCTTGTATTAGGAAACTCGCCAAGAATAGGAGGAGGGGGAAAAATAGCCCTTTATATTGTAAACTGAATAAAGAATAAAAACAGTCAGTGTGTCTGCTGGGGAAAGACCATGGTGGCTTTATTTACTTTGTACTGGCAGGGCTTGCTAATGGAGAAAAATAAAAAGGCATAATTAAATAGTTTAATGAATTCGCAGCTCTTTTGTTTGAGTGGGGCTGGGAATGCATGTTCCAGAGGGCCTCACAAAGAGCTCGGCTGGTAGTGAGTTAAAAGTAGGAAATCAGTCCTTTGAAGGCATTTTTATACTTCATTATCCCAGCATGTAAAATGACTTGTACTAAACGATTGAGGATTTTTTTTTTCACTCTCTCTCTTTCTCTCTTCTTTTTCTAAACAAAGGAGAGCATCAGGGCGGCAGGAGCATAATTCCCCTCAGTGTCCTAGAGCCAATAGATCAGCTTGTCAGCAAATTGGTGGGCCTGTACTTATGTTTCAGTAAAATATAGGGCTCTGGGAAACTGTAGTGAACAACGAAACCACAAGCCAACCACCACAGAAACACACACGCTCTAAGAGACCCTGGGGGAACGAGGATGATAACACCTCCCTTTTCACCTCAATACTTTGCAGTAGGCAGACACTCACTTCTAAAGATTTTTTCGTGTGTGTGTGTGTGTGCGCAGTAAAAAGAATAATGTTACATTTTTTCCCCCAGGTTTTTTATTTCTTTCTTCTTGTGGAAGAGTAAAGTGGGATCAGCAAAGGTGGATTTCCTTCCTCAGAGTATGCCAAGTGGTGCTAGGAGGGTTTTAATGAAAGCAGTAGCATTCCTGGGTACTGCCCAGCTAGTGTGTGCTCACTGGGTGGCCGTGGAGGTGGAAGGGTGGCTTTGCTGCAGAGCCAGGTGCAGGAGCTGCTTTGGCCCTACCTCCGTGACCCCACTGTTCCACATCAGCCTTTGACTCTGGCTTTGCAGGGGCTGGTCTTTAGTCTCCACATCTGCAGCATCCCTGGATTATCCTGTCTTGGGGGTGTGGAAGTGTGGATGCTCCATCTCTGCTGCCCTGCTACAGGAGCCAGCTTTGAGTGGCTGCTCCTCGCTGCTGCGTTGGCATTAACGGCGCCGTCACGCTGCACTGCAGGGAGACCCCAACGTCCTCCTGGGGCACAGCCTAACAAAATAATTTCATTGAAACAGAGAGTATGTTGCAGTGTTGAGTAAGAATGTAGGCAATTCCTCCTAAAAAAGGTGGCAGTGGGAAACCAGACTATATTGAATTTAGGACTGGATCCAAGCACTCTGTACATCAGAGGGGCCTCAAACAGACTCTGCTTGACTTATTTGCTGTTGGATCACAGACTTCTATCACTTGGCATCTTGCAGATGCGGAGGTGGCAGGTTCAGGACATGGTTTAGCAGTGGCCTTGGCAGTGCTGCATTAATGGCTGGACTTCAGGAGCTTAGAAGCCTTTTCCAACCTAAACAATACCAGAATACTGTGATTAGTCATTGTGGCCATTTTGGGTATGGGCAGGACAAGGAGGTTGTTCCATGCAATGGGAGGGAAGACCTGTGAGAAGAAATACTTTTACCAACAAGTGAAGGTTTTGTCCCAGCCATCCTTGGGTAAAGCCACTGCCTCTGCTGTCACCTGGCCGCTGGAGCTGGTCACACTGTGTGTGTGAGAGCCAGCTGCAAGCAGCAGGGAGCTTCCCTCCAGGACCTCACCTGGCCCATGGACGGGCATTTACAAAGCATTCCCTGGATTTTACAGCTTGGGTTGGCTTATAAACAACACTAACTGTTTGTTTCTTGTTAAAATTTACCTCATAAACAAATTTTACTGCCTTAGTTCCAGGCAATAATTGTTTAATCCTGACTCTCTCATACCCATAACGTGGTGACTGTAAAGCTGTGGTTGGCACTTTATGGAATTTCTTGGTGCTGTCTCCAGCCATGTGCTGCTCCCAGGGAAGTTTTGTGCTTGGGAGGGGGACCGTGATTCTCCCCACTGACGAGGCTGTTGGTGGGAATGGCGTCAAACCAACTGCAGGGCTTTGCTCTGGCTGGAAAGAATCAAAACAGAGAAAATCCCCAAAGAAGCCCAAAAGTCCAAAATAAAAGCAGGCTCCTGTTTCTGAAGTTTAACTTTCTGATGTACCACTGAGGCTGTTCTGCTATTTACAACCCGTGGCACTCTCTCGTCCTTCTTGCTGAGTAGCAGGGAAATGCCGTGGAAGTGACTGCTTATATTGATTAGCGAGACAAGAGAGAGTTAGAGACCCTCAGCACTGCCACTTACAGTGGGCAGGAAACCCAAATTGACCAGTAATAAAGTGTTTGAGGTTGTTTGAGGCGGCTCCTGGGGAAACGGCCTTCTTGGAGTGGGGATGCTGGGGGTGGAGAGCTGTCAATTACCCATGTTTGATGAGGACTAAGTAAACGTGCTCTTAAAGCAGCCTATTAAATGGGAGAGAAAATGTGCTGGGGCTGGGTTCCCTTTGCGAAAGTACTTTGGCAAAGTTGGAGGAATGGATGTTCTTGGACCCGTGAATAAGCGCTGCTACCAGCAACGAGTGCAAGCTTGGGCTTGATTTTTCTCTCTTTGTTGTGGCCTCCAGTTACACACAAGAGAAAAGTGACAATATTGTTAGTCCCCATATACCAGTAGTGTGAAATAACTTAAATGCCTGCTGGAATGCAGAGTGAGTATGTCAAACGAAAGCAGGAGGCCAAGCCAAAACTTCTTGGTCTATCACAGGTGAAAGGGCAGCAAGTTTTTAGTTTAGAGGGCAAATAAAACTAAGAATAATTAGTGAAAGTCTTGGGCACCTAACGTGACAATTAATGGGAATTATTCAGATCCGGAACCTGAATAATTACATAAATGGAATCTTTTTATCAAGTGCAAACTGTCCTCCTGCAGAGGATGGATGCCAGGTGTAAGGAACCACCTTGCGGACTGACATAAATATAAAAATAAAGCAGAGCACATCGTGATAAGACCAGAGAAGCCAAGTCATCAAATAGGATGCAAGTTGTATCAAAATAGCAAAAATAAGAATGCTAAGAACATGAGGAATGGGAAAATAAAGGAAAGTATAGTACCACCATTCAGTGGAGAGCAAAGAGAATTTTGAGACAGCCAAATGTTTCTGTATCCTTCTCTCTTGAAGCTGCCCATGGGACAGCAGTTACCATAATTAATGCCCTTGCCAAAGGGGTGAGATCTGACTCCTGAAGAGAAAAGAAACAGCTTAAAGTGTCCAAGAGAACTGCTGCTGGTTTCAAAACTCATCAGAAGAACATATAGAGCCAAAATAAACTCAGAACTAGAGGTGGCTCATTTTGAAGACTTGTGCAGGGAAGGTGAAATCCTGGAAGACAGTTCAGTGTCTTGACTTGAGACAGGAGTTATAGACCAGCCAAGTAACCTCCAGTTCCTGCTGAAATTCTGGGAAAAGAAACCATACTATTTGTGAGCACTTGGAAGATGACAAGGGAATGAATAACAAACACAGACTTGACAGAAAAAATATTGTCTAAGCAACACAACAACTTGTACAGCAGCGTTAACAGGTGTGGGCAGGGAAGGAGCAATCGCTGTTGTAGATCTCAAATTTAGGGAGGTTTCTGACACTCCTCACTTGACTTTATTTATAAGCAAGCTGAGGAAATTTGGTTGAGATGAGTGGTGTAGAATGGGTTGAAGAATCATTTTAGGGAAAACTTACCACTGTCAGAATGCAAGGAGGTATGAACTGAGTTTTGGCAGGGGTCTGCCCTGACCCTGGGTCACTGCAGTGTTTGCTTTAATGAGCTGAATCACAGAGTAGGAAATATATTTACTGAGCTCTCTGACAACAGAAAGCTGAGCTAGTGAGTACACTCAGTGATAGCAGCACAACTCAAAGTAATCTGACAGGTGGGAGTGATGGCTTGGCAAAAACAGAATTAAATTCTGTAGGGACAACTACAAGATTTTCTTAGAGAAAGTTTGTGACGTGCACAGAGAATATATTGTGTTAATAGCAGTGGTTTCTTGGCCAACTGCCCCGGTGGTGGCTTCAAACCTTTTGTTATCCTTCTGCTTTGAGAACTGAGTTTATTTTCTACCCGTGTCCCTCCAGTCTGGTTTTGTTTGTTCATTGAGGAATAAAGTCCAACATCTTCCATGAATCCCCCATGGATCCTTGAATCCCTGTGTTGCATGAAGCCATTCAGTTAGAGGCAGTCGGTGACACTTCCTTACTTACTATTAATTCATTACAGGCAAAATTCCATCACTGTTTTTATGATGTTTATGGTACTGTGGATGCTCCCTCTTTTCCCCTTCACTGCCCCCCAAAAGCTCACTTCAGCAGTATGAAGTGAACCATGCTTGGAGTGTTATTAAGTAATATTCCTTATTACAAAAAGCACAGGGCTCCCTTTAATGAGAGCTTTAATGCTCCCAGCTCATGTCACTGTCTGGGGAGCCCCTTTCCTTTGTCCGTAATGAGCACCTCCTCATTTGCACTGTCCCTGGATTTATGGAGGGACAGGAGAAAAAAACTTCAATTTATTATGTCTTAAATGAACTGCTCCCAAAGCAAAACCAAAGAGAGCAGTAAACTGGTGCCTCTGCATTATATAGTTTGATTTTTATGGGGCTGTATTGTGATGTTCTGCCTCACCTAAGCAGGGTGAGCACAGGCTATAATTACCTCTTGTGAACCCCATTTTCTGATAACCTCCCTGGCCTCTCCCTCTTCAGGATGTTGAATCTGTCAGTTAGGGGATTTTATTTGTTCTCACTGATGGAGCTGGATATGGTTAGAAGCAATGAAGCTCATTTGATATCTCACTTACCTGAAAAAATGGGGCTCGCTCCCTGAATTTGAAACAGGAAAAACATTCCTGTTTTGTGAATTTTACTCTATTATACTTGAATTTTTTCTGTTAATTCTCTCTCCTGAGAATGCTCATTCGCACCTTCTCCTGCTCCAGCTGCACTCAGTTCCCCTCTTTGGCAGATATTCCTGCATACCCTAAGAGTTAACTTGAAAGAAAACAGATTTTAATTGATGAATCCCAGTTTTAGAAAACAAGGCTTTAAGGTCAAAGCCTTCCTATGCAGAGGGAATAGCCAGGCAGTAACAGCTGTGTTCCTGGGCTGAGATTAAATCCACGTCTCTTGTGCAAGATGAACAGACATAATGGTGTTACTCCTTGCTTTTCTGACGTAGGGAAAAATGTACTAATTCCTTAAAGTTTTATCAAAATTTAACTTCTTTACTGGAGTGTTTTGGATAAACATAACTGTGTCTTTGATGTGATCAATTTAAAATAAAATTGGAGGTGTAAGAAGGTAGTTTTGTGATAGCAGGGTTTGTTTGTTTGATTTGGTTTTCTTTTGACTTTGGCTCACCTTTGACTTCCTTGTATTCCAAAATGTGGAGCCACCTAAACCATATTTTTCAGCTGGATTGCAGCAGTCCAGAACTTTCTGTCCAACCTATGGCTAAAAGCAGAGATCGATAATAAATGGTCTGGTGCCTTCCTGCTTTTGCTGCATGTGAGTGTTTTCTCTGTAGTTCAAGGGTTATAGAAATTATAGTTGACAAATCTCAGCTACAAATAATATTTCTAGCATTTTGCATAAAGTCTTAAAACCTTTTTATTTATTTCCTTTCTCGCAAGAATCAAATAAGAGGCTTTTACATACCAGGGGAAGGTTTTTTTTTAGACTTCAGAATATTTTCAATATCTGCAACATTATCTTTTGAATAATAATTACCTCTTATATTAAATTATAAGACAGCAGGATTCAGGATTAGATCTCTGCATATTATTCTAGTGAAGGAAATTATGACAGGGGTCATTTTTTAGAATTATGTAGGAGGGTAAAAGGTCCCAGGCAGCATTAGAAGGGAAGGCGTTTATAATTAAATTGTAATTTAGGCCTATGATTTATAGTTTTCTCAATGAAAAATTTGGTGCTGTAGAGAGATCCTAGGAGGAACTTTAGTGAGATACAACTTAATGAAATAATAAAAAGAAAAATGATTCTGGAATAGACTGTATTGCAGTGGTCCCCATCAGGATGCTGCAGTGGAGCTGCTGTGCTGTCACTGTTTCCCCTAGAAACTCCCTTTTCCAGGGGGATTTGCCAGGCAGTAAAGT
This sequence comes from Rhipidura dahli, assembly GCA_013399225.1. NCBI lineage: Eukaryota > Metazoa > Chordata > Aves > Passeriformes > Rhipiduridae > Rhipidura > Rhipidura dahli. The sequence continues at coordinate 289,429 of VXAC01003921.1, forward strand.
TTGTTTTGGCTGAAACATGGTATGGAAGGTTTCATTTCGAGGTGATTTTCTCAATAGGTATCTTTTAAGCTCACTTAGCTCATTAAAACTTAGGGAAGTGTTCTAAACGATACAAGATGTCAGTTCAGGACAAACCGCTGTTTCTTTTTGTTGTTAGTCACGAGCTGCAAGAAAACTGCGAGCCTTGTTCTTCATAATTTGTGAAGTCATTAGAGTGTGGATGCTGAAAATCTGCTCTGAAATAGCACCCACTTACCTAGAAATAGCTCATTTCTACCTAATGTGCAGAGGAGTTTGGAGTGTCAGTGTTATTCTGCAGAGCAGATAAATACTGGAATTAAAGAAAGAGTATTTTTATAGTTATTTCTATTAATTAACGGGCTAAACTCCTCCCGACCATGATGAAGAACTATTCTACTGGCAGGAAACCATTAATACAAAAAGGTTAAATGGTTTGCCAAAGGTAATTGAGGCAGTCAGTGACTGATCTGACACCAGGAGCCATCTCTGACCTGATCTCCTCTGGCAGTAAAACTCTGCTGGTCTGGTTTGCACAGTGGCCAACAGCTCTGGCTTGGGTTAAACCACATCTGGGTTAGGAAGGACTAATTTGGATTAAAAATTACTTTAAGAAAGGCATGTAGATTCAGATGTTGTCTTTTAAACACCATTTTCTTGTGCAAACTCAGCAGCTGTTCCTACAAATGGTAGGAATTGGCTGGCTCAGGCTATAAAAATAACCTTTTTATTTATTTTTTTTTTTTTTAACTGCAATTACGTGAATTTCTTGTACAGTTGTAGAAAGTCAACAGGTAGCTGTAGAGTGTGGGTTTCAAGATCAGCTCCTGGACTTTACTACACTCAGCTTGAGGCACTGTATCAAGCCTTCTGGTACTTAATTTTTTTGCAGTAACTTTGAATGCAAATAAGTACCTGATTGAAATAAATGTACTTATAAGCACTCTCTGATAGAAATGAAATTGTTGAAATTGTGTTTGGGCAAAGTGTGACATTTTCCATGTCACAGAAGGATGGGAAGGAGGATGTGACTTAAAAATACCACATATGGAACTTCAAAAAGAGGGAAGAACAGAAAGATCCTGAACCAGCGAAATTCTCTTGCCTTCCCTCTGAGAGAGTTGCTGAGAACTCAGGAGCTCACTGCAGGTCCAGCAGGGCTGGGAGGGGAAGGGTGGGCTCCCCGAGGGGCTGAAGAGAAACCAGCACTGAGCTAGGGAGGACCTGCCTTTCTAAAGATTGATAGTATTTGTATTTTAAACATTCACTCGAAAATCATCCAAATACCTGTTTATTTAACTTGTGCACAGAATCCTCCCAAGTATCCAAATTTAATGAGGAAACAATCAGCTTTTTAAAGGCTGTGTTGTTCCCATAATGAATATTTAGGAATGTTAACAAATAATGTAATGTCTTGAGAAAAAAAATCTTAATAGCACAGGTTGTTCTTTGGTTTCTGGGTAAATAACAGCTACTTCAGAATTTATCTAAACAAAGAAGTTATGCCACAGGCTATAGGATTTTCAGAGGGGTATTTCGTTTTTTATTGTGTCAAATTAAAAATAAAATCCAGGCTAGCCCTTTCTTTTCTGTTTTCCAAGCTAACCTGAAAAAGAAAAGGTTAAAACTAATACTTGAAAAAACGGATATTTCACCCTGAAGAAGAAAACGGGTTTCTTCTATTTGCAGAAAATGATTCTTTTTCCTGTAGTTTTGTGAGCGTTGCTTGCGGTAACTGTTGATTATGGAAACATTTGTTTGCGATCTCGGTTTTTAACCCCCCGGCTGCCCTTGGTGACGGTGCCGTGCTCGGCTCCTTTGTGTGAGGCGAGAGATGCGGGAGCGGCGCCTTTGTTCCGCGACAAAGTGGCTTTGATAACGAGAGGAGCGGGGGATGTCCCAGCAGCCCCGGGCCGCGCTACCGAGCGCGGGGCACCTTCGGCGCCGTGCGGCGGGGTCACTCCCCGCGGCACGGCCGGCCTGAGGGCTGCATGGCCGGGATGAGGGCTGCACGGCCGGCCTGAGGGCTGCAGGGTCACTCCCCGCGGCACGGCCAGCCTGAGGGCTGCATGGCCGGGATGAGGGCTGCACGGCCGGCCTGAGGGCTGCAGGGTCACTCCCCGCGGCACGGCCAGCCTGAGGGCTGCATGGCCGGGATGAGGGCTGCAGGGTCACTCTCCGCGGCACGGCCGGCCTGAGGGCTGCATGGCCGGGATGAGGGCTGCAGGGTCACTCCCCGCGGCACGGCCGGCCTGAGGGCGGCACAGGCGGACGATGCCGCAGCCCGGGGCCGCCCCGGGCACCTCCGCCGGCAGCTGCCTCCCTTCGCTTTAGCGTTTGCGGCTTCACAGCCTCGTGTCACTTCGTACAGGGCCTGCAGGGAATGGCTTCCCAATGCCACGGGGCAGGGTTAGATGGGATAGTAGGAAGGAATTGTTCCCTGTGAGGGTGGGCAGGCCCTGGCACAGGGTGCCCAGAGCAGTTGTGGCTGCCCCTGGATCCCTGGCAGTGCCCAAGGCCAGGCTGGACACTGGGGCTTGGAGCAGCCTGAGACAGTGGAAGGTGTCCCTGCCCATGGCAGGAGGTGGAGCAGGATGGGCTTTAAAAAGGTCCCTTCCAACCCACCCCATGCCCTGTGGCTGAATTTTGCCTCCCCCGACTCCCACCGCCCCACGAGGCCATTGCGGTGCCGCTTTGCTGCCGCCGTTCTCCCGCTGCGAGGGGGGCCCAGCCTGGCGCTCGCAGGCCCCGCAGAAGCCCCGTGGCTGGGCACAAGGGACCCCACAGGCACAGCTCCGCCTGCCTCCCGGTGCTGCCGGTGTCCGGCAGCTGTGGGGAGGCTGCGCCTCCGCCCTGCTCCTCCCGGGAGCGTGGGGAACGCCGGGGCCGAGGCCATTTCCCTGGTGTGTGCAGGGAGAGCCACGGCTGGGGTAGGTGAGGAAGGGAGGCGTTCCTGCGTGTGAGCGGGAGAAACTGGGATTAGGAGTGCGTGGGCTCCGTGAGCAAAGCACGGAAACGCATCTTCAAACGCCAGGATTCTTGCCTCTGCCGCTGGCCAAGGACCGGGCGAGTCCCTGAGACCGCACCGCCGGCTGGGCACGGCCCCAGGAGGGTGCTGAAAAATCACCGCCGTGAAAACCAGTTAGGAACGCATTAAATGCTGTGAAATGCTGCACTTCAAAGAAAAAAAAATCAAGTCTAAGGTGGCTTAGACTGGATACCCAAAATTAATAGACATATTTGACCTTAATCTGTCTTCCTGGACAAGTTTAATTATAGCAATTTCTTAACTTCAGCTCAAGATCTTGTTTTAGAAATGTTAGTGTTCTCTGAATGTGTGGGGTTCTGTATTTAATATCACCGTGTTTTCTAAGGTAAGGCAAAAATCTGCAAAAATTGACTGGACTGGAATCACCCAGAACTTAGAGATGCCCATGATTAATTTCTTTTTCTAAGTAAATTAATGTTTCTGAGATGAGATCAAATTGGGGGTGAGGAAGAAGAAATTGGCAATACTGTTTTAGAGCAAAATTAAAAGGGAATTTATTTTGGAATGATTTTATTCTCTTTGTGATCCCAGCCTGTCCTGGCAGGAATCTTTCAATGTAAACCATTTGGCATGAGCTGATGATTAAAACCTGATGATGTACATGTTGATTTATACCAACTGGAGTCATAGCATTTGTTTTAGCCTTTTTTTTTTTTTTTTCTGTCTTATGTAACTTAAACAAAGATGTAAAGGTTGTGATACCACTGTGTAATTTGAAATATAAATATTTGAAAATGCAAAATGTGCTACCACACAGTCATACGTACATCCTAATATGTACCATCAGTAGTACCCGTTCTGTAGTTAGTGTAGCTTTTTAGCTTTCTTTTTCGTGCCTCAGTCCTGCCAGCAGCATCGTGGTGGAGTTTTATTCTGCCCCTGAAGAGCTCCAGACACTGTTACCCACAAAAGTGCACAAAACTAATGACTGGTAGGAATAGAGGCTCTGGGTCAACTCTGTTTTTTCTTATTTGTTGCATAAAAATGCATTTCTGATTTTCTAGAAGTTTTAAAAGAGGTGGTTTATCTCTTACACAATAGATACGATTTTACCATGTTTTTGCTCTTTGTCTGTTTACAAGAAAAAGCTGAAAATGCAAAATTTTAGACATGAGCAGCATCTCTGTTTTCATAAATTTGACACCTTTATATGAAATAATTTCAAGTTTTCTTTTAAAATGGGAAGAAACCATCAGTGCCTTAGATTGAAGCCTCTAAGAAAGCAGTTTTGAGCCATGCTGATGGTGTAGAAAAACTCCTGGGTTAATAAATAAAAAAAGTTAAACTGTTTTCCTCTTTCTTTCCATGGGGCTGGTTTTGTGAGTGGGATTCTAACAGAGCAGAAGGACTCATTGCTTGAGTGCACTTACTTTAGTTCCACATCTTCCCCAACTCCAGGAACTTGAACTTGTCATTATCAGCCCCAGAAGGTCAATGCATTACCCAGGGTAGCGTCTCTTTCATGTGGCCTTTCTGAGGAGGGAAAAACCAGCTTTTAATCTTGGCTTTTATGAAACACTGTGTGTACTGGATACATCCTAACTTGTCATTTCCTCGTGTGTTTTAGTGCTGGGGGAGATCTGGAGATGCTTTGTGATGCCACACAGATACACACGTCCGCAAAAGGCCTAATCTGAAGTGAATCTTCTATAAATAATAAACAACAAATAGGCTCCTTTTAGTTATATTAGCCCCAAAATAGGTCATGTACATTTGTTTTAAATGCAAACTTAACAATAAAGTAAATTCCCTTGGCGGAGAATTTGATGTGTTTGTGCAAATTTTCTGGACATAGTACAAAAAAAAGCCAACACCTATATTTTACCATTTAAAATATTTATACATTGTCTCTTAAAGTCCTGTGTTTGAAATACTGTTTATAATAAACTCCCTAGGAGAGAACTAATAGTCACAGGTAAACACTCTCCATTTGTTATTTAAACACAAAGTAATCTTTAACTTTTTAAACAGAAACTTAGTGTTTCCTATTGCTGCCAGAGAAGTTGTCGCCTTTGTCAGTTTCCTGCCCCAGATATTCTGATTTTTTACCTCATGGTCCACATGGTGTTGGGGTTCTATGGCCTTCTTAAGGAAGGTGATGAAGGAGAGTGAGCCCTGTGTCACGAGGTTTTGTCCCTCTGGGCCTCCACTGCAAATATTAATACGGTTTTCAAATAAGAAAAGGCTGCAGAGACTGCCTAGGCCATTATGTTCCTACTCTCCCAAATATAAACCCTAATATGTTAAATTCTGTGGTAACTGATAAAGGAAGGAATATCTGAGGAACAGGAATGAGATGGCTATGACACCTATTGTAATTTTCATCCTATTTCTGCCTAATGCAGCTGTGTTTGGGTTTTAATTGGCATCTTTAAGTGCTTCGATAATACAAGTAATGTATATAGGATGTCTCACAGTAGAACTAGACAAAGGTAAAATGCTAAAAATTGTAGTGCCACATTTTCCAGCTCATGTTGTTCCATGGAGCGAGGCGGGATCTGAAGTTGTGGCATCAGCCATTGTAACACACATAATTTCTCCGTCCCTATTCATTTTCATCCCTGAGATGCATTGTAAAAGTGTAAATCCATCACTAGATAATTTTCAGTCCCATTATTTACCAAAATGAATAGTTAAGCAAGTCATTGTTATTAGTGGGATGCTATTGTTGTTCTGCAGAGATAGGGCCTGCCAAGGGCTTGAGTGATGTGCACTTGAGTGTTCTTTCAAGATCCTTGTACCTGTTTCATTTGGGAGGAGTTTCACTCATGTAAAATCAAACAGAAACAATTTTAGTAGCCTCTGAAAAGAGAAGAAGGGAAAATGGATATTAATGAACTCTTTAATATTCTGCTATGGCAGAGATGCAGTGATTTTGCTGTTGACACTTTTGCATGGAATTAAAGAGATCTGGTGGTTGTTTTACTCGTCTGTCTTTGTTCCTGAAAGACTTTTCAGTGTCATCAGATTTGGTTTTGTAACCTGAGAGAGATTTTACAGACATGCAGACAAGAAAAAAAAAGCACTTCTTTTTCATGAAATTCATTGGTATTCAAAACATGGTCCTTTGATGAATTAGAAATTTTGGCTAAAGCTTTAATGAGATATTTATTTCCTGAACTTATGTTGGAAAACGTGTGAGCTGCACGATTCACAATTCTGAATAAAGGTGGGCTTGGTTTTTCTGTTCAAGAGTATTTCTGGCTTGTTGTTTATTGCTCAATATTGTATTGATTGGTGAGTTGAGAAGTTCATGATGAAGGTGGAAGAGTTTAGAGCTATGGATATTTACTTTGTGACGCATAACAGGTGCGGAGCCTTTGGCTCGCGGGTGCGGGGGAACCTGTGGGACCTCTGCCAGAGGAATCTGCAGCAGTGGCCGCAGCACGGGGCAGGAGCTGCAAGTGCCCTAAAGCTCCCGGCTGTGAGCCTGCGGGCTCTCTGCCTCGGGCCTGACTCTGGTGTTTCCCGATGCCGAGCTGTGAACACAGCCTGGCAGATTTACATACTGGCTGCACACATGGCACTAGATAACCGTTTGTGTTTGTTTCGTGGTTTGGAGAATCTTTCCTTGTGTGGGTGGTTGCTGGGGACAAGTAATTTGGGAAGCTTTCCAGAAGCTGTCGTTGAGTGATCTTAGATTTTATAACATTCCTCGTATTCCCATACTGTGCTACGCACAAAAATTCTCCTGACTCAAGAACATTTGAGTGATACGACTTAACCACATTTTGAAACTCACGTGTATTCCAGCATGGTCAAAGTATTAGGAATATTCAAGTTATCATTGTACCTTGTCTTTTAATTTACTTAAAATCAAAGGTTTTTTCCCAGTGCTTATGGAAATCTTTTGGTGTTAACTGAAAAGAAGGATGTATCAGTATATAGGCTTAGCTGTTATGGAAGCTTTTTGTTAGTCATATGGACAAGAAGAAATTCTGTTTGTTCACATCCAACCCCAGCTAAATGTGTGTTTTCCATTTCTTTGTGTCAGCTACTTTCTGGATTTATCCTGAACGAGAAGAAGAATTACTGAATTAACGCCCAGGCAGTGAGTGTCCTGTGTTAGATGCTGCAGTCCAGAAGTCCTTCATAAATGGTGAGTAAACCTCTGGCTTTGGATTTCCACACTGAGCTTTTAGCTTTGTTTCAATGAGTTTTAGGTCAAAGCTGTCCATTTTTCAGCTCTCAGTCTGGAGATGTGTGAATTGTGGCCACAGAGTGAGTTGAAGTCTTTGTATGTAGGTTATGGTTATGGAATTCTGTATTTTCAGAACTTATCTCTATATTTGAGCATTGAAAGCCTATTTCAGAAATAATAAATGTAACAATAATTGTGATCTTTATAATTTTTTCTGGGCAGCTGCAGCAATCAGTGGTCTGTCTGTGTGAATGGCTCCAGAATACAAGTGGTTTTGGGAGGAAAAGGTTTTGTCCACACTCTTACACTGTCCTGGAGAGGAAAATGTGATGTAAATGCAGTTCTGTGTTTACAAATACTGAAACGCCTGTGTGCTAATGCTGGTTGCTTGCTGTGGTATGTTTGGGGTAAGTTTGCTGATGATGTAGTCAGTGTAATTTTATTTTGATGTATTCAAATACAAGATGCAATATTATTTGAGTGTAAGATCTTTCTCTTCATTCTCTAGTGCTAAGTGTTGCTGTGCGTCTCTGTCGTCAGTGTTACGGTAGTCTGCTTGTGTGTTCAGTTTTGGCCAAAATAACCTGAATTGGAGGGGGTGGGAAAGAAGGTGCTTGTAAACAGGTTTGTGGAATCACTGCAGCAAGTTTTAAATGATGTATGAAATGAAAAATTCCTGTCTGATGCACAGGGCAAGCAGAGCCATTGATGTCTGTGAAATTGCTGCTGTGAGAGGCTATTTCAGAGACTCACAGGGTGGTTTGGGTTGGGAAGGACCTCACAAATCATCTCGTTCCACCCCCTGCCATGGACAGGAACACATTCCCCTAGACCAGGTTGTTCAAGTTTTTCTAATAGTATTTCAGAAATTCCAACTTTTAATTTTTTATAAAACTCCTCTGCTTTTGCAAGGCAGAAGGCTTTCACAGCAACAAAATTCATTAGAAAAATCTTTCAAGATGGTGCATCAATAAATATCCTAAGGCAGTTTTCTAGGTTTGTGTGGGTTTTTGAGCCTGAGCAGCACTACTTTACAGAACGCCATGTTGGTGTGAGGGTGATGGGGAGAATGCTTTGAACTGTCCTAAAGTGAGAATTTTGGAAGTTGAATGATGGGATTCAAGATTAGGAGTCCAGTGGTTTTTTTGAGAGGTGGAGTGGGTTTAGGAACTGGAGTGGAGTAAGAGTGATAACCGCTGGAAAACCAGGAGAGCAGGGTTTGCGGGGAGCGATGGATTTGCGTGGCTGATACAGAGCAGGAACTCCAGGGCAGCCATGGAGACAGAACATTCTCTTTTTCCAGCTTAGTCACCCAAACCGTCCTCTTGCCTTTCACGATGTGGCTTCTGTGGGGAAAAATGCGATGGTTTCAGTTACAATAGACATACAAGGATCCAAAGTAACATTATCCTGGTTAGTCAAACATCCGTATTTCCTAGCAATCGAGTTTGATGCATCTGTGCCAGTCTGAAAATGTAGTTTTGAAAGTTTAAGGAATGTATGCACAGGTAACTGCACACCTTTTTGAAATTTTAGTTTTATAGATGTTCTAGAAGTAACCTTTCAGCACCCTTTCTGTGTAGTCTTTGCATATTTAAGCCTCCAAGTCTCTTATCAGAGAATTTTGTTACGTTTTTAAATTGCTGGTGGTCAGGATTTGTTGCGTTATTATTGAAAACAATTCTGGAAGAGAAATAGTTTTTATATTGTGCCGTCAGGTCCTTTAAAAAGGAGAACACAGTGTCTGAAGAAACTGAGAACACTTTCATAAATCCTGCTTTGTTTTTTAATTTTTTTTTTGGCATATTCACGTTGTGTTTCTGCTCTCTAAAAGCACAGACTTCCTTCCAGCTCTGCTGTTGTGCTGTGCTGATGCAAGCAAGCTTTTCAGTGGTTAGAAAGAAAAAAAGATAAGAGAGCAGCATATAGATGGCTTTAAAAGCCAGCAGCTGTTTTGTTTGTTGTCATGATAGTCAGTATTGCCCTTTTCTTAGTTCCTCAGTATTGTTTCCTTCATTCGGTATCTGGGGCTTCTGAATTGCCTGACTGATCCACCCAGTTGAATTTCCCAGCTGGTGAGCTTTCCTGTCAGAGCAGAAGTGCAAAACCTGTGAAGTGATGAACAAACCCCTAAATTCGCTCGTGCCAGTCACGCAATCACACCACCCCAGCTCCCCATGCCCTCCTGTCTCCAGGTCTCCCAATCCAGGGTCCCAGTGTGGGCTCCAGGAATCCCAGACTGTGTTTGACTGGGCCATGGCACTGTCTGGTTCCAGCCGCACCTTCTGTATCCTCTCTGCTTGGTTTGGGGTAGGCCTTGGAGAAGTGGCTTCCCAGTTTAGGGATGGGGGAGCAGGAGCTGCTCCTCGCTGATCCCAGTTCCTTCCATCTCTCCAGCTCTTCCCCCTCGTTCTCTGGTGCAGTAGTTGACAACTTGTATTGTGATAATGCTCTTCTCCTCGGACCTGCCTCTTCCCAAACTGCTTCAGTCACCACCTGGAGTAGTTCCTGTACTCAGAGCCCTGCAGGAGGCCCTCACAGGAGTTGCAAGCCATGGTATTGACCTCAGCTTCCCAATAAACCTGGCTCTGGTCATACAGGAAGATAAAACCAGAACAGCAGCCAGAATTCATCCCTTGTTCTCTTTTCTTCAAGTTGTCTTGGGTCAAGTTACTGAATGTCTTTCTATCTTGGTCTCACTCTTTGTTTTAAAATGTTTTGAGACCTGGGGAGAGAAATCACTCTTTTTTAAAGTATTGATTAGTGTTTCGAGTGTTTGTTAATGTGCTAAAACATGTTTAGTTCTGAGGAAACAGCTCTTCATGCCAGGCCATGGATGTCTTCTGGCCTTGAAGTTGAAAATGAAGGTGTTACCTTTAGGATCATTTACTAGAGATGATATTTTTGTATGCGTTATTACAAATTTTAATTAGACTTTGCTTTACAGGAAACTGAGGGGTTTGGAATGCATATACTATGGAAAAAAGGAAATAAGGAGTTAAGTGATACTTGCAGAGCAATTATATAGTAGACTAGGATAAAATAAGAAGCAACAGCATGACTAAACCAAACAGTCAACCACTGGCTTTTTTTTTTACTGAAATTGTTCGACACAGTAAAGGACTCTGCTTGATTACTGCAAAGCAGTAATACCGAACCTGAACAGGTTTTGACCAGATTTGGGTGTAGATCTTAGTCTCTGAAAAATATACCTACAAAAACTTGCTGCAAGCCTGTCCTTTCCCGAGTTCTGCACAGCAACCAGCACTGTCAGCCCGCGGAAAATGCCTTTTGCAGCAGACTGGTTGGAAGAAGTGTCGTGCAATAAGAGTGTTTGTGTGCCTAAAGTGAATTTATCATGTGTCTGGAAGTAACTTGTTTTTCAAAGATCAACCTTCTTTTATACATCCTATTTGTAACTCTTCTATATGAGTTACATGTGGTTCACTGGAATTGGGCTGAAGACCCGGTGCTGGGAGATGATGTTAATGGAGTAAGAGTTTGGGATGTTAAATAGGAAGAACTGGATGACTTTGAAGAAATGATGACAATAAGGTGAAATCTAATAGATTTAAGTAAGAATGGCTTTTCTGCTGGCTGGAGGGGATAGTGTTTTCTTGGGAGGACGGGGGCAGGAGCTGACTGTGGTATGACTGTGCCACCAACACGATGTGTTTGTGAAAAAATCAAGTGCCACCCTCAGACATACGAAGGGAAAAGTAATTCCAGAGAGGTTTGCAAAATACTGGTGCTGTTGTAACAGCAACTGGCAGAAGCTTATCCATTCTCAGAGGAAAAATGTGAAATCAGGACTATCTCTTAGGGAACAGTGATGGGGGATCTCTAGATCTCATCACTACTCAGGGCTGGAACAATTAACACGAAGTCAGGACTTTTTTTTCTTTAACAAGGATAGGACAATGGGTCATTTCTCCTGATGATGCTCTTGAATGCGTTTGAGATAAATGATTTGGTAATCTGACAAACTGGAAGAATAACATCAAGTGTAAGATTACTTTTTTCCTGCTGAAATGCGTTAGAGCCACTATGACACTGGTAGCAGGTGAAAGAAGAAAACAGTTCTTGAACTCTTTGCTAAATTGATATACTAATCAGAGTGCCTTTTCCAGAAAAGAAAGAAGAGCCCCATTTTGCCTGGACTCTATCTTAGCTATTTTCCTTTTTCAGAAATAGAAGATTAGGAGGTGTCTGCACCGATGTGATAAAACGTTCCCATGGAATTGTATTGTATTTTCACCTTGAGTTGCTGGCGAAATGAAGTTGTTGGCTTTCAGTGCTGCTTTGTTTTTGACCCCTTTTTGTGAATTCTCTGAGGAAAGAAACATATTCCCATCTTTTATAGTAATCAAATTTATCTGGCATCTCTCAGCCTCTTGCATTACTTATGCTACAGTTGACCAGCCTTGGGAAGGCTTTAGTGGGTTTATTTATTTATTGTTCTAAAGTGAAGGTTTTTGACTTGAGGTCCCCACATAGTCCACGGGGACTTGAAGAGAAAAAAATGAAAGTGCATTCTGCCATTATTTTGATATAGTTATTTTCTGTGCAACTGTTTAAAAATACCCCAGACTACCCTAAAGCTAAACAAAGCCCCCCATTAATCCCAAACTCCCATGAAACATTCAAAGAAGGAAAAACTTGATTATCTTAGTTGTGTTGGAAATTCAACTTTGTCAACTTTCTTTTGTGTCTTCTGTTTCTTTTGCTGTTTTTTTCATCAATTTATTTATATGGTTGAAAAAACTAAAGTTTGATTATAAGGGAAATCTGGGGTATCATCAATTATTTTGCTTTCAAATATGATTTATTTGACTAACATCCTTGAAAGCTGGGACTGATTTAATTTTATTTTATGCGCATGGAATCCACAAAAGGCTGACCTGGCCATCTTCCTCGTCTTCTGCTTTGTAGGTCCCACATGGTATTGCCCCTCTGATTCTTTGATTTTATGGAATTTTTCTTTGAGGAGTAAACAGTGATAGTGTGCAAATGTTCATATTACCTTTCAGATGTATATACCCACATAGAAGGTTTCTTTATTGCAGGAGAAAAATCAAATCCTTGTCACCTAAACTGCTAATTATGTTTGATAAATGTATGGTATATGTTTAATGCAAAGAGAATTTAGGAAATAATACACCTTGTGTAATTACAGCGACCGAGCTACTTCCATCAATCTAATTTTTCTGATTCAGGTTCATTTGCATTGCATTATTTTTATTAAATGAGCTTTCAGTGGAGCCCCGCTCTCTGCCAAGAAGAAGAATCAAACCCTGGAATATTTCAGCGTGCGTCAGCGGGGTTTGCACGGGACACGCGCGGGCCTGGCCGCTCCCACGGCCCCACGGCCCCAGGTCAGGCTCAGGCCACCTGCACAGCCCTTGCTGCCCACGGATGCACACCCCCAGCTCCCCCCGTGGGGCACGGGCCTGCCACTTACAGCGGAGCAGGAGATGTGATCCTTCTGCTCCCTCATCCCTTCTGACACCCAACGGCTGCTGCTGCTCCCAAATGACATTCCTGTGATGGTAATTAGTATCCCAGCAATGGACTAACTGTGTAAAGATAACGATCATGTATTTCCCTGTCTGTTCCTCTGTATCTTCGCACATTTTCTCTCCTTTCCATCTCTGCAGCACTTGTGTGCTGTCACTATTTTTCACCATAATGCAGCGCGGGAATTCTCCAATCTGGTATTTAGTGAAAACCGGCCTCCCTCACTCCCCCCGCCCAATTTCCCAGCTTCCAGTGAAAGAAATAATAATTTGGAACCCCACTTCTAGTCACAATGCTGTTAACATTTAGCATATGTAGTTGTAATTGTTATTTAAGGTGAACATAAACTTGGTGTATATATGATTTTATGTAATAATTTTCTTAGAGTTACCTGCCATGAATAATTTTCCATTTGTTGCTCTAGAATGGACTTGCTTTTAAAGATGGGGCATTGATATTATATTGGTAATTTAATGTCTGAGAGTTTAAATAAGTTAAAGAGGAAGCAGACTTCATATTTGACAGTATCTTTCTGTGTAGTGTCCAAACCTGTTCTCTGCTCTCCCGGTGTGTCTGTGAGGGTGGGCAGACACCCCGAGCAGTCACACAGTGCTGGAGCTGTTTGCTGGCACCTGCCTTTTGTGCTTTGCATAGGAGCGAATTCAGGATCACTTCTAAATACCTGCAGTCACAATATTTAGACTATATTGATTTGCTAATTGCATTAGGAAACATTTTTTTCCTAACTGAAGGCAGTGTGTTTGGAGATGCCTGTGAGAGCAGCACTTTTACAGGGTGCCCTCGGGAAGGTGCAGAGCTGGCAGGCGGGGTGTGGGGAAAGGGCAGCTCCTCCTGGCCCGTGTCTGTTTAGATCTGGGATCTCCCTTCCAGAGTTCAGGAGCGTAAAAACTTTGGAAGTGGGAAATATGTGTCCTTTGTTACAGTTGTAGCACTCAGATTGAAGAAATGCTGGGAGAGGGACAGGCAGTGAAGGTTTTGGCTGATGCAGACCCTCATCCTGGTGACCACTGTTCAACTTCAGTTTGCCCTCCTCAAGGCAAAAACTTCTAAACTGATTCTCTAAATACTACCAGCTGTCTTTGTATTGCAGCAAATTTGGTGCCCAGCCCCTTCTTCAAAAGAACCCAAAAATGGCCTGGGGTGGGAGAAGCAGAGAACAGGAGGTATAGCCCAGTTTGCCACAGCAGAGCTTTGTGGCATTGAGCAGGTGTGTGACTGGGAGGGAGAAACAAACAGGGCTCTGCTGCTCTCCTTGAAAACGAATCACTTCATCTTTGTATCTGCAAATGATATTTTCTGAAGGTCGCCCGTAGTTACATCTCCCGTATCCGTGTAGTAGGTTAACATCCTGCTTTACCCTGATTCCAAGCACTAGTGATCACAGAGCAAATTTACGGCTTCTCCTTGTCTGGGAATCAGTGTCGCTTCTCTCAGTTAAACACGCCCCTCCCACAGGACCCTTTTGGAAGAGTCCATAAGACAAGAATGAAAAGTTGTTTTTTTCAGAATAGTCCTATTCAGTTGCAGATTAAAGTTTGGAGAGTTTCCTTTAAAGGACACTGACTGCAGCTTTCTTACTTCAAAAGAAGCAGAGGATATTCCACATACCTTCACTTGGTGTAGTGATTGTTGTTAGTAAAGACTTTTTCCCCTTAAAATAGCTGGAATTCATTAAGTCAAATTCATTGGTAAGAAATCTGTGAACTGAGTGTAAATTGTTAAGTCTCAGGACTAGGTAAAAATAGTTCATCATGTGCGTTAATTCTGTGGAAAATAACAAAAAAGTAAATAATTTCCATTAGTTTAATGGAAATGAGATAACGGCACAGTTTCTCCAGTGTGTTATAATTACACAGTTTATTTGAAGAATAATATTCTAGAGTACTATAAAGAGTTCCATATGGTTGTTACTACTGTAAACAGTCATAATTATTAAAGTAGAAGGTTTTTTCAGGTCTGCATAGTCACTGGGAATTGTTAAAACTCTTGCACAAGACATCTGATTTTTAATTTTTTTTTTAAAGCTTAAACCAATAATTTTCAGCTGAAGAGAAATTGTGGAAAGTAATTGCTTATCCCAATCAGATAGCCTAGGATAACTTAAACTTTCCCAGTTTCTTAGTGGTGTGCAACAGCCTTGCTGATGTGTGTTTGGTCATGAACTCACTGCAGTTAACTCAGCAACCCACTCTGTTCTCTGGGGGTAATTAAAATGAGAGGAACTCAGTTCCCTGCTCCAGGAGCAGGGAGTGAAGCTTTGGCCACCCCAGATCCTTCACAAGAACATGAGAGAAACTCTAAAGTGCAGCTAATGGAGTATTTCATTGATTATAGATTTGAAGGCCAGGAAGGAGTGTTAACCCATTTAATCTGACATCCTAGATAACATGTGCCATTAAAATGGGCCCAGTTAATTCTGTGTTAGGCCTTAAATCTGTGTTTGAATAGTCTGTATTGTGCCAGTTCAGCTTGTGTTGATATTTCAGGAGGAGAATCTGTTCTTCCCTCACCTCTCAGTCAGACATTGCAGTGTCAATCTCTGAGTCTGAATTTCCTCAGCTCCAGCTTCTGGACTTCTCAGGCCATGACATTTTAGATTTGTCAATCAGCTTGTTCTCACAGAACCCCAGAATCCCTGGTTTAGGAGGGAAGGGACCTCAAAGCCCATCCAGTGCCACCCCCTGCCATGGGCAGGGACACCTTCCACTGTCCCAGGCTGCTCCAAGCTCTGTCCAGCCTGGCCTTGGGCACTGCCAGGGATCCAGGGGCAGCCACAGCAGCTCTGGGCAGAGTTCTGGATAGTTTCTACCCATGGCTTATTGGTAGATTATTGTGCAAACAGGTTAATTAAATCTTTTATTATACTAAAAAATAAGGGAGCAGTTTTATCTTTCCCAACACTGTCAGTCAAACTGACACTCATCAAAAATAAAATCTGGGTGGTTATTGTCTCTCAAAATCCTGGAATTTTTCTCTCTGTATCATTGTACCATGATGAAAGAAATTAGCTCTGTGACTACTTTGGGGGCTTTAAGTTTGCTATTAAGTATATTTCAATCTAAACAGGAAAATATATTTGTTTCTATTTTTGTATAAAACAAAATATTTACACGTGTAACATTTTTACAAACTCAGACACTGAGGCTCTCTGTTCTGTCCTATTGTTTAATTACATCTTCCAGATTTCTTGGTGTCTTTGATGCTGCTGCAGAATTAACTACCTGTGTAACAAGGAAAATATTTTGTAACATTAGAAAAATCTGTAAGAGAAGAAAACGCTCAGTAAGCTTTTTCAGTGATCTCCAGAGAAAGGCCAGAGAAAAATAAATTACTTTCTAAAGTTTGGGATGCACATTTAAAATGTGATCTGGCAATATTATTGGATTATATGAATTTTCGTTTTAATTGGTTCAATTTTATTGAACTACTTGAAGTTTTAAGCTATATGGTATTTCTGCTATTGGTGTGTTATTAAGCTTTCAGTTCAATTAGCTTATGGAGCAATTAACAGGGTGTTAGCAGGTGATTTAACAGATGGAATAATCACTGCCATGGTCTGGGGTAGAGCTGGGAGGGTAAAGGCACCTCTGATCTGGGCTGTGCACGGGGCTGACCTGTTTGTCTCTGGTTATTAAATAACTTCTGTGATTGACTCCTGTATAAAAGAACTTAATACTGCAATTTTGAGGCTTGATTTTAAAACAGATTGTCTCCTTGGTTTAGTTGGACCTGAAAGTGTGTATTTGGCAAAAATTGCAGCCTGTTTCAATCAATTTTTTCAGGCTAATCAACTATAGTTTTTACCCAATCGATCACTGAGAAAATAGTGTTGTTTATGACGTCGAGTGGATGATGCTTTAAAAAAAATATTAATCAGTAATTCAGAGAAATTAAAATCCTAAATGCCATAAAAGTGTATCTCTGTGGATGTAATTGATAATACCTTCAAAATTAAAAAAGCCTTTATAACAGTTTCCTTATCTGGTATTGCAGTTTCCCTGCTGTTCACCAGCAAACCTGATTTTATCCTAAAAAAATTAACTGCAAATCCCTCTGAACTGTGGTGTTGGCTTTGGTACAGGGCATGAAATAATTTTTCCATCTTACCCCGCCGTTCTCCGAAGGTCAGCCTTTCAATTGGGCTGTTACTGTCTTGCTGCAGAGTTTCCAAGCTACGTTAATTTTTGGGCTGCCATTGATGGATGGAGCAGTTGGAATTCTGACACGCAGCAGCCTGACTGGAATGACCTGCAGAGGCAGATGTCGGCCTCTTATTTCATGCCCGTTTGTCAGAAAGAAAAAACAGTTTTGTTTTTTTTTTTTTTTTTGAAGCATTCCTGCTTTTCTACACACAGAGAGCACTTGTGGGGTGGGTGTGCTCTTGATACACGTACATAGACAGGCCTATAAAAAATCACATTTATTTATCATTGCTGGAAAACCTGGTGAAGTCTCTTGAGAATTCGTCAGTGCCCAGTATCAAGGATGTGCATATTCCAGTATTTTCTGTGCTGCAAACCAGCGTGCAAGAATAGTCTTGAGAATTTATTATTTCATAAAAAGGTATTATTTTGCCCACAGATAAGCTGAGAAAATGCACACTGTTCTTTTGTGGTACCTGGGAATTTACAGTTTCAAAAGAATTTCATTTCTGATCTGCTTCTGCAGATTCATGGTACATCAGGAAGATTTTATGTTCCTTGTTGAAAATTTCTCCATGAGAATGACACTGACCCTTACTGGGTGCACCCGGCCGCTGCTTTCATGTGAGAGCCAAATCTTCATTCAGAAATTAAATCAGGGAGTTTTTTCATTAAAATATAAAAATCAATTTAAAGGACTGATGCAGACAGAAAAAGCTGAACTTTCCCAGTTGGCTTGTACAGAGTCCTGAGGGAGAAGTAATTTATTTGGTTGATGTGGGCAGAAAAAAATGGAAATATTTAAATTAAAGAATGAAAAATCACTATAACTGTCAGGGTTAAATGTGAGCAGATCTCAGTGAAGCCTTTAAGTACCTGTCCTGCATTTGGACTCTGCCAGGGACAGGGAGGGAAGGAGTTCTGGGGTGATTCTGTCACCTTAATGGAGTGAATACAAGTTTTGCCATTGATTTTGATAGGATCAGAATTTTACTTAATGAGCTTTTCTTTATTTGAGATTGCTCTCCTTCCCTTAGCAAACTTTAAATTCTTAGTTTTAATTTGGGAACTAATTCTTTGTTTCTAGAATTCACAGAGGACATAAAAAACACATAGAAAAAAAAGAAATGTAACTTACATCCATTGTGGTCTAGTTGGAATCACATAAGAGCCAACACATAAATCATAAAGGTATGAAACAGTTGTGCAAATCTGCAGATAATAAAAAAATCATATTGTATAAGTAATGATGGGTCCAGGTCCATTTTAGTGACAAACCCAAATAATTTTTAAGGTCATCTTTTGTCATTAATGTACATTTTAATACTAGGTAATGCAAAGTTGTGCCTTCATTAAAAAAAAAAAATTGTAAATTGGGAAAATAGGAAAAGAGCAGAAGCCTGATCTGCGTATAATGTAAATAAATAAAAGATGTGTGTTTTTTGCAGCGTGTGTCCTTGTCTGCTAAAACAGCATCTCTAGAGATCGTGTGATCCCTGTCACTGAATGCCTGCAATTTCAAGGCTGGATATTTTTAAGGTTTTTTTCCTGTGTAACTGGAATAGCTAAAGTGGAAATGTGGGTTTGGTGCAGGGATTATTGCACGAGTTTCTTTGTTCACTGTTCTGTGGAAGACAATATAGTGAGGGCTGACTCTTTTCCTAGGTGCCAGCCGTCTTCAATTTCTTGTGTCTTTCAAAGTGAAGGCAGAAAACAGGGGAAATGCTGCTGGTGAACACAGGGTTAGTGCAGGTGGAGAGCCTCAAAATACAAAAAAGAGCAAATTTCTAGGAATGTTGCTAACAGCAGTTGGGCTTCCTAGTAAGTGCAGAGAATCCCTCTTTGCAAATTATACATAGATATTTATTGTAAAATTGGTACTGAAAAATATACAGGACTTACTTAAAAATAAAAAGTACTGATTTAAGTGTTGTGTGCCTGATAAGAGAAACCTTCTCCTCATGGCCGTGTAACTTGGGATTCTTCTAAGCTCTCAGGCTTTGAAATCTCTGGCCTCAGCTGCCAAGTAAAAGGCTGTTTTACTTGGGAATTCCATCACTAACATTTAAAATGCTAAAAGTTGCTGAAATCCCAGCCTCGGAGGTGCTGCAGTGCAATGACAAGAGCTGAGCACACGGATTTCCTTATTGCTGCAAAATTTTTCTGAGTTGTTGGTATCCCTAATGTTTTGCTGCAGGTGGGAGCCCCAGTGTTGTAAATCTCAGATGTGTTTAAAAATCATTTTATATGGTATTAAAAAAAATAAGTCTATACACTTAGAGTGTTTGTTGTGGCACCTGTGCCTGGTGCAGCCCAGGGCTCTGTGGCTTTGTCCTTTGGAAGCCACTTTGTCACTGCTCCGGTGCTGGGGAACAGCGTTGGCACCGCTTTTCTCCTGTTTTTCCGTTTGCATGTAATTACTCAAGTGATGCTGAATGCTGCAGACTGTTTACAAGCTTTGCCTCAAAGTGTTGCAGATTATCAGGACAAGTTGTCATTTCTGCCTCAGAAGTCACTGATGGAGACTAACAAAGCCCCTTGCCCATCTTCTGCCACCCATTCCCACCCAGCAGCTGAGGACATGGACCTTTTTACTTCATTGGTCTGTTGGGTCGATCACTTGGGTGTTAAAGGACTAAAAAAGGGTTGATGACATCTCTCTCCTCTCAGTGTTTGGAATGACGGAAGGAAATGGGTCAGTTAAAATTCTCTCTTTATGAGGTTATTACTATAACCAGATGTTGAGGTTTTCCAAACATGCTCCATGGTTTGTCTTTGCTCTCCAATGTGAATGTGGAAGCCAATAACTTTGGACAGTGTTTCTTAGCACAAAGCCAGAACTAAGTATGACTGTGCTACTTTAAATGCCAGTTAAAATTGCCTTGGCAGAAATAAACCTTGCTGGGTGTGTGGGGGAGTTTGCCTTCTGTTAGGGACAAATGTTCCCACCGTTGTCATCCTGCTCATTCAGAAATCCTACTGCTGCTCTGAGGTGCTGTAGGTTGTAAGTGCAGGTTGATGACACATTTGTGTCAGTGTCCTGGGAGGGTGTGGAGCCCCGGGGACAACTGGGGACAGCACGGGTGGGTCAGGCACTGTGCACGCTCCGTCTCTCGTGGGGGTCATTCCCTGCCTTGGCTGCCACGCAGTGACTCCAGTGAGCTGGCCCAGCCAGCACCCCTGCACTGCCCAATCCTTGGTCTCTGCCCTTGGTCACTGTTCTTCCATCACACATTGCCTTCAGAGATCACTTCCAACAAGTGGTACTTCAGGTGGTTTTTTTCACACCGATCACCAACTCGCTCTACTGAAGATCCAGTAGCACCAGGGTAGTTTGGAAAGGGGGCACAGGAGGGCTTGATGGCATCGCCTTCCTTGTAGGTGAAAAGGAGTCAGTTTTTTCTGTTTTCAGGAAGGGAGTGGTAGGAGAGCTTTGGGAGCTTTGGTTTGCAACATGGATGTTCAGAGATTTTAACTTGCTGGAGTCCTCAAGCGATCAGTGCTCTCGGCATATGTTATGTCAGATGCTCCCACGTATCTGCCTGTTATCTGTTCTCATCCTTTCTGTCCCTGTCTCTCCTCTCTACATACAAGGCAAGGAAGGACATTTTTCCTATATCTGCTTGTGAATTTTTTCAGCAATGGTGACACCACGATGGTGTAACCAGTGGCTGCTTTCTGAACATAACATGCTGTATTCCTTTCCACAGTCAGTCTTTATATAAGCCCATTGCTGATAAAGAATAAAATGCAATATCAAGGACCACACAGCAAAGTGGGATGATGATTTCTTTGTTAAATTTTCTTGATAGAAATCTTCCTGATAAACTTCTCATTTGGCTGATGTAGTGGAGCCAGATCAGAGCTACACTGATGAGCTTTTATTGCCACCAGATTCTGTCATCCTCCTTGTCCATTTTATTGGACAGGAACGACAGACTATTCCATGTTCACATGATTCAGGACATGAAACATTCTAGCCTTTGAAAGATACAGTATTTAAGCAATAGGATCCAGAAAATCAACATAATAAAAAAGATGAGCTCTGAAAAACACCAGGCAGTGTTTGGAGGAGACCAGAAACTGAATCCCGGATCTGAGTCAAGGTGGAATGGGGAGGAATAATTAATTATTCAGGTGTCATCCATTACTAAAAGTATCCTTTCACCGAGACCCGAGAATTGTCTTTCAGTAGAAATTGTACAATTACCTATGGAGTAAATGGTCTAGTGTACGTTCATATGTCAAAATGTGCTTCAAGATGTATGTCAGCACTTTGTGCAGGAGAGGGAAATAAATCAGAGCCATGCCTGAACTATCTCCCTGTGCTGGTGCTTCCATGTCCCATTTCATCTGCTGCAGCTGCTGTGAAGTCCATGGAAAACTGTTAAAGCTTCCTTCTTTTGTCGGGGCTTCCTTCTCCATTTTCCTGCTTTTGTTGTTTAACTTGGTAAATGAAGTGATCAAATGCAAAAGTTTCCCTTTAAGATCCCTTATAATTTTTTTCAGAACCAATTTTTTGTAACTGTTTAGTTTGCAAATGAAAGTCCTTCATTCTCTTGTGGGACTGGGGTATTGAAACACTCGGTGAGTAACAGCTGCTCAGAGTTTTAAAATTCAGCTTTTATGGACTGTTTTCATGGGAGAGCTTTCAGCTCTGCCCAGACCAGAGCACCAAGAGTAGCTGGGCATCTGTGACTCTGGTGCCCAGTCTTACCAGACAGCAGAGCACCTTGGCTGGGGCAGCCTGGCAACCAGACATCAGTGTTAATGTAGCTTTTCCTGTGAGAACGTGAGGATCTACTGAGTCATGGCAAGACTGGTGTTCCCAAGGGCCACCTCCCATCTGGGGTGTTTTCACAGTATTTAGCTTCTGTACTGCTAAAACTTTGATCTGGGAGATGTTGCACGTGCTGATGTCTGGGTCAGCAGGCTGAGCAGACTCAGACCCCGGACTCTTGGTTCCATGGAGAGCAGAGCTGAGCACAGAGGTCTCTGAGTGTCCCTGCGTGTGTAACCTGGCACTCAGCTTCACTTCCCAGTGGTGGCAGCTGCTGTTTGACTCCATCTGACCTCATCCAGTAGAACTCCAGAAAACCAGTGCCCCTTGGGGGCCTGGCTTTGTGGGTTGTTGGGTTGGGAGTTGCTTTTTTCTTCTGGAGTGCATGGCTTTGACTATCCAGCTCCTGTTGCTCAAAGAAATCATATTATTCCTTTTTTTTGTTACCTCCCTTTGCCTCTCTCTGACAGATTTAAATAACAGCAAGGCTCCTATTTAAAATGATAACATCCAGGAAATTAAAAGTTAAGCCATTCCTTGTCCATAGCTCGGTGTCTCTGCTTTCCCCCTCTCAGCAGTGGTGTAAATGAAGGACGAAGCTCAGCCTGGACTTCCAATTTCCTGGCTGGTGTCTTTGTGTATC
Organism: Rhipidura dahli; assembly: GCA_013399225.1. Classification (NCBI taxonomy): domain Eukaryota; kingdom Metazoa; phylum Chordata; class Aves; order Passeriformes; family Rhipiduridae; genus Rhipidura; species Rhipidura dahli. The sequence goes on from VXAC01003921.1 coordinate 311,740, forward strand.
AAAGGCTGCTGTTGCACAATCTTCATCTCTGGGAAGGATTCATACACAAAATATTATGGAAAACTAGAGAATAGTCAGAAAAGAAATTAAATTCTCTGTAAAGGTCCATATTAACCTAAATTACCTCAATGTTTTGTTGAGTAAGCAACAAAATTTAGATCCTGAAGTATTATTAGTAAAATGCTCATCACTTATGAAGGGATTACTTAAAATTAGAGTTTATAATCTCTTCTATCTTGATAGCTTTGCCTTTGAGTAGTTGAGGACTTGTATTATGATGGTGTGTTCCCCTCTCAGCCTCCTGGAAGAGCAGGCCTGACTTACTCTGAATCTGGAGTGCTCACATGGCCCTGATGGCACAGGGGGTGACAGAAGAGAGATTCCAGGTGTTGGGAAGGATGTGGGTGCCAGAGACGTGCTCCAGGGATTTACTAGAAGAGAGACTGTTTTAGGAGAGCAGTGAAATAGTAGAGGAAATTAACAGGTGAAAGACACAAAGGGCAGGTTAGATTTAAGAGTAATTAATCTGTTGCTGCAAAAATGTAATTAAATATTTTATGAACTCTTACAAAACACTTTGGTTTCTGATTAGATAAAGGTGGTTGGCAAAAGAGTCTTGGTAGGGCCCGTTCACACCTGAGATGTACCTCGTTGCCTATTACAACTTACAGAATCCCTTCTCTGTTGCTGCTCCAGTGATTCTCCCAATCTAGAGAAGCAAAACCAACAACTTTTTTTATTGTTTTAAATTCACCATATGACATGCATCTTTTGGTATGAAGTGACAGATGAGCTATCTTTTTTGTATCAATACATATTTTTTCCTGGTTTTAACTTTACCGAGTATCTTCCCAGTCTGTTCAGGCTCCTGGCAGGTGCATCTTTCTTTATTGCTGTGAAAAATGGGGTGCCTTTATTCTTATTAAACTCAAAATATCTGAAATGAATTTCAGATTTATACAGGGAAGTCTCACTATTTGCAGAATGAATCATAAATGCCAGTAATGCAATTTTAAAGAGGCGTTTTCTCACAGAAGAAGAAAAATCCTTGAATCTGGATGTCTGGCTTCCGTGCTCTCACCAAAGCAGCTGGGAATTTTCTCTATATTGTTTGTTGTTTTAATACTACAAAGCTAAACAGCAATGGAGACGAGGAAAAAGATGGCTTTTTTCTGTCTCTTTAGAAATTTGTGTTTTGTGTTTGAGAGGTGCCTGAGTTATCCTCCATGCCTAAAACACATGCCCAGACCAACACAACAAACAGAGTCAGTGACAGTGAATGGGAGAGAAAGATTTAAATTCCTATTGATTTCCATGGCACCGATTCCTCTCTGCGCTGTGTGTGCTGTCTGGGAATCAGGGAACACATCCCTGTCTGCAGGTGCTTGGCAAGGACAGCATGAGCCACTGCTCCTCATTCCAAGGGGATTTTTACTGACCAGAACTGGCTCAGCTGAGGGATAATTTGGGACCTTTTTTTGTGCTCTTTGTAATGTTGAGAAAAAGCTGCCGTTTGTCGGCTTGGAGGAATCAGGGGGTTTTTGCTTGTTTTATTATCACTTTCTGTGACTATAAATCTGTTCTTTCCAATTATATTCACAGATTTTACTCCAGAATTTGATCCCTCTTCAGTCATTTTATAGTAAAACTGGGAAAAAGCCAGTCTAAGCAATTCACACCCTAATTTTTTCCTTCCTATGAGCACCAAGAGATGTCCCACCTTATCTTTTCCATCACTTTTTTCTGAAGTTGTATGGATGCAACTAAACACAATTTGAGCTGTCCCTTCACTGCAGAGACAACTCTGCAATCTCGGAATATTTCAGTGGGCTTGGTACAGGTTTGTGTAAGTGGGAATGCCACAGGCCGTGGCACTGGCTCTGTGGTTGGTTCATTGCTGGGTTGGGAGTCCAAGTCCAGCATTGGAAGGACCCAAAAGAACCCCCAAAGAAACGAGCTCAGCATCGTCTGGCTCTGAGTTGTTGTTCTGGGGATGCTCTGGGAAGATACAAGTGGGGTGTGTTTGGGAGCTGATACTTTCCCCTCCCCTTTATCATTTCAGGAGAGTGATTTTCGTCATAAACCAACATGTCAGCCAAAGCATCTACATTTTAAAAAAATATTATTTCACAATTTTCCACAGGCACATTTGATGTAAACCCTGGAGGTGTATTCCCTGAGTACCTATTACCTCCATTTTAGGGAAATTACATTAAATTATTAGTGACAAATTTACTTGTCTGCCAATGTGTTTTTCTTGAATTTTACTACAACATCAATACTTGGCTGTTTTATATGGGCCCTCATTTACCTGTCTTTGAAGGCAGTCACCCCTCTGGGAGCTTTGCCTGTCACTAACATGCACTAGGAAGAGTCTTTAAGTTTAACATTTGCTGTTTTGAATTAGAGGAAAAAAATATGTCGCACTTTAAATATATAAGCTGTTTCTCCAACCTTTTAGTGTGTGCTGGCTCTTTTTTGGAGAGCAAAGCCAGTTAGGAGGGCAGAGGAGATTCTGCTTTATCAGTGTAAAGGTGTTCACCAGGAGGAACTTAAACTTCCCTGCTCTGGTATGCCTTGGGTTGGGCAAATTAGCAGATTTTGCTTGTGTTTGTGTCTGTTCAAGAATCCAGTCTGATGCCAAAATAAAAGCAGATGGGGAAAAAAAGTCAGACTGGGATATAAATTCAACAAAATTCAAAGCTCTTCCCATTGCATAAGATAATACAGCCATGAGGCATATGGAAAATAATTTAGGCTGTTTCACGCAGTCCCAGCATGCTGGGAGTGAGGGTCACTCGCTGCCGTTTTAAAATCTTTTAAGTCTTTGTCTTCAAATGCAATTAGTGTTAATTTAAAAAAAATGAATGTTTCTGGATTTATTGTGCTGCAGTAATGTTTGTGTAAGCCCACAAAAAATTTCTGCTTTTTGAAACAGAAGCTTTTGCAGCCAGAGTTCACATAATCCTGGCATGGTTTGGGTGGGAAGGGACCTTACAGCCCAGCCAGTGCCACCCCCTGCCATGGCAGGGACATCTTCCACTGTGCCAGGTTGTTCCAAGCCCCATCCAGCCTGGTCTTGGGCACTGCCAGGGATGGGAGATTGCTCCTGTGGAGTGCAGGAAGGCAGGGTTCCTTCAGGGAAGTGGCTCTGGCTGCTTTAATCCTCTGGCACAGCTGATGGAGGAGCAGTACTGTCCCACCTTCTGTTGGAATTGCCTCCAGTCTTGAAAAGGAGCAGGATTATGATTCTGGCCAGAGCTTTCTGGGGAATATTTTGGTGCTTCAACAAATACTGCTGGCTGTAGAATAGTCCAGTATTTTGTTCCCTAAAATACTGGCTGCTAGTATTGGAGTCGTCTGCATTTTACTGGGCACAAGGGGAGGTTGCTCCTCCACAGCACTAACTCAGAGCTTTAAAATCTCCACTTAACGAATGCTTCAGATTGTGTGTGAGGATTCCCAGGGACAGAGCTATAGGAGCACCATCATTACCATGGTGGTGTTCTGGGAGAGATCCTGGACCCGTAAACTGGGACAAAGGGCTCTCCTGAAGCCACAGAAGCAGCAGTGCTGTGAGCAGCAAATAATCTGTCCTGGGGCTTCATCTCTTTGTGCATCATTCAATGCCTCGTGACCCAGGTTCTGTGACAGCCCTTCAGGTGTCAGGCATTGTAAACAAGCAGGGATTATGGTGGTAGTCGTAAATTCCACATCCACCTTCCAGCAGTTGGGATTTCTAGTGCTGGAGCATCAAGTTTCTGGGAGCTCTTCTGTTCTCCTCAAGAAAACTTGAGGAGGAGAAAGTGGATTATGAAGGTACTACCACAGAGTAGGTTAAAAAGCTTCAATCAAATTCCTCTCAATTTAGCAAAGTAGCTGATTAAAATCAGCTTTTAAGTGGGACTTTAGTAACCCCAGAATCACTCGTGCTCTGAAAAGGGAGAGAGAGGATCTCTGAGTACAAGTTTGTAGGAGGAAGATGATGGTAGTGCCAGGATCATTTACCTCCTCTACTGAACACAACAGGAGTAAGAAATGTACTAACAGGAATTACATTAATCCTTTATCTTTTTAATTTTTGTTTATAAACTGCTGATAAATTAATTTTTTCTTTCACGTCTTCCCTTACTCTAAGTATTATTTCAGAGACTTTGCTTTGCCTCTTTGGCACTGGGACTGCTGTAGATCCATGAGAATTCTGTGGGATGAGTGTTACTTTCCCTTGTATTAGACCCAAACCTTGAACAAGCAGCAAAATGGAGCATATACTTAAGATGTACCTCATAATTCGTTTCAATTTATTCCCTCACCGAATCAAAATGATTATATAAATCAATGCAATTTTAAACTGATTAACCTCAAACCCTCTTAATAAGAAAGTGGGGGCCACAGAGTTCAGGGGATGTAAAACGCCTTTATGTTGGTTTGCTAATTTTTTATCCTAGGACTGAAAATAGAAGATGCCTATAATTGCCATCAAGTATAATTTGATGAGGAAATTATATTCGTCAAGGACTTTTCTCCTCCTTTTTTAGATATTGCTGTGCCAAAATACAATGTCAGTGCAATGTGTTTTGGCCTGAAAAGAGGGTGAGGAAGCAAAGGGACCTTTCTGCTTCCTCATCTTTAATATGCATTGAATTTTAAAACAGCTTTACAGTTTTTTTGAGAGCCAGGTAGAAATTTTGGAAGGATTGCTTAAAAGTGTTTCTAACAAGTTCCTCACTGCTCTGTTAGAGTGTCTGGGAAAAGGACTCCTTTTCCTGCTCCTCTCTGTGCCTCTTTCCACGTTTGTCCGGGCAGGACCTGGTTAATGGTGCTGGGCTGAGGGCTGGACTTGAGCATCTCCAGGGTCCTTCCCGTCCATAACAATTGTGTGGCTCTGTGCAGAACTTCACAGTCCAAGCAAGCCCTAAGTAGGCAACAGCCAGCAAAGCCCCGGTGTCAGAGTTTGCCTTTGCTTCCTACAAAACCTGCCGAGAGAGAAAGAGAACAGTGGGAGCCTTTCCACCTTCTGCTTTGTTTTGGCACCTGGGAGGGGAGGCACTGTTCCACTGCCTGTCCAGCTGAGCTCTCAGTACACGGAAATGGGCAAATTAAGGCTTTTGTATGGGAACTTTGAGCAAAACGTGCGTGTCCTTAAGATCAATATTTCATTTCCGTGTTCTCTTCATGTTTTGGACAGCCAGTTGTTCAAGGGGGTCAACTTATTGGTGAGCAAGGTGAGCCCAGTGATGAAATGTGGCTGGATGTCCCTTTCTGGGAGAAGGGAGGTGATGCTTGGGGTAATTACATTTTGGGAAAGGGGGGATGATACTTAGGGTAATTACATGCTGAAATGCTACTGCTGCCAATGACTAATTGAATTGGGATCAAGCTTACCCAGGGTGGAACAGTGGCTCACGTAAGTGAAACACTTCTCAAAATACAAGTGAGACAATTCTGAATGAACAGTCACCTTGGGTGACATCTGTAGATCCTGCTGGGAATTGTTCCTGTTTCCATTCAGAACCTGGCTCACCTTCGGAGGACAGGTCGCTTATTAAAGCTTCAGCCAGCTGTGCTTGTACAGAAGATGTGACCTCATGCTGTCTGCCAAATACTGTAAAGAAATATATTTAAATAATTGTACAATAAATGGTTTCCTTTTTTTAGCATATAATTGTAAATTCAGATGGAAGTTTATTAGAATATGTTTTTCTTCATGTCTCCTCCATCTTAAATGTATGATGGGAGCTGTTTTTCCTGAAGTACTTCCACTAAGTGATTTGCTTAGAGGAATATCTGAAGTATCACTGAAGAGTCCTGTTAATATGTTAAGGATCATTTTTATCTCAGGCTGGAGAACAAACAGCATAATTAGGTCTGTTTGTTCTAAACCTTAGTGCTTGCTTGTTCTAAACTTTACCTCTGTTTCTGTCTTGGGGTTTTTGTTTTGGTGGTTTTGTTTTTTGTTTGGGTTTTTCTTTTTTTTTATTATGGCTTGAAATACAAAATATTTCAGATTCTTAGTGCCACATTCCGTCCCTTCTGTTCCTGTTTCAGGTATTCTCTCTCTCTCTGTAGCAGACACACATGTATGTTTATCCCTTGCTTTAGCTCAAGATGGAGGGTTATGATTAATCCAGTTGATGCAGAAAATGGCCGGATTCTTGGGCTCTTTGAGCCGTCTCATGCTCGGTGCACACGGGCTCTGAGCATCCCTGAGAGGGACGTGACAGCAGCCCTGACCTTTCTCTCCAAATCATGTGGGGGTAGGGGCAGAATTAGCACCATCCAACCACGTTTCAATTTGTTTTAACTGATAACTTTCATATTTAGAGACACGAATGTGTTCTGGAAATATAAAATCCTTTCTAGCAAATGTGGTCACATGTGCGTTTAAATGAGATTTTAAAATTTCACCTCTCTATGCATAACAAGATGCCTTTAAGATATTTTACTGACTTGGATAATGCTCCTGAAAGGTCAGTGCAAATATTTAGCTTCTGCTTTTACTTGTGCTGTTTCACAGATTGGACCCGTTTTTAATTTAGAGTCATCTCACTGAATATTTTAAGGACTCTTTAGACGGCTTGTGGGAAGGCAGGAACAATAGGTCCTACATGCAGGAAGGTGTTGGTTATAAAAGGGCTTAAATTGGCTTTAGTGTAACTGGAAACCAAATAAATGGTGCTGGAAACTCCACGAGGAGCTTGAGCAGGTTTTTCTGTAGTCCCCAATTAGTGCCATTACAAAGTCTAATGTGCCCAGCGTGGCCCGGCTGCAGCTGTGATTGATACAAAGCTCAGCCAATCGCGCCGGGGCCCTGTCAGCTCTCATTAGTCTGGGATCAATTACCAGGATTTGAGACCAATTTGAATGAAAAGTAAAAACACATTGTTACCACAAATTTCATCAAGTGAATATGCTGTATAAGGAAATAGATCAGCTATGACCTCTTTGACATTTTCAAAATGTTTAAAAGCTGAAGTTAATTCTTTGTGATGTCCTTTCATCTTGAGTTGACAACAGAGAGACCTGGAGTGGTGACAGGCCTTGTCAAGTGGCTCTGCCTTATCAAAAACAATACCCTCCAGATCTTTCAAGCCAAATATTCTAATCTAAGATAATTGCAGTTACAATTTCATGAGCTTTTCTGCCTTTCCCTGAACCATTTTTTGTGTGAAGTAGCAAACCTTTTCTTTCCCTCAGTGCTTTTTTCCCTATGGAAAGCTGTGATGGTCACCGAGGGTGGCTGTGGTGGGCACGAAGGGGAGCCCAGGATGCCCAGCCAGGGCCAGGCACTGCCTCAGCTGGGCCTGGCCATCCCTCCACTGTCCATCTGCTGTCCCTGCACTGTCCCTCCTTGACCCTGTGCTGTCCCTCAGCTCCTGGGCAGTGCTGTGGGTACAGGCACTTGGATCTTGCCATTCATGGTTCTTCTACCACAGCCTCCTCTTGTCCTCAGATCACTTGTCTTTCCACATGGGACAAGTATTCCAGCAGGAGTGGCTCGTTTGGCTGTGCAGTTGAGAGCAGGTGAGGAAAGGCCTGGTCCCGCTGCAGCGCTGGTTTCTGGCACTGGCCCACTTGATCCAGTCCCCTCCAGTAAACTGCATTATATAACAAATTTAAACCCACAAAGCTCATTTCAGCAGCATAAAGGAAAAACATCTGAGCCAAATTTCGTTTCCCTATCATGGTACATTTTTCCTAGTAATTTTCTCTGCATATCTTTCAAATGAAAATAAAAACCAGATCAAAGACGGAGGCGGTAGCAGAAGAAGTCTGTACTATGAGATGGTGTTTTGGAGCACTTCTACCATTGGACAGATCTGAAGGGAAGCAGACTCAGGGACTGAGCTGTTAATTACCTGGTTTACTTGGGACAATATATTTTCTTGCCTGACATTTTCCTTAGATTAATTCTTTTCTCCTTTTGGTGATCACTCCAGTCTCTTCAGGTGTGCATTTACATGCCATGTCAGTAACCCCTCGCATGAATTTTTGCTGTGTCAGTAAACATTTCTGAAAAGAAGATTTTCAAGTGTGAATTATTTATACTATATGATAAGCAAGTAGAATGTTGAAATTCAATACTAGTTCGTAAGATTTTTTTTGCGTGATTTCTCCGTGTCTCCTACCCTAACCCAGTTTGTGTGGGAAAGAGCACTTTATTCTCTTCTGACACATTACTAAAGGTATTATGCACACCTAAGATGCTGTTCATTATAATCTGTTGAAAATGGAGGTGGCAGAGAGCTGAATTTCATTGCACAACTTGATCTAAGGGAAGACTCTAATGGCAAACAACAGTCAGCCGAACATGTCAGCACTGGTTGCAAAGGCTGATTTTATTAGGATTTTGAAAATTATTCCTACCTTTGGAAAGTTTTGGTTGCTAGGTCAATTCTGTAATTCCTGTGGACCATCTCATCTTCCCTGTGTTTCCCTTTGTCACCTGTAAGTTACCCGAATATTACAAGGGTGTGGTTGTTTGCTGCGGGCCTATGGAAGGAAATCCAAGTTATATTAGTTTTCAAAAGCCTTTCTGAAGATAGAAATTAATATTATATTTAGAAATGTGTCAGCACTGTTTACATTTAATAAAATATAAACCTGTTACTGGGTTTTGGCATGGTTTTATACCTCCTTTTATCAACGAGTGTGCATAGCTACACTTGGTACTTACAATACACACCCACATAAATACTCAGTGTGAAGTGCTGTGTCCAGAAACTCCAAAAAGGGAGCTACCATTTCGAACTAGGAACTGGTTTGGTTTATTTTGCCCTTCAAGTTGTAGAAATCCTGAATTATTGAGACTTGCTGTTTAGGCTGTAATATAAATAAGTGTAGTGTAATGTGATTCTCATTCGATACCAACTGTGCGAGGTGCGAGCTTGGACTAGGGAGGAATTTTCTGTGAAATGAAACCTTGGGAGCTTTTGCCAGAGCTCAAAACCTCTTCACTCTAAGCATTGAAACGCTTTGATTTCCTGTGTCCCTCTCCCATCCACCTGTATTCCTTAATAAGCCATCGGATGGTGGACAAGCTTCTCCTACAGAAATGGGTCCTGACATAAGTACCTCAAAAATAGAGTTATTTCAGGACTGTTAAGAGTTCTAACCCAGGTGCATCAAGCAGGGTGTGGTTTTATTTGGAGAACTCTTTAACAAACTATTTCTGTAAAACAGAGCTGCTTAGATCAGTGGCCCGAGAAATTCAGGGCTGCAGAGCTGTGGGAATAGTGATGTAATATCCACAGATTTATTCTCCTATGTGGGATTCAGGCAAGAAGCTGAAGAGACTGAGGGTTTGTTGGGCTTTTTGTAATGGATGAAGAGAAAAATGTTACCAAGAATTTTATTTTGGGGAAATGTTTGCATTTTAAGTGCAGAGGAGAGAAATGCATGCGTGTGTATGTAAGGCTTATTCAATAGCTGGGGTTCATGCACGTAGGCAAACTCACAGAATCCTTGAGGTTGGAAAAGACCTTTGAGATCATCGAGTCCAACTGTCAACATAGGGCCACCATAATCGTCCCTAAACCATATCCCCAGGTGTCATATATAAACATACACACACACACATATATACATGTATGTATAGTCCTTAAATAATGGAATTGGTTTGATAAATGAATGATTTCCCACATGAAACGGAATGTTTACTTCTACCCTTAAAATCAGATATTTTATCAAACCCACTAGGTTATTGCATTACATTTAATTACCAACTGCAGTCAGAATGCTGCCAGGCTCTGCAGGGTTTGCTCACACCAGCTCACAAAGGAGAGCTTCTTCTCCAGCAGATTCCAGCTCTCATGATTGGTGTGGAAAGGAGCTTAATTTACCTGGAGTAGCACAAGCCCTTTGGAAAGAGGTGCCCCATTCCACAGAAGTGTCATTCTCCGCATACTCTAAATACTGTACATATTTACCAAATTTAAATACATATTTACATATGTCAGAATGACCCAATTGAAGGGAATGACTCCCTTGATACCTTTTAGAGTCTATTAGGTAAATAAGCGGCTGCTCCTGGCACAGCAGGCAGGGATGCAGCTGGGATCAGGGGTGGGGGCTGGCAGCTTCCTGGGGAAAATGCTGCTTTTTCTCCATTCCGGAGCCTGGCTGGCAGCAGAGCTGAGGGAGGTGAGGGAGGCAGCCCTGGTGGTGAGAGCCACACGATGCCTCCCATATCTGGGTGGCCAAAGCCACCTCAACACTGCCTCTGCGCTCCCTTCAGCCCCTCCCCACTGTAAATCTGCACTTCCTCAGACTGACAAAATGCTGGGATATAATCCTTGACTGTGGAAGAACATGCTTTATTTAACACATTTTGTCTTAATTATCCTTTATAGATTTCTTGCTCACTTAGTACAAACAGATGAGATGCAAAGAGAGAAAACAGTTTCTGTTTAGCTCTGTGGAAGCCTTTGGGCTGCATGGTACCAGCAGTGCCAGGCACTGCTCCACTGCAGCTGCTTTTCTGTCTATGTTGGTGGAGCACAGTCCCAGCACACAGGAATCCTCAGGGCTGAAGGTTCTGGAAAACCTGGAGCTGGGCCATGCCCTGTGGCTGCCCCGTTCTTCGGGCTGGGGCAGTGCCAGGCTCATCTGCACGCTGCTGCTGGGGTTCTGGTGGCCTTAAGTTGAACAGAGGTTGGTGGCAGTGATCACACAATCACAAAATTCCAGGATCATTTGGGTGGGAAGGGACTTTAAAACCCATCCAGTCCCACCCCATGGCATGGGCAGGAGACATCTTCCCTTAGACCAGGTTGTTTCAAGGCCCCTTCCAACCCAAACCATTTTGGGATTCTATTCCTCTATGAAATCAAATGCTGACCTCCAAGCAGGGTGCAGGCGCTGCCTACACACCCTGTGCTGATGATCCATCTGTTGTTCCATGTGGAGTCTGTTGCTTTTGGAGATTAGAATCAGGAATTGCAAATTCTCCTGTGAAGGCAAGTGCCTCCTGACCGTAAATACACCTAGGGTGACACACTGACAGGGGCTGCTCAGCTTATTCCACTCTCGGTCAATTCATCACCCCTTGATTTACAGAGCTGTTCTACTTTTATCTTACTGATTTGCAAATTCTAGTGACCAATTACATTTCAAACATCAGTTATTTTTATTACATAGTTTGTTTTAATGGAGCATATAGAAAAGCCAAGCCCTACTTCTGAGAGCTTATGCACTGATTTGAGATATATAGTGAGGATCATGGAGAGAAAAATGAGGCAGCCCATGGAGCAGTGACAGTTGCCTGCTCTTGGCATGTGCCCATCTTGCTGCTATTTAAACTCCTTAATTCTGGTGGGAAAAAAAAATTAATAAATCAATTCTTTTAGACAGTGAGACACAAACTAATTTCCAGAGGAATTTCTGATCCTAACCCCACGATAGATGTCAGTGGAGTAAAGATGAAGGGAGGCTGGGCGAAGTGAGAGCTGCTGTGTGGAGGTGCCCGAGGGCAGGATGATGCCTGTTGCAGCACTGGCACAAGGTGACTGAAGGTAACAGTGCCAGGTGACACATCTCCTGACTTGGGGAAGCAGGGCACTGCCAAGGTAATACCTTCATGGCCAAATGCAAAGGGGGGATGGATTTGGGAGCCTGCAAGATCCATGGGCAGAAAATGGAGTAACTGGAGAGCCACAAGGCCAGGGGACAGTTCTGTGGCTGAGGTGGGACACAGGCACAGGAGGATCAAGAGCCAACGAGAGGCATCATGATGAGATTGTTCTGGTGCCATATCAGTCATCCTGGTCTTTGGGAGAAGCTCTAGGAAAGACAGAATGGGGAGGGTTTCATATTAGGAGCACACTTTGCACTGAAGCATGATGTAAAAAGCCTTTCCTCCTGGGAATATCCATTACCAGTTGAGGCTTCAGACTTCCTTAATTTCTGTTCCTTACTACATTGAAATATCAGTAGCAAAAGTGTTAGAACTTCTGTGTGAGAGGTGATATTTCTATTAATAACCAGGGCACTTAGTACATTGATCTGTGATTTATTGTTAAAATTTGTCTTTCTGTTACATTTTAAAAACAGACTCATCCCATTGCACTTCCTCAGGGAGCATTCAGACTGGTTTGCAGAATCACTGAAGGAATGATACCAAGGGGATGAAAGAACTTTAGATGTGTCTTAGAATAAATCCCAAATGTGCATATTTACAAACAGTTATGGATTAGATGCCGAATTAATATCCAAGGTGAAACTGAAACAGTGACACTTTCAAAAAGAGCTGTAATTTCAACATGAAAATTTGCTACTCTGAGTGCTGTGTGCCTGGCTGAATGGAAACCTGTAGGATGTAAATTAGAAAGATGGATGTATGGAAAGAGCATTCATCCCATACTTACCTATCAGCCACTGAATTTGGAGTTGTGGCATCTCCTCAGGGACAGCCAGGGGTGGGAGTGAAAGCTTTGCCCTGCATGGGGGCTGCTGAGGGACCCCCCAGCCTGGGGAACCCATCAGAGCAAGGGCTGGCACCTGGAGGCACTCCACAGGGCCGTTGTCTTTCTTAAAGAACAGAAGGGATACTGTTCCCATCCCAGAATTTTCCCATCTGTAGTAACTGGAGTGTAGAGGGAAGCTGGGCAGAGCAGTTTCGTAGCAGGAGTCCACTCAGACAGAATTTCAGCACCTGCAGCAGTGCCTGTGCAGCCCCGGTGACTCGTCTGGAGCAGCGGCCTCTGCTGCTTTTCCCTTTTGTGTGCCAGAATTACTCATCTGCTCAAAAGCTCTACCCAGTGCCAAAATTACATTTGTGGTGTTGATTTTGAAGCTGGAATTATTTTAGGATCCCCCACACTTCAGGACTCTACCGTCACTTGGAGTCAGAATGGGAAACTGTCCCAAAATTGGCCAAGGCACCTTCTTTGCTGGAGGGTTGTGAAGGGCAAAACACAAGGAAATCCCGGGAGCCTGGGAAAGCAAATAGGATTCCATGTATTGTTTTGTGGTGCTGAGTAGTGGTAGTAATGTAGGTTAAAGAGGAATCGATACTTCAGTGCAGGTTTGTGCACCTGCCATTTCATGGGCAAGACATTCCTCTGGAAGTAGTGACCTGCTCCTGCAGCCCCACGTTGTTGTCGGGGTCGTCCCATGTACATGGTGGTAAGACTGGGAGAAGACTCATGATGGTTCCTTGAAATGTGTTTTTTCAGGTGCCATTATCTGGACTCTTTCTTCACTATCACTGTTATTGCTGCTGTTGCCTTACAGCCTGGCAGCAGCCTGGGCCAAGGCATAGTCCTAAGGCCCGCTCTGGTGTAACCATGCTCTGACTTTTGTTGCACTGAAATACCAGCACAGGCTCTACAAAATGGCTTTTTAAAAACTCTTATGGGTACATAATTAGTTTTCAAGTTTTCTTAAGAGTACAGGCAACATAAAAATTGGGAATTCTTAAATGGTTGTTCTTAAACTTTTTGAAAACTTTGTTGCAGAAGGAAGAGAATGAATTAGTTGCATCACTGTTAATCTAAAGTCTGTCCAGGGCACCATGGAATCACAGACTGGGTTGGGTTGGGTTGGAAGGGACCTTAAAGCTCCTCACTTCCACTAGACCAGTTTGCTCCAAGCCCCATCCAACCTGGCTTTGGACACTTCCAGGGATGGGGCAGCCACAGCTCCTCTGGACAACCCGTGCCACGTACAGGAGGTCAAAGAACACCCTCAGCTGCCCACAGACCCCGTGGACAGAGAGGACACCTGTGTGGATTCCAGATCCTGCACTAACCAGCTCTGACTGCTTCACTGACTGCATTTTAAAAGGATCAGTGGGGTTTTAGTATTGGAGGGGAACATGCACAAAATACGCCCTTCCAAGGCAAAGTTTAAAGCTGTGTAAATGAACTGCACAGAATCACGTGGAGACATGAGGCAGCTGTGTCTGCAGCACACCCAGGCACCCTCTACACTGGGAAAAATACCCTCCCTGCAGAGAATATCCTGCATGCTGGGCATACATTTTAAGGAAATTTAAAGGAAAAAGCTGAATTCCAGTCTCGTTTCTAGGAATACAGGCAGGGCAGAAGGTCTCAGTGCCTTGGACTCTTCAGTAATTTTTTGCTGCCTATGTTCTTATAATGTAATTTATTGTGAATGTTATAAGGGAGGACTAGAATCAAAGCAACTCAACTGTCTGGAGACATGCATGTTAAAAATCCCAAAATGGGAAGGATGTTGCCTGGGTCACTGCCCATTTCACAGCCCCTGAGCAGGATGTGAGAATGCTGCTTATGGCAGAGGCTTCACTCGCTTTTTTCCCTCTCCTTTGTAATAATTCTTTATCCAAATACTCACAGTGAATGAAACCTGCTGCAGCGACAGTCACATTATCTATTCTTGCCCACTCTCCAGGTCCTTTGGTTGTCCTAATGTCTACTGTGGTGAGGGGTAAATATTTGACCACTCTACTCGCCATTGCCTCAGCGGCTCCGAGTGACCCTGCATTAATTAGTTGGGAATTTCAGGGCTTTGAATCTGATTGAATCAAAATATTGTTTTTACAAGTTGATGAAGGCTTGATTGATGTGGGTTCTGCTGATTCTTGAAAGGATTAAATTGTATGTACAGATTACAGAGTCCTGCCTGTCACTGCTTAAATGGGAATTGTTTTTTAACAACACCAAGAGGAAACAGTGTTTTCCTTTAAATCAGAGAAAGAAAGAAGTCCCATGGTTTCCCAAGGTCTTGCTCTCCCTGTCTTTGTGGGCAGTGTATTTCAGTCAGTCTAATCTTTTCAGGCTTGATCTGTGCTTCCCTTCTCCTCCAGCTCTGCTGTCCTGCACCCTCGTCATAGGAAAGGGGCTATGTGTGTGCTCCACTCAGGCTCAGAGGTGACCCAGATCACAGGAGCATCTGCTGCTGGCCTCTGGATTCTCCTGGACAATGGCAGGAACATCCATCCAGTCTCTTAGGCCTTCTTTTTTAGAAGAGGAAGGGACCTCAGGGCACTCAGTAAATGCGCTGAGGACAATAAAGGGAGATGGAGTGCCAATCACATAGCAGTGGTTGGCAGAGTAAAGCCCTTCAACTGTTTGAGAAGGGGGAGATGCAGAGTAGCGGTTCCTTACAGGACTCTGTGGGCAATAGGTCCCTTTCTGCACATGGGACATCTGTGGGGGTTTGTCTGAGGGCTTTAGAAAGCCATTATCTCATTTGACTGTAAACCCATCATGCTGAAAAATGGCTCGTTCCTAGAGACTCTGGGATGTGATGGATCAGCCCCAATAAACGCAGAACCAGGAAAAGCAAAGTGATTTGGTGCGGGCCCTGCTTGGAATTGCTGCTTAAAATGCAGATGATCATTTCCTGAATTCCTGTGCTTTGGATTTGCTGCTGCCAGGGAGGCTGCGGGAGCAGAGGGGAGTGGGGCTCCCGCCCCCTGCCCACAGGCACCACGGGGACAGGGGGCACACGGGCCTGACAGGTAGTTCTGCCTAAATGTCACTGTGTAACCTCAGTGTAAAAATGGCAGGAAACCTTCCTGCGTGCCCATGACTTAGTAAACAAACAATAAATCTCACTCTCTGGTTCTGCTTGCTGGAAGAACAACATCTGTGGAACAAAAACTCTCACAAAAATCATGGAAGCTCTGAGAAAAAAATTAAAGTCTAGATGAAGTGAGGACTGATATAGTGAAGTCACAAAAGAGGTGGTTTTCTAGTGGTAGAGGAGGGGAAAGGTAAAGCAGGAATGAGAGGGAGAAGGAAAATTTTTTATTTACTTTTCAAGGAAATTTAAACCTCTGTTTTGAATGTGGGCTCAAGCATTCTTTTTGTGGCCACTATCTTCCTAGAAGTTCTCTGGGCAGTAAATTTCCCACTGTTCCTTAGCGTGTCTTATTTATTGAGAATACACTTTAAATACTTTTTCATTTATTTTCACATGCTGCTACAAAATATAGATGGATATCTCATGAACAGATTCGGGTTTTTTCAGTTTATTTTAGAGCTCTGCCTACAAAAGTGCAGCTAAATTTAATTTCTGGTGATATCTGAGCAGCAGTGAGCCTTGTGGATAGAACTGTACCTTCCTGCTACTCGTAAAATCCAAACCCATAAACTACTCTTGCTCTGGTTATATACTGGGCATTCTTCCTTGCTGGGGATCTTCATCTGGCTGTCCTTGGTTCAGATTTGGGTGCTTTCCTGGAGAAGAAGTGTGTGTGTGTGCAGGAGCCTCTGACACCAGGGTTTTGTGAATATCATCCTGGAAATGACCCAGCAGCTCCTCTGCAGTCATTACTGAGGGGTGGCTTTGAGGAAGTGGATTTGGGTTCCCAAGTGCAGGAAGGACAGGTTTCCTTCTCTGTCCATGGTATCTGTAGCAGATAAATGCCAGCCTGGATTTTAGGACTGCTTAAGGAAACACTTGAGTGATGTGAAATAAAACAACCTGGGGAGTGTCTTCCCAGTAGAAACTTCCATGGGACTACATTTCTGATAATGATGGTAAAATAGAGTTCTCAGGGTTCATAACGTTTCCATTAAATTCACAAATACTCACAGGTTGGCTTCCAACACCCCAAAGGAACCATTAATTAATATGGCTGCATTTAATAGAAAGCTGTTTTAAAGGAGAAACTGAGGAATGAATCCAGCCCCGAGATAATGTTCACACCAAAGCCTGATGCCCACATTGCAGTGGGACCAGCAGGGTGGTGTCACAGCAGGACACAGAGCAGGGGCTGCTCCCGCCCAGGAGCCCGAGCCCCAGGCGGCTCCACTCAGGCTCTTCGTGCTCAGAGCACTAAATCATATCGAGGATTATTTTGTGAACCAGCCAAAACTACTCTGGAAAGCACCAGTGTGCTTTGGGCTGGGTTTTCTCCCTCTGTCTTTAATCCTGTCAGGAGCCTGTGTGTCTCTCCGGTGTCATCCCGCTCGCCAGCCAGTCACTACATCCTGAGTGGGAAAAGTATGCAGAAACCTGCTTCCATTTTAGCTTTCGGATGTGTTTCTTGCCAGGCAGAGCTGTGCAGAGGCTCTGCAGGCAGCTGCAGTGCTCTGCCTTTAACCTCCATGGTGGATTCACAGAATCCCCTCCGAGCCAGCAGTGCCAGTGCCAATGTCCCTGCCCAGAGCCCAGACACCCCCCAGCCTCTGCCTCAGAATGTCCTTTTCCCTCAGGATTACATGCAGGCTTTGGGAAATAGTTTTGTTTTGTACTTATATTTGTACAAGACAGATACTGGGGGTGTTTACTGATTTAAGGTATTGCCACTGATAATTTTCGTTAAGCAAATTGCCATGAAAAATGAACACTGAGTGATTTTCATCCAGTTTTTATAACCTTGTCTTTATTCAGTGTATTTTCCTAATACATGTATGTGCTCAGATCTGTGTAACAAACAGTTCAGAAAGATAGCAAGGGACTTTAATAACAAATAAAAGAGCACTTCCCATTCAGCCCTGAATTGCCCACAGCTAAATTCAAGGGAACGTATCTGCAGCCGGAGCGAGCAGGCAGGGATGGGTTTAATCATTTAACCTCGGCATTACGAGCCAGGACGTTTGAAAATCCAGAGCGTGGGCTTTGCTTATTACTTATATGAATCACGTCTCTTTACTGCAAAAACCACCCCAGAAAGTGGCGTTCCCCTGCTAATGGTGGGGTCGATTTCCCTGTTTGTCAGGCTCACCCTCGGGAAAGAAAGGGAGAAGAACACTGAAATTGTTTAAAATAGAGACATTTAATTTCTGTCAACAATTTGTTAATTATTGCTTTAAAAGAGAAGCTTCAGTGTGTCAGTAAATAGCACTACAAAAGGCTTTTTAAGAGATCCCAAATTAAGCTGCTAACATTTCCCATTCTCAGATATCCTGATTAGATTAAATTATTTCTCCTGATTTTGCTCCCGAGCGAGCTGTGTCTGGTCAGATCAGAGCAGCTCAACGAAATTACAGACAAACAGCGGCTGAGGGCAACGGTTGCATTTGGATTCAAACAGGGAAGTGTCAAGGTTCTCGTTTTATGCAATATTTACTGAATTAAAATATCTTAGAAATGTAAAGGCTTCGATATTTTCTGCCTTTCCTGTGGCAAAACACTGTGTTTAGAGTATTCTTCATTTTTGCTACTTGGAATAAAAATGAAATAACAAACGTCCAGGTTAAATATCTGCTTGTAAGCTCTTCATGAAAATAGTTCCTAAAGTTAAAAATTGAATGAAGTCTAATTAATAGCAATATCTGTCAGACCCTTTTACCATACAGAACAGAAAAGCAAATCATTTTAACTGAGTGAAACAGAGTCCAGAACAAAGGTTTAGTCAGGGCTGCTGTTTTAAAATGGAAGTGTAGTTGATTTTATTTGTCCTGTTGTAAATACTTCAAATCCAGGATTTTAACACCATTACAGAGAATTCACATCATGGTTTCAAGCCTAAAACCTCTCATGCTCTGCAGCAGGAGGCTCTGACTTTCGTTCTGAACTCAGGGTTATTATCAAAATTAGAAATGTCATTTTCTCCATTATTTTAATGGAAAGTTACCTTTGGAAGAATAAGTCCATTTTGACATGATATAAATGTTTTAAAATAAAAAAGCATTGAGGGAATCACAGAAACATTTTAATCTTAATTATTCATAAATAGCTACCTCAAGTCCATTTGAACAAAATGTCAGTTGACCAAGAAACATGCTTATTTTGCATGAGAAAAAAGGATATTTGGGCTGTAAGAGGAGGATTTATCAATGTAGATTTAACTTAAAATGAAACCTGCAAATCAGAACCAACCATCTATCATGAAAGTGCATTAACCTTACAGCATTTGCTACTGAAAATTCAACAATATTATGAAATTTTTAACTCTTAACTAAGAAGGAAATGGCAAAGGACTCCTTTTATTTATCAAGAATTTAGCAGGAATTTTTTTGATAAACTGAGCTGAAATATTTGGAGGAGCTTGCTCTGAAGGAAAGAAAAAAATATATAAAATGTAATTATGGTAAAGTTTTGAAATATAACTAACACTTTTAAATATTTGAGCAGCTCTGTATTATTTTCCCCTGCCCTGCCCTTGAGGACTGAAGTCCCCAATGGATGTTTTGATATACTGGGCACTTTGCACTTAAACATTTCCTTTCTATAAAGACATCTAGAAAAAGACATGCCATTGGATTGCTAAATGCATTTTGCAGCAATTGATTGTTTTGTTCTTTTTAACTATGCAGATTAAAGTAATAAAAAAGGACTTTTTGGAGCTAGGGAAAGAATTAATTGTTCCTTTCAGCCCCTCTAGAACCCATAATTCCTGTGTTCATGCTGCCCTGCATGGCTGCTGCTGTATTTGTACATCCAGGTTTCATTGGCAGACCTAATTTCAGGATACATAATGCATGATTTTGAAACCAATTTGTTATTGTAATAAAATATTTTTCGGAATGCATGGTGGTACTGGAGAGGAGAATGTTAAATTATACATGTATTGTGGCCGAGCGCATTCATTTCGCTCGGTGTGCAGGTGAATCTCCCCGTGACCTTGGCACTCGTGGGGTAGCACAGAATAACAATCGAATCCAGGATCGGAAATCCGACCATTTCCAAATATTAACAACTTCTTTCAAAGGAAATGCTGATTTCAGCAGTTATGGTAATGGAACATCAGTATATCTTTCAGAGAACTTAAAAAAAAAAAAAAAAAAAAAAAGGCACGATCTTAATAGGATTAAAAGCCAGGCTTTTTATTTCCAAAATGCTAATTTGTTTTCTGCATTCTGTTTTCATAGCAGGTCTTGTTAGGCAGCGCGCTGGGATCTAGAGGACACTGAGAGCTGCCAGAAATGCGTGGGTAATGATAGGAAAGCCACATAAAAGGTTTCTTTCTGCTGGAAATTCTCTATTCCTCACAAGCCCGTTTCCCCTTTCTGCGAGTTGGTTGGAGAAGCCAAACGCGGCGAGGCTGGGGAGAGCGAGGGGAGAGTGTGTTGCTCTCTGTGGCTGTTTTGTGTATTCCGCATTTATTCCTTTCCCATTAAGGAACAAATGTTGGTCATTAGAGGTGCATTAATTGAAATAGCCTGTGACCCACGTTGGGGAGATGAACGGACTGTGCCGCGAAGTTGGGCTGCGAAAGCCCGAGCAGCCCGAGGCACCTGGCATCCTGTAATCTGCTTATCTGGCTGCCTTTCACAAGGGCTCTCCCATCGCCATTCATGCCGAACAGTGGGGTGTAGAGAGGAGGCCAGAACACAGATAATAATTTACCATGTAATTTGTTTTGAGATTCCTTTGATAGATTTCAAAACCGAAGCATCCTGCGAGAGCACGGGGCCTTTAGAACCTTTAAGCCGAGCCAGTTCCGTGCTGGGTGGTGGGTTCTGTCTGTGCCCAGCGGGACGCGGCCCTAACGAAGGGACACCCAGGGCCGGCCGCTCGCCGGGGGGACCCGGCCTTTGTGAGCGCTGGGAAACGTCGCTGCTGCTCCTCTTCCGCCTGTCACGGCTCCCGGGGCCAGGGCTGTAAATCCGGGGAGAGCGGTGCAGGTTGATGAAAACCATTTGCAGCAATCAAGAGGGGCAGGTAATTTTGGAGGCAGATTTGTTTTGTAAATGAGGTGTTCCATTTGGGCAGCAGCACACCTGGCGAGCAGGGCTGTGCTCGGGACAGCTTGCTTTAATTCCCTGCCACTTAGGGGATATTTCTTCAGCCCACAAACTGCCGTTTTAATGCCTTCGTGGAGGCATAAAACATAACAAAAATTCAGGGATTTTATATTCCCAACTTCAAAACTTTCATCCAAAAGGGAAAAGGATCAAAAGGAAAAGGTGGTGCGTTTCATGTTCTCTTGTGGTTTTAATACTTGTTAACTGACCTATAAACTGAGTTTTCCAAGTAAGGAAACGTGAGGGAATTTTATTACAGAAAAATCTACTGCGAATCATCCCCAGCTGCTTGTTGAGATAGGAGAGACTTTTCCACTCCTGCTTTCCAGGGTGATGTTTGCCGTCTCCTCACCTTTCCTTTGTTTCCATACATCATTGTGCATCCATGGTCATACTGCTCTTTTTGTTTACTATGTCTCTGAATATTTTTTCTCACGAAGAGGAGCTGCTTTAGGCTTTTCTTTTCAGCTAAAGGAAAGAGAATCACATCAAATCATGTTAGTTTTGCCTGATTATTTCTTCAGTGCAGGCCAGTAAGTATCATCTTGATGCTTACGAGTATCTTGCGTGTCCTTGAATCCAAAGGACTTTTTGAATCCTGGCTGTTAAGATTTCACAGGTGATCTTGGAGCCTGTTGCTGTGTAAATTGTAGGATTGTATCTGGAAGTAGAAGTAGAGGTGCTGGGAAACTTCTAAATCTTTAGTTCTGTGAAAAAAAATTCTAATTATTATTAGGATGATAAAAATGATGAATGCATTGAGCGAGGCAGTGCCTAGAGAGATGTGTCTGGGATCCTTTAGGCTGAATTTTTCTGATCAGCGTGTTGTGTGTTCCGTATGTGCCCAGCACAGGAACCCTGGCAGGGGCCTCGGGTGCCACTGTAATGCAAAATATAATAAATCATAATAATGGACAAACCATGTTGCTGTTGGAATGCACGGCCTTCTGCTGAGCAGTTAAAATGGTTGTTGGGGAGCGCCAGCTCCGTCAGTTCCGTAATGGCAATCACAGCAGTTGGGGAGAAAAAAGCTGTAATGCTGAGAGAACTGAAGCATTTGAGAGCCCCTGTTTTGTTTTGAATAGAGAAGCAGGAGGGAAAGGAAATTACCTGAGCTGTACCCCCAGGTCCCTGTGGAACTGCAGGAGGCACCAGGAGAGATGTGCAGGACCGGCTCTGTGGCACACAGGGCTGGCTGACCCAAGGACTGTCAGCATCCTGAAAGCTCTGAAATCAGAGCAAAAAGAGCAAATGCAGAGCTGAGGTTCCTTCTGCAGAGAGAGGAGGGCTCTCCGTGGCAGGCAGTGCCCGCTGTGGGCAGTGGAGACGCGAGGCCGTGTCTGGGCCTTGGCTCCCACCAGACCCATTCCCAGCGGTGTCTCCAGTGTGCTCCAGTTCTCACTGTGCCATTTCAGTGATCCCACAGCAGCAAGGATTGCTAAAACACCAAACATATCTGTTACTTTTTATATCACGTGACATTTTTCAGAAGCAGCAAATTCCTAATTTTGCATGTAGGGGGGTTTATTCTATTCGTCCTCTGGCTCAGGCGACCTGGAGGTTCATTTGGGTTATAAGCAAAAAGAGTTGGGCGCTGCAGCGTATGTAACAGCATTTGGGGTAATTACCTGAATTAGGAATTGTTCTTTTCTCATCAGTTCCACATGTAGCAAAGTGTTCCAGGCCCGTAAGTCATGTCAGTGGTTTCAGACCTCCAGGTTTATGTTGTATCAGGATAGCCACAGAGTTTGCAGGAAGGATTTTCTGCTTATCTGTCTGTGCTGGTGTGGGAGCTTTGCTACGGGGCAGATTCTCAAGTATCACTTAACATCAATCCATTTCCTTAAGATGGTTTAGATAACACGGTTTGTATTTCACAACTAATAAATAGGCCACATATCTTAGCAAGGTTTTGAAAAAAGCCAGCCAAGGGTTCCACACCCAAGTTCTTGTTACACCTGCATTTTTCCCTCAGAGTCCTGGTTTTGGAGTATCTTGGATATGGGCAGAAGAGTGTTTTCTCATTCTGCTGGGATTCCGTAGTGAGTCTGTGCCTGGCCATTGTCATTCCTGCCCATCCAGGTATTTCCGTGCGTGCTGTGCGAGGTGCCAGCAGACGGAAGCCAGGTTTGAAGCCCAGGCGGGCTGGGCCCAGAGGGACTGGGGCACCACTGGAAGTGCTTTCAGAAGCAAACTGCTCAGACTGAGGAATTCTTGAATTCCATTAATTTCTGACTGATTCCCAGAACCCCGCAGAAGAATCTGCACTAATTCTCTACTACTGATTTGACTAATGCTTAGTTTTGCAGGTCTCTGTTTTGTGGAGGTGCTCATTGGTGGTTTCCCTTTAGATGTTCAAAAATAACTGTAAGGTTGGACAGAAATTTGACTTTTCAGGTTTAATATTCTTCAGTTCTTCCTCAGTTATGCTGAACTTCGGTCTTATGTGGGGCACAGAGTATTCTCTTCTCATTTTTCAAAAGAGAGGTACAAATACATTTCAGGGTACAGAAGAGGCACTGAGAACTATAGCTGTCATTCAGTGAGGCAGAGCAGAGAAAAAGGCCAACTCCAACATAACCAGAAAAAAGCGGAAGAAAAAATGTTGAAATGTAGAAGCTTTCATAGTCAAATACATTGCTGAAGTGTCTAGGTAAAAACATGGTGATGAGTAAATTTTAACTCAGCTGTGGTGGGTTCGATCCTCATCGCTCCTGGGTTCACTGCATGGAAGTTTTATTTTGTTTTATTTTATTTTATCTTTCTTATTTAGAGAAAACAGAAATGCTGTAAGAGCATCCCAGGGTCACAGCGGCTGCTTACTGTGGGCTGTGAAAGCTCTGCTGGTATCTCACCGCCCTTCCCAGAGGAAAGACAAGGAAAAAGGTTTCTGACAGACAAAACCAAATGGGTTTTTTCCTTGAGATGAAAAGTAAAATGTAACAAGCACATTTAATTTCTCCCCTTCTAGGCGGCGTTTAATAAAACGGCACCCTGCAATGGGAACAGATAATGTTTGTCTTATAAAACCCAACAGCAAGTTCCCTTTTTAAACACAGATCTGCTGGCTGGGCTTTGTTGTGGGCCGGGGACTGACAAGTTTGCAGATGCTACAGCTTGTTACCTAATCAGAGCCAGATGCTGCTCCCCGGCGACTTTCTCACTATCACCAGGCCCTCACCGCAGCCAGGGGATGGCCGTGATTCACCACGGGCCTTTCTGTGCCTGCAAGTCTCGGTGTATTTTTTGTTATCTTGAGTCTCTGTTTGTTTTTAATTTAACGGGGTTTGCACTGGCCCAGATAGAGGCGAGTGAATGGAGAGGTAATGCAAGCGAGGCTGATGTCCACTGGACATCTGTTTAAATTCAGCAGTCAGGCACACAGAGCAGCCTCTGTGCCTTTAGTTTGTTGTTGGGAAATGGCCTGCAGCAAAATGAGAGTATTTGATTTGAGAATTCATTAGATAATTCTGTACATTATACTTCAAATAATACATAGGCCAGAGAGAATGTTTTAAGTAAAATTAAACATTTCAATGTGGCTGTGGCGGGTGTCAGGCAGCTCCAGCACAGGGGCACGGGGAGGTTCCTGCTCCCTCTGAACTGCAAATCAAGTTCAGTATTCTGTCTGCCTTCTTAAAAAGGTAGCAAAGGAATTTGGATTCTAAGAAGCCAGCGCTGTTTGTCTGCGATCATTATTTGGTTCAGCACCTTTTGCAGCCCTTTTCTTTCTCCCACCGACCGGAATGCTCAGTGCTTCGCGCCGCTATCAGCGGTGCCCGAGCGCTGCGGCTTTGACTTCTTACCATCTGCTCTGGAAATAGGAACTTTGCAGCTCATGTGCATTGTGGTGTGTGTTTCTTGGGTTAAATACCGTGTGACAAGAAAAGGAGCTTCCCTCCCCACGCCGAATGATGCCAGGAGTGTCAGGCACTGCACAGCGACAGAGATGTTTGTTCTTGGAGCTGCTTTCGCCTGTGGAATTATCCTCGTGCTAAAGCACTGCGATGTGAAACGTTCAGGACTTGCTCCTGTTTACAGGGGGATCTGCTTTCTTTCTTTCTCTCTAGAAGAAACCTGTTATGCAGTGGGTAATAAAACTAAAAATAAAGATCAGAGCCAATGGAAATACTGTAATGTTTCTCGGCAGAAGCATTAGAAGCTGCCCATAAACCATGAGGCATTCAGAAATTTGCACCCTATTATTGTGCCCTCCAGCCCCTCTGGAATCTCTTTTCTCCAACAGATTTGTTGTATTCCCAACACCTCTGCACTGTAGGTTGTGCTGCTGCGCCCCGAGCTCCTGACACCCGGCGGGGGGGTGGGGGTTTGTCCTGGGTCCTTCACACTGCCACTGCTCCGGGGTGAGTTTGAGCGTTTGCGCTCCTGCCTTCCCCTGGAGCCAGGCGTGGGGCTGGAATATGCAGCGGTTAATGAGCAGCCTGGGAGAAGCCTTGGTTGGATCTGTGTAGCTGAAAGTAGCGGGATCTCATTTATCTTACAGTGAGGTCATATTTAGGACTTTTAAGCTGTGCTTTCCCAGACCATGCACCATCTCGTGTTCTGCTCTTTGGGGTTCTCCTGGTTTATTCAGGGTTTTTGGGTTTTGGGGTTTTTTTCCCCCCAACATTTTGTGCTACTATCTCTCTTAGAAAGCTGTTTCATTTCCAGGATTTATTTCCCCATTGACATCTTAAATAGCTGATATTTTTCTATGTACATCTGGCTACTGGATTCAGAGAAGTCCCTAAGCCAGAATCCATCGTGAATCAGCGTGTGTCTTTCCCCCACTTGGTTATTTCACAGCCGCTGCTCTTCACAGAGAGGCTCCGCTCTTAAACAAACCCCATCTCTGGAGAGAGCTGGCAGGAGGAGTGAGGAAGGTTTGCAAACTCATCCTCCCCAAACAAATCCCCCTGAAGAGTTAAATTAAGTCACCTCCCGAGCGCTGCCCTTCCCTCCAGCACCCTGAGCCCCCGGGTTTTCTCGGGAGAACAATAAACCATCTTCTCTTCTTTTGGTGCCTGTCCAGTGTGGATAGAGAAAGATGAGGTCAAAGTAGCAGGCTGTACAGCTTGCTTTTGAGCCAAACAGATGGTGAAGGTTAAGTGACAGCTCTGTGACTGTCTCTTTTGAAGTAATTGGAGATAATTTGTATTTTGAATCAGAACTTGACCACTGTCAGAAGGGAAGAAGGTTAATATGTAAACGATTTTACATTAGCCCCTGTTTCTTGGGATTTTTGCTCCCTCCCACCCCCGCCTTGGTTTCTTGTTTCTATAATCCTTGCTCCAGGCTATTGGTAAGATTGTCTTTGAGCTCGGTGTGACTCGGCCTAGGCTGCAGTTGTTATGAAAGCCAACAACAGCTTATTAAGGCCAGGGATAATCTCTGCTACTGATGCATTGTTGCTTTCCTGCAGTCCAGTGACGGTTTGGAAACGAGACTGGAAATGCAGTTCTAACTGGGCAGGTTGGCAGAGAAATACCCAAAATGGGTCTTGTTTCTCAAGCTGGACCCATTTTGCAGATTATTCCGTGTGGGTATAAGAAGCTCCCCTGAACTTCTCTCATGATCAACAATGGAAATTTGATCTGGGCTTTCTCCTCTCCTCTGGGATGTTTTTTTGGCTTTGAGCAGACTCCTGTTTATTTACTCAGAGTGCAGAACATACTGTATGTGTTGTGTTTGCTGATGCATTCCTGGTGGGAAGTGGAATATTTCTAGAGCCTGATTTCAAAGTGGTAGAGAGGAGCTGCCAAGTTGCTTCTCAGTGATTCTTGTTGCTGCAGCAGTTCCACCCTGGTCCTACAGGTTGTCCTCAAGTACCATGTGCAAGAGCAAGTGGTGATGTGCTGGGGTTTCTGTCCTTTTTTTTTTTTTATGTGGAAACAGAAAGGACCTTATAGGGAAAAGAACCTGTAAAGTCACCTTCATCCAGTGTCCCTGTGTAAGGAAAAAAGGCAGCGGTCTCACACACATTTAAATCCTGCAGTTTGAATTTCTGGATGAATAGGTAAGGTAGTAACTGTTAGGCAGAGACACCTGAATATGCTGCTTGGGAGGTGACTCGGACCTTTCTGTGGACTATAGTCACATAATATAGGATATTCTAGGTTGGAGGGGATGCCCAAGGATCATCACAGTCCAACTCCTCACTGGTAGATTAGTAGCCCGATTATTTTGTCCTGGCCCAGTTCTCGCGTACAGAACTCAAGAGATGCTGGTGGAGAGGCCATCAATGCAGAAAATCTGAGGTATTTCTGTGCATTTAAGTGCGTTTTTTCTCAGAAGCAGAGAAGGCAATATTGTATTTTATTCACATACATCAGGTTGATTATGAAACACATTTTTTCACTAACTTGAAGAAGAAAAAGGAGATACTGGCTTGTTATTTCTGCCTTTTTCCTAACCAGGCAAAGTAAAGAAATGGTTGCAAAACCTTTAGAAGCATTCAAGTACCTCGGTGACTTTCATCAGATGTTCTCTGTACAAGAAAAAGAAAAAAAATCGTTCTATCTTTTTATTTTTACTTTGCTTTAATCTTATTTGATGATGTCTCAACAGGCTGGGACATGCTTTCTTGGATGGCAATTTCACTGCACCATATGTGTCTCTCACTAGATAGCAGAGTGAAATGAGTCTTGGCAGGAAGAGAACTAAACACATCGACAAAGAAAAGAAAAAAATTATTTACTTAACTCCCTGTTGCCTGCATACATTTTTCCCCGGGACTGCGTCTGGTACAACAATGCAAAGTTGGCTTCTTATAAACGTGTGTCTGAGGCTCAGTCCCATATTGATCCCTTTTTCTTGCCGTCCATGCTGGTTGTTTGGGTTTTTCCTAGTAATCCTGATTTGAATGTTTCAGCAGTGACCAAGCTGAGAAAAAAGAAAATCTGGTTTTACCTGTGAATTTATGTTGCTTATGGTCTCAGGGGGAGAGCTGGTCCTTACTTGGCTCCAAAAAAGATTCAGTCATTCTCAGGAAGAAATAAAAGAAATTATCAATATTAAATTCCTGCCCAAGTCGGGCGTTCTTCTGGTGAGCTCCAGGCTTGGTGTTTAAACTCAGTGGGGAACAGAAGCAGGATCAGGTCAGTCTCAGCCCCACAGGCTCCCAGCAATGGAGGGAGATTGCAGATACTTATCATAGTTGAGAAAAGATTCCAGTTTGGGCTGGTAAGTTTGGAAAATTTACATTGGATATATTTCAAAGTAAGGACAGGGAATCTCTCTGGGCTGAAGTCGTGGAAGGTGTGTTTGAATGTTACGATCAATCACCCAAGCAAAATATTTTGTATTTGACCGCAGCCGTGGGATAAATGACACGGTGGTGCCAGGGCCACCCTCCCAGTCTGTGCCCCAGTGCCAGGGGCCAGGGCCGGCTCTCAGCCACAGTCCCCACTCACCCTAGAAAAGCTCAACCAGCCCTTCTCATTCCGAGGGAACCTGCACGGCTCCATTTGTGACTCCTTGTTCCGAAGGCTTCCGCACTGTACGGGTGGTGGTTGCATTGGCTCTCGGGGATGACTTCTGAACCCTTGGTAAAATCTGTATTTGTACACTTCGATATTTGGGAGGAAAATCAATACAGGTTCTGCAGTGACCTTGCTGGGTAGCACAGAAGTGTCTGGCAAGAAAGAGAACAGAGGAACATGCAGATGATTTGCAAAAGATAAAATGGAAAAGGAACAAGCAGGTTTATGGTGTTAAAGGAAATTTGCAATTAAAAACAATGGAGTGGTCACATATTAATTTAGACACCACATGAAAAGATAGGAAAGGGGGAAAAGAGCCCTTTGAAGTGTGAACCATGTAGAGATTCCCCCAGAACTCTGGTGGGAATCACACCAGGTGCAGCACACAGGTAACGTCTGTGGGGCAGGCGCACAGAGCACACCTGGAGACACTGTGGAGAGTGTTTCACAGGGCTGAGTGGTGCCGTGCAGGAAAGGGCTTAGCAGTCAGGTGGACATGAAAATTGAGGCCGTGTGGATGCAACCTTTGGGGTTTTATTATGTACTTAAAACCATTTTTCATTTCAGCTCCTTCTAAATAAAGTGGTTGGAATTTTTTTTTTAAATCCTTCTTTTTTCACAATATCTTTTCCCGGTATTGTAGCTGTTTTGAAGTCTATAAACCGACTGTCACAGGGAGATCTCAGTGACTGTTAGAATGTAATTGCTGTGTAGGTTCGGGGGTCAAAGTTCCATTATTTCTGGTGAAGTTTGGAGTTTTCAGCTCCTCCCCTTGTGGGCCAGTGTGACAGAGCCCCATCAGGGCAGGGGTTTGTGCACACACAGCGTTGGCTTTTGGCCTTCCAGACCCTCTCTGGCCAGTGTCCGTGGGCTCTGAGCTCTGGGAGTGTGTAAATGTTGCAGTTCGTGCTGCACAGCAGGAATGGGCCCCGCTCCGGAGCCGGGGCCCCGCTGTGTCAGGTGGGCAGCAGGAACACCACTCGCTTTTCCAAGGGCCTCAGTGTCGCCACAATCCCTTTTCTGCCCCTGACATTTTCCTAATTCCACAAAATCCTAACATTCACATTGGCAATGGGTGCTGGGTTCAGACTTTCTCCTGCTGTTTTTTCCATGGCCCAGGTGCTCCGTGCGCTGGGTCGGCTGTGCAGGGGCAGCATCCACAGGACTCTGTGTGAGGTGTCACCTCCCACAAAGCCACCCTTTTGGGTACCGTGGTACCTCTCGGTGCCCACAGGTCACTGCCAGAGCTTCTGTGTCTCTCATTTCAAAAGGCCTGTTCTGCTCCTACTAAATGAAAATATTTATATAAAATATACATTGGTTGTATTCCTAAATATTCAATGTGGAAATTGATCCGTGCAGCGATCCCTGTGCAGCTGCTTGAAATGGAAATGCAGCAGGGAAGATGTGAGGGAAGCGGAGCACAAAGAGGAGCCGTAGGTGAAGCTCCGGGCGACGGTGCCGGCTCCCCTCTGACACCGGGATCTGCATCCGCGGGCCCAGGGAAACCCGCGGCCCTCCAGCCGGGATAAACAAGAGCCCTCTCAGTTAATTGCTGGAGAAGGCTTTCTGCAAAAATAGGACTTTTTTCCCCCCTACTCTGCTTTTTCTTTTCACCTTCTGATTAACTAAATTATTCCTTATCTAGAGCCCACGTGCCCTCGTGCCCCAGGAGCGTGCACTCCCGGAGAATTCCAGACTATTTGTAGTATTTTAAAGTAACAGGTCCTACAGGGAAAAATAAAAGTAGGCATTCTTCTTAAATTTTATGTATTATTTTAATGACAATTAAAAATTATAAACTATATAAAAGTACATAAATATAAATATAAAAAAATTTTCCAACTTATTGAGCAAAGGCTGTTACCGGNCCGCTTGTTGTTGGATTCGTCCGAACGCAACATTAACTGAGTTAGTCAGAAACATGTCACAAAATTGTTGGGGGCTTTTTCAATGGCTTTTTACAAATATATCTTGAAATCTGAGCATGTTCTGCAGCTTAGACAGTGCATTATGCCAAAAAGGATGTTTCTTTTGTTAAAAGTTTTTAAGGTTGAACTGAAAATACAAATCAGATCAGAATAATCTGGATTATACTTACATATTCTTTGGCTATGTTGTTTTTTTTGTTGCCTATTCGGCTAAAAGAAAGGTTCTGTGTTTAATGTGTTTTATTGATAAGGTATTAACTATCAAAGAGATCGGTTTTATTAAAATTAGTTTTAGACAAATTATTTAGCTGTTGTAAAATTGCTGCATGTGTATGCTCATGTATATGTGTAAATATGGGCATACTCCTATATTATATGTACATCCCTAAATTTTTAGGAGGAAGTTTCTTTCCAGTCAAGCTGTTTAATGACCTGTCAGTTCCCCACTTGTGCGGACTGTTTAAAATTCTATATCATTTTCTGTTTTAATGCAGTATCATTTAATTCTCTAGAGAAAAAGAGGTAAGGTGTTAAAATTGGGATAAAAGCTTCCAAATACTAGAAAATTTGCTCTGTCAAACCCAGGGCCCTTTTTACTGGCAGGAACTTAAGAAAGTAAATACTAATAAGCTCACATGCAACAACAACAAAAAAGAGATGTAATTTATTTAAATAATATAAATGCAATTATCAATACTTTATCAGAAAACAACAGAGGTTAAATTTTCTGGTAATTCTTTCTTTTTTGGCTGATGAATGCAGAATCAGTACTTTGAAACTTGATTTCTTCTTCCAAGAATTGGTCTCTGGATGAAGAAAAGTGGTGTGTTTTGTTATTTTTCCCTTTTGGTTATTTTCTTTTCTAAGAACATGGCATGAAATAACCCGCTCTGGCATGCTGGCTGGGCTGTTTGCAGGGGAAGTTCCCCATTTGCCTCTGCCCCGGTGGTGGCTGGAGGGCTCTGGTGTCCCTGCTGTAGGTGTGAGCAGTGCCTGCCCGTGACAGGGGCAGCGCGGGCTGCTCGCGGCGGGCTCTGCAGAGGGGACCGGGGCGGGCTGGGGACGGGGCGTGGGCAGGGGGGGCAGGATGGACCGTGGGTAGGGAGGGCAGGATAGACCGTGGGCAGGGTGTGCAGGATGGACCGTGGGCAGGGAGGGCAGGATAGACCGTGGGCAGGGTGTGCAGGATGGACCGTGGGCAGGGAGTGGGCACGGAGTGCAGGATGGCCCCGGACAGACCGTGGGCAGCAGCAGAAAACAGTCCCCTCGCGCCGCCGGCGCAGACACGCTCGGGAGCAGTGTCCAGCCTGTCCTGTCAGGTTTATCGTCCACTCCATCAAGGGGTCTAATGGTCAGCGGAGGGGCTGAGTGTGTCCCCGGGGGCCTGACATTAACCGAGTGGACTTGTTTAAGCTCACCCAGGGTGTCTCCGGCTGATGGGGACGCCAATACCCGTTTCCCTCAATGAGCAACCGCTCGGATCATGACTCAATACAGCTTCCCCCGGCGCGCCGGCCCCGAGGGCTCCGGGGGGACCTGCCCCGAGCCCGGCCCCGGGCGGGAGGGGCCGATCGATGCCGCGGCGAGGAGGCGGCTCTGCCCGGCCCGGAGGCCGCCGGCGCGGGCCCGATTAATCCACAGTAAATGGTTTGGAACCGCCAGCGCCGCCGCCTCTTCATCCCGGCCCGGCACTGCCTGTGGGAGCGTCGGAGGCAGAGCGGGCTGGTGTGCTCGGGAACACGGGGATGAACGCGGGGATAAATGCGGGGATGAACGCGGGGATGAACGCGGGGATGAACGCGGGGAGCGCAGCGGCCGCGGCGCTGAGCTGCGCTGCGCTGAGCTGCGCTGAGCTGAGCTGAGCTGAGCTGAGCTGAGCTGACCTGAGCGCGGCCCCGCAGCCACAGGCCCCGAGCAGGGCTGAACGGGGAACGGCCTGGTGTGAATTCACTGTAAAGTTTTAGTCCAACTTGTAATTTCTAACAATGCAACAAAATCTCATTCCATCAACAAGCCGGGAATACTTAAATCTTAAAATTAGATTGCTAGCAAAAAGTGCAAAAATGCAGCTGTGGAGCTTCGGGTGGTTTGTGCACAGGGGTTTTTCATACTCATCTTAAATATGTCGTTTCTTTCCTGGAGGATTTCAAAACGTTTTCTGTTGGAAAATAGAGAGTTTTTTCTGCATATCAAATTGTTACTTGAAAATATGGGGTTTTTTTTTCTAATTGAACCAAATATACTGCACATGAATATTTTTTTGGGAAATAATTATGTATTAAAATAGATTTATATTGTTCAATTTTAACGTTTTTTAAAAAACACAATTTCTTCAAATATTTTGAAGAAAAAACCAGGAAAACATTTTTTTAATAATAAAGAAAATGACTTTGACTGGGCTTGTTCCTGCTGTACTGACAGAGAGCAGGGGAGGCTCTAAATCTGCTTTTCCAAGGCAAGCTAAAGATGGAAATTGCAAGGGAAAATGAGCCAAATAATATGATTTTTGATAGGTGTTTGTAGTTTGTCAAAGCTTTTTGTCATTCAGATGACTAATTTGTATAAATAAGTCTGAAAACACTTTGTATTAACATCATTATTTACATAAAATATCGTTATTTTTCTGCTTTCATTAACAATTTTTTGTTTAGTTTCAGATCTGCTGTAGTAAATACTTTGTTCATATTTATATGCTGCTGAGTGTTGTCTTGAAAATGTTTGATAGTATCAGTTTCCTAAAGATGATGTTTATAAAATGCACATAGTTGTGTGAATTATTTATACCAAACGAATGAGAAAGAGATCCTGCTTTCCCTAACACTAACAATGGATCCACTTTTCCTTTGGCAACACAAATATTTATTATATTGTTGTACTTAAAGAAGGCTTAAGCCTCTGAAGTGTCAAAAGTCAAGCTGAACAAATTTAAAAGCAATGAAATGAAACCCGAGTTGGGCACAAAGGGTCTTTTCTGAATTTCCTGAAAGGCAGGAGGAGCTGGAGAGGGCAGGATGGGAGCCTGGGGTGCCTGGTCGTGGGGCTGAGATCGCCCTCGCAGCAGCGTCCCTGGGGCTCGAGGGTCCCAGAGGTGTTGGGTGCTTCAGCCCTGAAGGTGAACCTTTGACTTAATCCTGGTAAACCCAACGTGGAGCTGCTTGCTCTGGGCACGGGCCAGAGCAGAAATGCTCTGGGCAGGAACAGATGTGCAAGGATGTATTGGGGGAAACATCCCAAATCAGTGCCTGTTGAGCACAGAAAGGTTCACTTGCAGATGGATTATATATTTAAAATTCTCTTTTCCGTGTCCTCAGACTCTTCAATTCCTGTTGCTGGGCAGGATTTGCAGACAGGTGTGTTCCTGCTTTGGAAAGCAGCAGTAAGAATAATTTACCTGCCCGAGAACTGAGGTGGGACGCGACCCTGCCTGAGCGAGTTTAGGAATAGCTGGACAGGGAATCATGGCACTGGGGGCAGCAGAGGAAATTCAGGACAGGGTGCAGAACTGTCAGGCAGCAATTACAGGGAAGAGACAGTGATTCCCTTCCCTAAGATATGAAATCCCCTTTTGTGAATGTTTTGGAGACAACCAGTCATTTGTAAAATGTAAAATTAAGTTCCCATTTTTTCAAGCTAAAACTATTTCAAAATCACCAGCTGTGTTTTCCTGAAGTTCCACAGAAGGGAAACACAAATTGGGATTTCAATTATGGTTCCAAAAGTGACAGCAAATTTGAAAAATCTCAATTCAGCAAAGGTGCTTTTCCTTTGGGGAATGCTTCAGGAATAAATCCCAGGGAAGGAGTGTATCAAGAGAAAGGAAGATAGGGATTCTGTGTAAAACCTGACCTAGAATCACAATCTGAATGGGTCCTGTAGGATCTTTTTCTAAAAGAAATACCACTCGCCTTTGAAAAACTAATTTGGGGGTGGGGAGTGAATCCTTAATTCCAAATGCAGCACTGTGGAGGGGCTGGGCACGAGGCTGGGGTGTGAGGGAACCTGCTGGAAAGGCATCACAGGGAACATCACCCTCAGCCACAGAGGTAGAGCCTGACTTGACAATGCTGATATTCCAAATGGAAAAGAATCCCTTTCCCATCCAAATGCCGTGTTTAGGAGGAGTTGGGTGTGCACCTTCTGCGGCGGGCACTGACCACGGCGCCAGGCCGAGGGACAGGCGCGGACAGGGACACAATGGGATGACCGTGACTTGGAACAAATAAATAAAACATGCGGCTCGTTCCCTGCTGTCCCTCCCCCTCCCGTCCAGCCGGGGTTACATTTGCCGTGGTCATTTCCCAGCGCCTGCCTGGCAGAAAAGCGCTCGTGGCCCCGTGTATGCCAAGGCCTCTTCCCGTGGCTGCAGGCTGCAGCCCTGCCGGCTGCCCGCCCCACGGCCGCTCCCAGCACCACAAATGCCTCACATTGGATTGTGGCCCAAAAAATACATCTGGAATTCCCTACCGGCCCACTTGATAAACACCCGCTCCCTCCAGGATGGGGCTTCCCACAGCCCTGCTGCCGCAAAGCCCCGGCTGCAGGGAGCAGGTATACATTTTAATAAGGCTGGGAAGGAGAAAAATGAGTTTGCTCTGCGATTCTGTTCTTTAGGAACAGAAAAAGGTGAGCATGTTGCAGGGCAGGGAGGGGAAATTTAATATTGCGAGAGATAATGGCAACTATGTTAATATCCGGAATTTTCAATGTACCATAAGTACATTTTGTTTTTCCTTTTAGCACGATTTATAATTAAAGATTTTAATCTGGCTTCACATTGAGTTAATAAGCCCTTTGATTGATTAGGATTCATAAAATTGCCATTTCCCGCTGCTGCTTTGTGTTTCTGGGATGTTCTTTTGAAAAGCCGGGGAAAGGTGAATTGGAAGCGGCCATTGTTTGGGCTGAGCTCCGCCAACTCAGGGGGCTCGGGGCCGCTTTATGTGGAGTTTGTCCCCAGCAATATCTTCTTGTTCTGCCAAATGAATGCAGATAGAATCTGCTGAGCTGCACTTTAGCGATTTTTAGGGAAAAGTTGTTGTTGTGTGTAATTTCAGCAGGTGTTGCACACAATTGCTGCATCGTTACTGACCTATGCTTGATGGAGGAATTTGGGATTAGAAGCAGAACAAAAAAGGTGAAGTATTAGAAAACAAACATATCTGAATAAAGCACAACCCTGATATGTGGGCTCTCGCGTGGCTTTCAAAATTCAGTTTACAGTTCTGTGCCCTCACAGTGTCACCTCCTTTGTTATTAGGGGCTGGTGCTGCAGCATTCCCTGGGTAAAGCACTTGTTAGACAAGGAAATGGAATAAAAGGAAGAGGCCGTTTTGCTACTCTTTGATCATGTTCTACTTGTTTAAATTTTTTTTTTAAGTAAATTCTGATAAACTCCAAAGTCTAAATAGAAAAAATGAGAGAGGCAGCTCGTGATTTTTAAGCATCTGGTTGAGTGGAGGTGGGCTGCTTTCCCCAGCTGGATTGTGTGCATGCGTGTGTGTGTGTGTGTGTGTGTTAGAGGGGAAAAAAAATCTTTTTTCTTTATTTTTAGCCAGGGTAAAAGTGACCCTCTTTAGCCCCAGAGGGGCCTCACTGTGTGGATTGAATCAGAGCAAATTCCCTTTGTGTTTCCTGCTCTGAGGGGACACGCTATTGTTGAGTGCGGGGCCTCTCATACGCGGAGCAGCGCAGGACCGTGAGCAAATCCTTCCCGGATAATGCACAAGTTGTTTCACAATCGATCCGGCCTCCCCTCCCCCAGTATTCACCCCAATTTACTTGGCACAACTATCATTTCCTGGCCCTTTTATTACCATTCAGATGTCCTACAAATGCAAACATTTGGGCCAGAAGAAAGGGGCTGGGTGAGGCGAGGGCAGGTTAGGGAGCCCAGGAACGCAATGCTGCCGAGCTGCTTGGCTTCGGAGCCAGGGAGCAGATGCCTGGGTAGGGCGAGCGGCGAGCTGGATGTGTCAGCACTTCCAGGGGGCTTAATTGGCTTTATTTTTTTTTAATGTAAGTACCTGCTTCCTATTTCTATTTTACGCAAAAATATTTTTAATCCTCCACCATTAATTTTCCAACAGCCTTTGAGACAATTTTGCTTTTAGCTCTCATGTGCCAGCACAGGCTGACAGTGATGAAAAGATGAAAACCCGGCAGTAACACAGGGTTTTGCTTACAAATTGACAAAACCAGCCCTGCCAATCCCCCGTAATTTCCTGCATCTCCATAACTGACCTCATGCATCCAGCCCCGCCGGCGCTGATTGGCGAGGTTAGAATGGGAGCGATGAGCAAGGTTCATCCAAAGAGGAACAAACAAACAAAACCCACCACAAACCCACTTTGCCTCTGTAATGCATATTGTTATCCCGCTCAGCGTGCGGGCGTGGGGGACGCCGGGCTCTGTCTCCGCAGGTGGGTCAGGGGCAGCGCCGAGGGCGGGATGTTCCCGGCGCGGTGGTTTCCAGCGGCTGAGGTACAGGAGTGAATGTCAGCGCCTGTCTGCCCGCGCCGGCCGATCGATGCTTCATTAGGCCGAATTGTCTTTTGCCCATGCAACCTTGAAAACAGTCCCTTAATTACCTGCGAGGAAGTCGGGGACCCTGCTCCCGGCTCGCCGCTCCCCCTCCCTCGCTGGCGGCGGTACCGGGGTCACTCGCGGCCCCTTGCCGCCGCCGGCGCGCGGGGGGCGGGGGAAGAAATATGGGACCCCGAGGTGAGAGGGCAGGGTTCAAGTCCAGACTACAGATCTATTGAAGAGGTTTCAGACAGCCAGGCCTCCACTTGACTTTCCATCAGCCTGCCCCGATTCCTCAGCTGCTGCCTGCGCACCGCCGCGGCTGACGGCTCCGCAGGGCTCATTACCGCGCTCCGAAACGGCCTGGCCATGCCACAGTCCCCCACCCCCCCAAACCCCTCATCCCCCAAAACTGCGGGGATTTGGGGCAGAGCTGGATGAAAGAGCAGAGAGGGGGAGCAGGAAGCGTGTCCCCCCCAGACCTGGATTTCAGGAGCTGCGGCTGCATGTCACCATGGGCCCTGCAAGCAGAGCCAAGAAAGTGCATAAATAATCTTATTTGTTATGCATTATTAAAAATTCAGAAAGATTTTAAATTCAAGTGATAATCTGATCATCCTGAGGGATAGGTTTATATTTAATAGCCAGGTGTTTTACCTATTCATTTGTGATGGAAAATATTATAATGAAGTAATAAACCGTAGCACAGAAATGTTAATCATATATATGTGGTCTGCAAACCCCCTGAAATCACAGACCCCTTCTGCTGTCCCAAGCTGTCTTTATTGGTAACCTCATGATTTAAGATAATTTAGGTTTTGGGACTATGCCCGTAGACCTCGGGGCACGGTTGTTAATAATGGAAAGCTTATTTGACTGCATTATTCTCCTCCTGCATCTTATCTGTTCTGCTGTGAAGTTTTTCTAATATCATGTGCTGTTTCTTTGTTTCCTATTTTAGAAGAACATGGAACAAAATCATGAAAGCTGTTGAGACTATTGCAGATCTGATATAATGGGGTGGAGGAATTACTGGGAGATGAAGAGTTGTAGAGGGGTTCAGCTTTAAAAATTCACTGAGTATTTTCATTTTAATGCAAGGCGGGGGTTTGACTCCTCAGTGATGCTGAGAAATGAGATGCCTTCCAGCGCTCCATTTCTCCCCCCACCTAAGAACCACCTCCTTCCAGCCTGTGCATACAACCCCCCCCCTCCCAGATTCAGGGGACTGCAACAGACAGGTGCCCAGCTGCTCTCCTCTGCTAGTCAAAAATGAGGGAACTTAGGGAAAGTGTCTCTCACAGGTTTCACTCTCAGTCTGGGGCGTGAGACACATCGTTGTCCCCCCCCCCCACCGCTGCAGCAGGGCTGTGCCAACCACCGCGAAACCCACACAGAGCTGCTCCAGGACAGAGCATCCTCTGCTGTGGGGATGAGCACTAAATCCCAAACCTCGCTAAATCCCATCGTTGGGAAGTGATCAGTGGAGCCGCGCTCTGTATTCACAGCGAGGGCTTTACTCACTGGGCGAGCTGTGATGTCACCGCATTAAGCTAAAATAACCACTGAACATGAGAACAAGAGCGATGGGGGGGAGGTTTGATGGGGGAGAGAGAGGGAAATAGCAGGCATATTACCAGTCCTGCATGTGGATCACAGAGCCAGATTGTGAGCAATCCCGGCGCTCAAAGTGTCTCCTTAGCAGAAAAGGGAGAGGGAGAAAGAGGGAGCCAGCAGCCAGCCTTCAGTCCCCACCACGAGAGCTCTCGCGGTGCACTCGGCCAGGGTGTCAGAGGGCGTGAGTGCATTTTTCATTTCTTAGCCTTTGTGTGGTCTGCCAGAGGAATTGGATTCTGTCTGTATTTCCATGTATTTGCCTAACCGTGCTGTGTATTTTTTATCCTGGATGTGAGCAGGCATTAACACATAAACTCACACGCACTTAAATAGATGTAATGTAAATGGATACACAGGGAAGACATTAAAAATAGCCCGAGAATCAGCTTTTCACCTGAACTGCCCACCTGGCGGTGCCCAGTGCTGTTCCCGTTTCCCAGGTGTGCAGGAGTGGGGTGTTATTGGGAGGGAAGGACTGGAATGGAAAGGGAGGAATCTTTCTTTCCTAGCCTCTCTAATTAATGTTGGCCTTTGTGTGGTGTAGGGCCAGGGAATGTTGCTCGTGATGATGGTGCTGGTGCTGGAAAACCACTGCTCAAATGGCTGTCCCGAGCTTTGCAGGGAATGTGTCTGCAGAGCTTCAGTGTCAGCTGCCTGGGAAATGAGTCCAACCCAGTTCTGATGTGTTTGGATACAGCAGGATCATGTGTGAGCGTATGGAGTCGCTCCATGTGTGTGAGCTGTGTTTGCAGGCTGTGCTGGGACTGCTGGGAGCTGCACCACATATGGGGGTCACGTCTGTGCCCCCACACAGTGCACACGCTGCTCAGGGTGAGCAGTTCTTGGAAATCCTGCAAACTGCTCTGCCTCCGCCATAACTCATCCTGCATCCAACCTGATGTCGGCGATGGAGGACAGAAATTGAGGAGACGGTGGGATTTAACCTCAATTCCTCCCACTAGGATTTCCAAGGCGGTGCAATTTGTGGACATAAGAGGGGTCTTACAAGGAAGGGCCAAAAATGCAGCAATTTAAGAGTAGGGAAGTATCAAACAGTGTTACCAGCTCCAAGTGATAACCCCATGTCATAGAAAGGTTCTAGGGCTAATGTAGCCCTTTAGTGTTTTCTTTCTTTTCAGTTTTCTTGTTTCTAGGTAAACCAAAATTAAAGAAATTAAAAAAAAAAAAAAAGGAAAAAAATTAAAATCAAATTCCTAGTGGTCGCTCCTGGGAAGGTGGAAAAGGCCATTGTGAAGGCCTGGAGAGTGCTTTTGTGCCTGCCAAAACCACGGGCACTCCTTGGGGTGGGAAAGGCTGCCAGGCCCAGGGTAACACAGAATTTGGCTGTTGTTTGGGTGTGCAAACTGTCTTGGTTGCCATGTGTGTCTGTGTGCATAGCCGTGTGCGTGTGTGTTACATATGTGTGTTATGTGTGTATGTACAGTGTGTGTTACACGAGTCTGTGTGTGTACAGTGTGGGTTACCTGTACGTGTGTACAGCGTGTTACGTGTGTCTGTGTGTATGTGTGTACAGTGTGTGTGTACAGTGTGTGTGTACAGTGTATGTACAGTGTGTACAGTGTGTGTGTTTACAGTGTGTGTGTACAGTGTGTGTACAGTGTGGGTTACCTGTATGTGTGTACAGCGTGTTACGTGTGTCTGTGTGTACGTGTGTACAGTGTCTGTGTACAGTGTGTGTACAATGTGTGTGCATAGTGTGTGTACAGTGTGTGTACAGCACGTTTGTGTGTGTGTACAGTGTGTTTGTGTCTGCGTACAGTGTGTGTACAGTGTGTGTGTGTACAGTGTGTTAATGAGTTAATTGATGGTGATTAGCAGAGAGCAGGATCACCTGTGGAGGGTGGGGGAGTGGTCTGGCTGCTCCCCACACTGAGCAGAGCCACCAAGGGCAGAAAACGTGTTACAGGAAGGGAGTTCTGGGGGTTCTTCTGCCTCAGGAATGCTGTGAGGGACTGCCGGGGCAAGATTTTCTGTGAGGAATCGGGAGGATTCCAGCCTGGAAGGCATGGTTGGGTGTCAGATGCTCTGAGCTGTCTTCAGGCCAGGCGCTACTGTGAGACGTGAGCGATTTGCGTCACCAAAATCTTGGCTGGGGCTAAGGAGAAGGTCCTGTCTAGAGACCGTTGTAAGGTAAAATACCAGAAGGAGTCCTGGTTTCCAGTGCCTGAGTGGCTGAATAGTGTCAGTGTTGTGGGGGAACAGTTGAATATTGGCAACACTGGACTGTTATCTTGCAGAGCTGTTTCAGAGGTGGCTTCATTTAGGTCAGTTGAAGCTGTGAGTGTTGAGAATCTTGGAAAATTGAGTCCTTCTTGCTCAGGCAAATCTGGAGTACACTGTCTTTGTTGAAAGGTAATTTTCTGCTGACTCACAGACCTCAGATAGAGCTGTTGGCAGCACCCCCAACATGATGAAAACGAAGTGGGTTTCCTTCTTTCTGTTGGAACAGCTACACCAAGCCCAGTTCAGTGGGCTGTGGGCTTGCGTGAGCAGGCTGATTTCCAGGTTTGGGGGGGAGGGGGAGATATGAGATTGAGGTGGTTGTCCAAAGACATTTTCCCTAAATAATAAGTCTAGGTAGTTCTAAGCTCTGTCTTTGCTGAGAGCCATCTCTCCTGGTTCCATAGCATCGTGTGAGTTTGGTGTGGCACAGCAGCCTCACCGTCCCAGAG
Source organism: Rhipidura dahli (assembly GCA_013399225.1). Lineage (NCBI taxonomy): Eukaryota > Metazoa > Chordata > Aves > Passeriformes > Rhipiduridae > Rhipidura > Rhipidura dahli. The sequence continues at coordinate 352,608 of VXAC01003921.1, forward strand.
CCCTGCAGAGTGGATTATCAGAGGGTGCATTACTGCTTTGGAAAGCCTGCCCTGCTCAGAGGTTCTGGAGCCCAGTTATTGCTGATGATGAGCCAGTGTATGTTGTGCTGTTTGCTCTGGGTCTCTACAAGTGCCTGGCACAAACCTGCAAGCCTTGGGACTTTTTTTAAATTTTAAATTTGCTCTGAAGATGCAAAGTTAATTGTGAACAACGGTCTCGAGCATTTCTATGCAGTGTAAGTCAGTGACTTAGGGCAAGAAGGAAGAAAAGCTTAAACCAAAGACTCAAGAAAAAGTTGGGGTGAGAGCGCAAGTCATATAAACCAGGAAAGAAGCGTCTTTTGTGTATCCTGCTCATGAATTGCTGGAATGTGGGGGCAGGTTGAAGGAGCAGGGCTGAGAGTTTGGGGAGGTGCACAGCCATGGAGGTGTGGGTCTGGCCCCTCTTTGCCAGGCACCGTTTATTTTTCAGCACTTCTGTCTAATTAATATAAGGCCTGCTCAGGCACAGCCGCCCTCATTGGACGTGTCACTCGTTAATCACGCGACCCTCCTAGCCTTGGGTAATGACCTTGAAAGAATATATCAGCCCATGATGGCGGGAGTGAGGAATTAAATTGTTTCTCTGAGTGCTTATGGTCATTGCTGACAATTTATATGACACAGCTGCCCTAAGCCGGCCGTGCCGGCCATTGTGCCGCAATCATTTTCCCTCCGGGAAGCGGTGGCTGGGCAGGGCTGCCCAGGCCTGGGGCCGCTCCTTTGTGTCAGGAGGAGAAGGAGGGCTCTGCTGCCTGCAATGCTGCCTCAGGGACTGAGCCCAAAAATCCCGGGGAGGCTTTGCTGGAGCCTTTCTCTCTGGCTGTGTCGGCGTTGCCCCAACGTTGGGAATGGCGGTGGTTCGATTGTTCAACCTGAGGAGGGTTCCTGAATCGGGGACTGAGCTCCCTTTCAGCAGGGCATTCCTAAGGTTTGGAATGTGAGAAATGGGCAGGACAGCTTGAATAGGCTTGAGACTTGGATGAGATTTGGTAAGATTCGGATGCAAACACATCACATAACTGTGCACATTTGTGTGCAAAATTAGGCAGACCCTTTAATTACCATAAGAAGCCACACAGTACTCTGTGTGTGACCATGGAAATTAAGAAGTAAATTTTAAGATACATTAATATAAGCATTTATGGGTTAATATCTGAATTATATTTTTGTTTTTTTCCTAAGTGTTAAATGTACTTGGGAAGGTATTTGTTTTTTGCAGATAATGAGTAAATGGCTTTCTTAGGTGTTATATATTGGTATCTGCTTTTAGACTGATGAAATAATTTGTTACAGTTATTCAATCATATTATTTATAGAAAACATGTAGCTGAGGATCTAAACATCAGATTGTTCTGTTGTTGCCATATGGGCTGCTTTTATCTAAATATAAACAGTTGATAATTATCACTAGAACTATTGGCTAAAATCACAAAATAGAACAAGAACAAAAAAGAATCTCATTCTTCATTAACATTTTTAAAATGAAATAGATGTCCTTGTTTATGCCTTCAGTAAATTTGGCTCTGCTTTTACAGAACTGTAAATGAACCAGAACATTTCTTTTGTATAATCTGTACAATATTTTATATGTATATTTGCACTGGGGAGCTCAGGCTGCTGGATTCTGAGAAGGCTGGTATATATCCAGCTCCACAGAACTGTTACAAAGTACATGTATTAATGTATTCCATAGAATCATGGAATGGTCTGGGTGGGAAGGGACATTAAAGCCCATCCCCACCCCTGCCATGGGCAGGGACACCTTCCATTGTCCCAGGTTGCTCCAAACCCAGTCCAACCTTGAACACTTCCAGGAATGGAACAGCCAAAGCTTCTCTTGACAAATACTGATTGCTTTCATCTCGGATTCCTTTTAAAATGCTTGGCTTTCTCATTGGGCCTAGTGGCTTATTATTCCTCTGTTTTTCAATTTTTTTCCTGTTTCTCATCTCTAGCACCTCCCTGTGTGGGTAGGACACAACAGAGGCTGTGTTGTCACCTCAGTGTTCTGCTGGCTTGAATACCTCAGGGAAAATTACACAAGTCAGCAGCAGCCACATGAAACCGTCCTGTAAAATACAGGCAAAAACAGGCAACAAGGCAAAAGTGAAGATGGTGACTGGGAGGAAATACTGTCTTTGTATTGATGTCCTTTTTTAGTATGTGGTTAGAGCAGAGAATGAGGAGCTTATGTTCCCTTTTCACTTATGCCAGTGATTGTATGCAATGCCAATGACTGTATGAAAAGGACAGAATTAATTTGTGTTGTTCCCATTTCTGTGTTTAAGGTTAGAATTAAAAAATGGTAGTAGTTCAGTATTAAAATTATTATTCACCTGGGTCTGGTTTGGTTGCACTTTGTCCTTTCCAAAAACTGAAGAGGTTCCTTGCAAAGGGACTTGCCCCCATCCTGGGTGAGGGGTGGAGGGCTTTGGCTGCAGGTGCAGCCTGGCTCAGGGAGTCAGCAGCGCTGCGATACCCTCTGAGAACTCGGCCGTGTTCTCTTAGAGCCCGGTCACGTTGGCTGTATGTCCCCTCAGGTACTTCAGGGTCATGAGTCAGTGGGCTGGGGTTGTGGCTGTCCCCCCATGCCGGGTCTGCCCCACCTGTGGGAGGCCAGCGACCTTCAGGTCACCTGCACACAAAGAATCCCTCTGGAGGGCAAATCCCGCTGCAGTGGGGGCTCCCATGAACACAAATCTGGTTTGAAGGTGAAGACCAGGTTGGTGGTAATTGCTTTAATTCCCCGTGGGAGGTGTGTGGTTTGGACATGACTCCAGGGCTCCGCATGGCAGAACCGGCTCGTGGCCCGGACTCGTGCTGGGCAACAGGATGGCCCCTTTTTTCCCACTGGGAAGAGAACCCTAAATGCCTCCTCAGCTCAGGCACCCAGCAAGATGTCGCCATTCCTTATTCAAATTCCCTTTCTAATCGGCTGAAGGGCGAGCGAGCGCTGCAGCCCCGTCCTCGCGCTGTGCTCGCCACGCTGACGTCAGCCTTCTTGTGCGGCAAGGATATTTTAAATTTGTTTATCTCCGTGATATCAGGTGGTTTGGTTGCTGGCAGCCCACATTAGCATGGCAGAGCAGCAAATATGTACATATATATTTATATTTAGCATTTTTTTCTGGTATGTTCAGCTGAAAAGGCTTGGCTTGATTAATATTTTCCGCTGTCCGGTAACCATGGCAATGGGGTCAGCAGATATAATACTTAATTTAATCTTCCAACTGCCTCAGTGTGCATCACCAGTGTCCCGAATAATAGAAAGCCTTTTGCTTCTCTCTCCCTTCCTCCCTCCTTCCCTCCCCTCCCTCCCTCTTTCTCCCTCTCGTTCTCTTGCTTCATATATTATTATCTTTGCCAGTGGCTCCCTCATATGACCCAGAAGGAATAAATGGAGGTTTTGCATTCCATGTATGTAGCTTATAAAATAAAAAATAAAATAAAAAATTTGAAGCCCCTCTCCCCAGCCAGCCAGACTCCCCCACCAGCTCGCATTTGGTCCCCCCTCCCCGGCAGGCTCGGCAGCCAATCTCCACGGCGTGCCGGGGCCGTGGGCAGATGTGGAGCGCTCGGCGCGGCTGCGGCGCGGCCGCCAGACGCTCTCCAGCCACATGCGCCCGAGCGGACGTCCCTCCCGCCACAAAGCCCGGCCGACTGGCTTTGCTCTCCAGGTGGGTCCAGTCCATTGCTTTGTCTTCGCTCGGCCCAGGTCCCCCTTAGGTGTTTCATTTTGCTCTTCCAGCTTGTTTTTTTTTTTAAGTTGTTTTGGTTTTTTTTCTTTAAACGATTGTAGGTTTTTTTTCACAGTGAACGCCGTCACTTTTGGGTTGGTTTTGGGGAAGGAGATGACCTGTTCACCACCTCCCAGACAGATTTAGTCATACTATTTTTAAAAAGGGGGGAAAAGAACATTCTTCTGCTCAAATACTTTTTTGAATTGCCCGGTGACCAGAGGGGACTGACCTGGTGCAGGTCAGGCTGCTGCTCTCCTCTTCCCGGCTGTCCTGTGTCACATCTCTAGTGAAAAGAGAGGAACGTTAGCAGCAGGGATTAGAGTCGTTATTCTAGAGACGGAAAGAACATGAGGAGGGAGAGACACTTGAAATTTCCATAACCAAAATTCTTCCTTTTATTTTTTCAGTCAGTTTACATTTTAACCCATCCTTGAATTTATTCAAAGAATAGTTTGGGGTTTTTTTCAATTTGTTTTTCTCTTTTCTAATGTGGTATTTGGGAAACAGAATGAGTGTGTTCTCAGAATGAGTAAATGAGGGACGTTTTCCTTTCCCCCTCAGTGGGAATGAGCTTGTGGGTATGTTTGTTGCCTCCAACACCATTTCTATGGGCACAAGGACTGAGCAATCCTGACAGGGTCTTGGCAGGGTTTTCGTTCTTCTCTCACTCTCTGATGATGGTCAAAGCCTTTTAGATGTTGTGACTTGGTTCTTGCCCAGGTGTTGAGTGATGGCTGGAAGGGATAAAATTGGGAAGGAACTGACGTTCATCCCATCAGCCCAGATCTGAGCCACTGATTTGCCAAACTCTTTGGTCCCAGGCAGCGACTGCTGTGAGGACAAACATTCCTGCCCATTCCCAAAGGGTGTCCATAACTTCTGTGTGAGTGCGGGATCATGACCAAGCTGTGAGCGGGTGAGAACCCAGCAGTAGCAAAACCCAACAATTTCAGTAAGAAATGGCCCAAATTGATTCAGTTGCCTTTCGTTGAGGGTTTGACAGTGAACACGGTGGTCATGCTGGGTTTGAACTTGATGATCCTAAAAGTCCTTTCCCACCTTAACAATTCTGGGATTCTTTACATTAAAAAACCCTAGCAAACCAAATATTGGTTCTCTGTCATGTTTCTGAAGTGCTCAACCATTTTGTTGGGTAATGTTTACCAGCCTGTTTTATGGTTCTTCTTCAGGACAATCTTTGGTCATTTCATCTCCTAAAATAAATCCTGCCCACGTTTTTGAATGGAGAGGAGACCTGAATTAGGAACACTGATCTGTCCTTCCCAAGAGGGAATGAGGAGGCAGGACCGTGTGTGGGTTGTCGGAGTCCAGCACAGGCAAGGATCCAACAGGTTCAAGGCTTCCTAGTGATGGACTCCAGTCCTGACTGAATAAATACACAGTAACCTTTGTAGTCACGATGTCTCTATTTTTTTGTTCCAAAATATTCCATATAGCCCACTTTTTCTTCCATCTTTTTCTTTTCTGTGTCATTAGCAGAAATACTGATGCCTGCATAGGTTTCATGAAGACAATTACTGAGATGGGCTTTAGATTTGATTTCACCTTATTTTGTCTATTATAGTTCAATGATTTTTCTTCTTTTAATATGTGTTTAAAGCATTTTATAAAGGGCCTTTCTGTCCCATAAATATGCTACATAACCTGCCATAATGCAACTCAGATAAAAAATTAGAAATGGAAATTTTTTAGTTTAAAAAGTCTTTAAAACAGGTTAATGTTTTTTGATCCTAAAACATCCCCAATCTCAAACATATTTCTCAGAGACATTGGGAATGGAGAGAAAACACCAGATTTGTTAGAAGTACAGACTTTCTCTCTTTTCTGGTGAAAAATCCAGATTTGACTGTTGCATCTCACTGGTAGAGCTGTCCCTGAGCCCCAGACAAGCTTGTGTTAAGTGCATTTTACCACGTCTGTGTATCTAATCACGTGGATATCATGATCACACACACTGTAAGTGTATAAATATTAGAACTCTCCCTGTCATGCGTATTTATGCCATAGTATTAAAATATTGCATGCACTAATCTGTGGAAATGTAGGAGAAAAATGTGGGAAATAAATGAGCATCCTTTCAGATGCATCATTTGCTATTTGATCTAGAAAGAACAACAAAAGTGAGCATAAAACTGAAGTGAACCCCAAAAGCAATAACAAATCACGGCTTGCTCCACATCCCAGACCTGCAACACTCAGATCAGTTTAAAATGTGCATGCCATTAATAAGTACTGCAAGTACCTGCTCCTGAACAAGCATCTCTGCTTCTCTCCCCTTGCTCTTCTTTGAGCCTTCTGGAGGGGCTGGTCCTGCTCAGCCTGACTTGCTGTCCCACTGTGATCGATGGGAACTTCCAAAGAAAGAGGGTCAGTAATTGTCCCTTTCTAAGGAAAATCATTTGTGTAAATAAATAGTATTTCTGGACTTCCCTTTCCTCCCAAAATAACTGGCTTCTTTGCCTGCAGTTGTTGGGCAGGATCTCTCTGTTAGAAAGTGAAGCTGCAGTTCACAAACCCCTTGAATGACACTGCTTAAACCCTCTTTGCCTATGTGGAAGAACTGAGGATGCAGAGGTTTGGTAGATTTGGGAATGTTTTCTTTGCTGTAGTTGGTCAAATCAGGTTGTTTTTTTTTTTCTGGTGATTTTTATTGTTTGTTTGAAATTAAGTTTTAGATGGTGTGACTGAGGGTCTGAAGTAGTATCTTCAATACTGGAGCAGCTTGGAAGCTTGGAGCACAGGAGCTTGTTGCAGTGCTGGTGCAGAGTAGGAATTTGTGTGCTCCGAAGGGGTGGAATGCCAGGGCTGCTCCATAGGGTTTGTGTTCTGCTCTTTTTCTTCATAAAGTCTGGGAAGAGAGGTTAGAACAGACCTTGGGAGATCACTTATTCCATATTTTTGTTTGAGATGTGATGTATCCGAGCCAGCTCTTGCTATACAGAAAGTGCTTTACTGTAATAAATAGCAATGATTTTTGCCAAGTTGAGGTTTACTGACAGTTCCCAGATTTTACACTTCAGGCAGTGTATTTAAATGACTTACAAGGTGTAAATTGCTGTGGAAGTCGTGGCATTTTTACGCCATGTGAAGCAGAAGCAGCAATGTGCAGGAGGAGATGTGGGGTGTGACAGGAGCTGGGTCATGTTTTCCCCGTTGCCCATGGGCATCTCACAGAGAAGTGGCCCTGTAGGGAAGTTCTCCCCAGAACACAACACACCTGTGGCGGTGTGCAGGTCAGTGATGCCGCAAGGCCTTGCAGAGGTCAGCCTGTGTTGCTGATCACAAACAAAGATAATCCTTGCTCGGAAGGGTTTGTGTTCTGTTTGGGACCAAAGAGAAAAAATATTCAAGAAAAAAAGCTGTTGTTGGAAATGCTTAATCCAGTATTGTTTATTGCTCAGAGTTGTTTTCTGTTGCTTGTAGTTTGAACAGTAGCCACCTCCTGCTTTTTCATTAATCATAATTTTCTCATGCTATAACATCTTTTACCTTTCTCTTATTTTCTGTTACACTTTGCTTTAGCGTGGAGTTGTTGGTTGGTTGGTTTGTTTTCTTGGCCTTTTGCTGTTTCTAATTCGTGCCCTGCATCCGCACTGTGGAGCCCAGGGAGTAAGGAAATGCAGGAGGGGGGGATCAGGACCGGTGCAGAAAAGAGAAGGGAGAAAGACTATTCGGAGTGCCCGGAGCAGAGCTGGACGCAGCGGGTGCGGAGCCCGAGGGGCTGGCTGGGCCCCGCTGCGCTGCGGAGGCTGCTTAGGTGCCCGTGCGGGAGCAGGGCGGGTGCTCGGGCAGCGCCGCCGGGCTGCGGGCGGTGCGGGACGGGCGCTGGTGCTGCGCCCGCGCGGTTCTGCTCCCAGCCACAGCTCCATTAAGCCGGCAGCCCTCGGAGCAGCCCGTCCATCCTGCAGACATTTGCTTTACGTAAAGCAGCTCGCAGCTCTGTGAGTATTGATGTAGACATTACCACAAATCGCCACTTAGGGACCGGGAAGAATTGACTAACTGGTTTCAGATCCAATACACATAACCTGATCAGACGCAAACTTTAAGTACACTTGCAGTCGTGCCAACTGCACCAGCGGGGAAGTGACTCTTCTGCCGGCTCTTTAAAGAGGCCCTGAGGGGAAACCATGAAAAAATAAAGATATGGGCTTAAGGCTTGTGCTGCAGCGGTTGTAAGGTGAAGAGTTAGTCCTGGCATGAAAAATTAAAACACAACTGGTTTTTGTGAGACTTGGTTTGTAATTATTTTTTTTTATATAAAACTCACCAATTTGGGTTTTACAGCCACCACAGTCAGTGTGGATTCCTGAGGTTGTTCTGAATCTTCTTTATATTAAACAGCCTACATGCTCTCCTCTTCCTTGAAAAAGGACTGCTCATGCTGCCAGTTAGGCGAAACATTGACTTGAGGAAGAAATACATAAGCAAGTGAGACCATTTCCTAATTTCCATTGTAAGTGTGATGTTTTCCAAAACTCTTGAGATTTGCAGGACAGAAGAGAGGCTGGAGCGTTACCTGAACCTGGCTGATGGCACATGTGGGTTGATGTCATGGCTGTGTCTTGTGTGGGGAGTTCAGCAGGACCTCAGGCACGAGGGCTTGTGAGAGCAGTGAGCTCTGCTCTGGGAGTGCTAGAGACAGCAGCATTTAATGTTTTTGGCGTTGACTTGTGGTGTCACAGCTGAGAGCTCCACTCAAAAAGTTGGCAGTTGTGAATTTTTTAGTAGATCATAACAATCAAACAGGATTCTGCATGCTGGGATTGAGAACTATGGAATGATCAAAGAAGGTGGGAAGAGTGAAAGACAAATTCAAATAATTAGTGGGAAATGGAGCCTCTTGTGCAGCAAAGTTGGGTGATTCAGAGAACAAATCTGTGTTTACCTGCGTGAATCTGAGATAGGAAGGAAAAGTGGCTGGTGCTCTGCAGCCTGTGCAAGTGAGAGATCCAGCTCCAGGCTCTTCATGCCAGTCCTGGCTCCTGGAGCTAAACCCAGGCGGAGCAGCGTCAGCATTGTCTGGCTGAACACAGGGCCTGGTCAGGGGCTTCTGCTTGGGGAATTCTCAGCTGATGCTGCTGTCCCATATTCAGTATTCCCAGAACTCAGTATTGCCATGGAAAGCCCAGGAGGGTCCAGCAAGGCGCTGAGGACTGTTTTCTTATTACTAAACAAGAGATATTAACAACACAATGTGGGAATAAAAAAAAAAAAAAAGAAAGAAAAAAAAAAAGGCAAGCAAAACCAGCCGCCTGCTCCTTTCTTCTCAGCATTATTATTTGTGACAAAGCCTTTGGTCCATTTTTCTTCATAATTTGCAGGACTCCTAATGGGAACAGCACCTCCCAATTACCATGGTTGCCAAAGGCTAATTTGGTTACCCTCAGGATCCACAATAGAGAAACTGTGTCGGCCCTTTGTAGATATTTGCATACTATACATACCGGGAATGTAAAACAGCTGCCCGGGCCCTATTCCACTATCATGGCAATTATGGGTCATTAGCTTTTTCTTTTTTCTCCCCTTTCTCCCTCTTCTTTCCTTGTTCTCATCTTCTAAACTCTGCCAGGCAGCAGAAGCAGCTGATGGGTTTGGAGGGAGCAGCAGCAGGACGAGGAGCTGCCTGATCCCATTCGGGGGCTGGGGCTGACAAACGCCCGCGCTTTCCTCGCCGACCGCGCTCCTTCTCCTCGTGTGTGTCCCCGGGTGCTCCCCGGGCATCTGCCCTTCCCCGCGTGTGCCCTTCCCCGCGTGTGCAATTGCACGCCTGGGCAGCTCCGGCCGCTCGCCTGGCCCGGAACGTCCCCCGTCACACACACCCTGTCAACGCCCCGCTCCTTGGGGACACCTCCCCACACTTCCAAAACTTTCCTGGGCTCCCAGGGGCCCAGAAATTAAGGAAGGGGACAAAAGAGAGCTCCTCTTAATTTGGTTGGGATTCAATTTGTTAATGGCCAGAGCCTTTTGATAGTTTATCTCCCTTTTGTTCTGGGCAACGTTTACGGTCTCGGTGCAGTTTACAAGGAAGTGATGGTTTTGCATATACATTAATTTTTTTATGAACTGCTAATTTTATTGACAATAAGGATAGATTGAAAGACCCAAAGCTTTTGTGTTGTTTTGTTAAAGCAAATAAGTAAAGCACAAATGTAAATTACATCTCCAGGTTCACATTAGAGGTTTGCAAATAATACTGAGCTAATGGTTATTGCTAAGGAAAATAGCACTGGGATCAATATTCTATACAGTAGAACGCAATACCTCTCTCTCTTTTAATCACCTCATTGCAGAAATGGCATTGAAATTTGAAATCTCATTTTCTCCATTTGTACAAATTGAACATAAATCATTGTGAGTGAGGGGAGGTTTCGGGCAACTTCACTCTTTGTGGGATTGCATTGCTAATTAGTGCTGGAGGGAAAGGGGGATAGAGCCAGGGCTCTACCGGACTCTGACCTGCCTGCAGATGGGTCTGTAAATAAAAAACCCAGGGAGAATAAATGGTGGGCTCCATCTTCTCTGCACCGGGGTCTTCAGAGCAAAGGCAGCAGTATGATAGTAATATCTTACCACCATTAAAAATGGATAAATAATTAAAAACAAAATGCTGACATGGCTTTTGTTGGTGTGGAATGTACCTGTGCTGTACAAAACACAGACTCGGTGTGTAGCTGCTTCCCCAGGAGCCTGGAGGGTGAGTCTGGTGATGCTGGAGTGCTGGGAGTACCCAGGTGTGTGTGGCCAGGGGTTCTGGTGCTGGTCACACTGTTGGCTGCGTTAAGGGTAGGTCATTCCTGCTGGTTAGGGTCTCTAATTTGCTTAAGTAGTGTTTGAGGGAAATACTGACAGAAGAGCCTTTGTTGATAACTTTGAAACCCCTTTCCTGTGGGGTACATGAGCTGGTCTGCAGTGTGCTGGCTGATGCTGGTGTGTGTGCCCCCCAGCAGCTTATCCAGAGTGATCCAGGACATCACAAACATTGAGAGAAAGGTGGTAGCTATTGGGTAAGTGATTCAAGACAAGAGATGGGGGAGATTTGGAATAAACAGGGGTTTATTTGTCTGTGTGGAGACAAATCCTATGAGTGGGATACTACTGTGAGTGTTATGGAAGGAGGAGTCGAAGTGACTGGGAAAGGTTCACACAGAGTAGGAGGGTTCCAAGCATCACCCCATGGATAAAGACTGTTTTAAATTATTCGCTATCAGTCCCAGAGATTTATCACTACACCTGTATTTTTCCATCATTTTTGTGCTTTCTAAATCACTACAATAGGAGATAAATAGGGAACTTTATGGGAGAAACTGTTATTAAGGCTCATTATATAAATTTGTTCTTGCCATTTTCAATAGCTGAAAGTGAAGAAAATAAATAAAATACCCTTGAAAGTGAAGAACAAACACTGAGCTGGCAGAGCTGCTAGCAGAGAAGAAATAACTCAAATAATTTTAGAACACTGGGGGCAGAAAAGCTCAGACTCAAACCAAGGGGTGGTTTGGGTCTAGACTATTTAAGAGGATGAAAAAAAAGATCAATATTATTAGAATTGTTGATTTTAATTCAAGATGCTATTTAAAACGCATATTTAGTCTTGAGGAAAGATAAGGATACATGACAGAAGGTGGCTTGTCCATGGCTTGGTCTGTGCTGTCAAGTTCCAGTACATTGAGAAAACATAAAAGTATATGTTTAAACAAAAAAATAGAGTTTAAATAAAAATCTTCTGGGAAAACACTCTAAAGAGTAGGCAGGAAAAGAAATCTGGGGTAAAATACCCTCCTGATAAATGTCTTCCTTCAAAAGGGATGGACTTTGGGTTTAGCTGTCACTGCTGGAGCAATGGGGAAATGAGCTCTTTAACCAGTAAATTATGCAGAGATATTTATTTATTTATTGTGTGATTGACTGAAGGGTTTGCAGTTTTGCATGTAGAACAGCCTATTTTAAAAACACAGAAATAATTTGGAAGTTGTGTAATTTGCTAACACGTAGGCAGCCACAGGATCTCGCAGCGTCCCTGAGGATCAGTCATGGGCAGAGGGCTGGCTAAGCTGAGCTCAGGAGGTTGGCAGAGCTGGTGTGCTCAGGGCTGCTGTGGAAAACATCACATGGAAGAGATTTGCTGAAAACTGTTCTTCCCAAGTCTGAAGTCTTTGGGGTTGCTGGCAGGAAGGTCCAGGTCAGGGCACCTGGACGAGGAACAGAGCTCTCGGCTAAATGAGGCAGGGGGGTCGTGCTCTGTGAGTCGATATTTTTCTTCTGAATTTATCATCTCTTGCTCTGCAATATCAATGTTTATAAATTAAATACATTCATAACTAAGTGCTGCATAAACAATTGATAAATAACTACAGGCTGCGTGCACGGATACACTGATGTTCGTGTGCCCGGTACGGATGAGGCACCAGCAGCTCCTGATGCTGCAGAGTGCTTTGAACAGTGGCTGTGAATTATCTGCTCCTCATATTGATGGGATATTTCTGGAGCATAAAGATAATAATTAAAGTGTCACTTTTTTTTAGTTGCATTCCATATGAAGATCTGCTCAATATTTTATAAGTTGTATTTAGCTTCAGTGGTGCCAGTAGAGAGAATTCATTTTGGGAGCAGACTAGATGAGGAGCTGCTATATTTTTAAAGAAGCTCCCAGTGCAGGCAGGCTCCAGGAATCCCAGCTGGCACGTGCCTGGAATACTGCATGCCTTTGGTTTGGCAAGTGTTATAAAGAGCACAGATTCCGTGTGGAATAAAGGTCTGTCCTTCCTCTTTGCCCAAGTGCAGGAGCTGGCCAAAGCACGTGGCCCCAGAGCAGGGCCTCACAGCAAGGTGTTTCAGAGCCAGGCATCCTAAATAAAGGGAGTTTCTCCCTGGAACAGTTGGAGCAAATGATGATCTGGGTAAACAGAACAGCTCCTCAGAGTTTGTGCCTCCAGGCCAAAAAAGAGGGTGTGTGAGGAGGGCGAGTGGGCTGAAGGGAGGTGAAGGCCCTTGCCTGAGGGTTACCTCGTGGGAAAGGTGCTCCTCCTGCAAGGTTGTGTCTGTAGTGGTACTCGGGCATAAGATACAAACATGTCCTTAGGCTCCACCAGTTCCCTGAGCCAGAGGGCAGCTGGCAGAAGTGCTGTGGTGACACAAAAGGGGCGAGGTGTCCCCCAGTGGGGGAGCAGGTGCCAGGAACACGTGGTCGGCCGTGCTCTGGAACACTTGGTGTGCGGAATCCGCCCACAGAGAGCCCTGTTTGGCCAGCCTGTGGTCCAGATCGTCTCCCCTGGCCCAAAAGAACCCCACATGTGTGATGGAAGAGGTATTTACAAACCTACAGAGCCCAGAAGGAGAGAATTATTGTATGAGTAATAATAAGCACTTAAATAGCACTTGACAACTTGATTGATACAAACATTAACAGATTAACTCCTGCAGGACTGGTGATGGATCTGTGTTTCCCTGTATTGCAGTTGGAGAAACTGAGGTATAGAGGCAGATTAATTTCCTTTCTGACCCACAGTGTGTTGCTGGCAAAGGCAGAATTAGAATTAGAGACTTCTTAATGACCAATTAGCAAAATTATGAAACAAAAGAGTGATCGCTCCAACGGCAACCTCCAGGATCAGCACAAGAGGACACTGCATATCCTCAGCATCCTATACCCAAGTAGCAATTTTAGTCAAGAGTTGGTAATTGTATCGAGAAATTAAGACTATTTTTATCATGTGTCTTGCCTTGCATTTATCCAGTTCTCTATTTCACGTCTGCAGATTCTGGCTTTGCAGATATTTATCTATATTTAGATGCATGCAAATACGGCTTTAGCAGTACAACCATAAAATACAGCCATCCATAAACTAACTGGGATATATGACTCTCCCTACTTATTGGCACTGCACTTTTGGGTATGTACATTAAATATGTGTCTATTTTACTACCTGGAGAACACAAATTGAGTGAAATCCAGCTATTTGCCTATTACTCTCTGACTGAAAAATTGTGTATGTTTATAGTTGAGATAGATACGCAGTTCCTGCTCGGCTGCCATGGAGTCAAGGTGTTATTGATGACTTTGGGATGACGGCAGTGCTTACAGAGAGCGGGGCCTTGCGTGACTTACGGGGCTCAGCCCAGACTAATGCCAATAAATTGTTTGTGTCACACCACGTCTCGGTGTATTTGGGGCGTGCTGCGTATTTTACAGGCAAACTATTTCAGAAAGATGTTAGAGACTTTGATAAATGATTTGTACCCTTTTTCATAGACTTCTCCATGTGAAAGCAGGCTGGCAGTTACCAGGCCTACAAGTTCTACAAATAAGATTTTAGAAACCTTTAGTTATACAAAGTATGATTTTTGTATATATAATAATGGGAAGATTTTAAAATCATACATATGTCAAACTTCCTAGGTGTAAAGTGCTTTCCTCATTTGGTAAAATATCAACATCCTTACTCTGTTGTTAGTGAGCTGCAATAATACTTGGTGGCCAATATCCCATCACCAGTGTCTGGATGCTGTTCTGTGCTTCACCTCAAAACTGGGCTTTATGGATGGGATTTTAGCAGCAGTTCGGGATGTTTGAAGGGAAAGGGATTGAGGAGGGTGAGGGTGCAAAGAGTGCTGTGTCCACACATGAGCACCTGCACCCAGCCCCTCTGATGGCAGCACGGGGCACTCAGGATCTGAGCAGGGGCATGGAAAACCTCCTGATACATGTTAGCTAGTGTTAGTTGATGAGAGAAAATCCTCAGTTTCTGAGGTATCTACTTTACTTTTAGCCTGCTCGTACCCACCCTGGTGGCCTTGTGCTGCTGGCTTTGGGGCTGGGTCCTTCTCTGTTCCCCACAGAACTGGCCTGGCTTGGCACGGGGCAGGGAGGTGCATTTCAAACACGGGAGCTGATTTAGTTGTAATCTAGAAGTGAAGGAATTCCCAACAAAAGCACGTAGTGCTATAAGACAGGAATTCTAATACAGGCCTAGAAGCCTCTTCCCAGTGCTTTGGCGAGGGGCTGGCAGCAGCCAAGGCCCAAGGAGAGATTGCCTTAAGCCCTCTGCTGACCCGCATCCGAGGCCAGCCCCGGGTTAATCCCCCGCGCTGCCGAGCCGGGGGCCAAGTGGCCGCCCCGCCAGGCCCTGAGCACGGCCCAGGGCAGCTTCAGGTGCTCCCCAAACAAACTCCAGAGCCCCTCTGTGTGCCCCTGCTCGGCCCAGCTGGGACATCAGCAGCCCCATGTTTGGAGCATAATAATAATTCTGCAGATCAAAGCGGCTCTTCTTCAGACAATTACAGTAAAATTGAAGCTCTCCTCCAAGAGGAACGCATGCCCTTGTTGTGGTTTCCCTTTTTTGCCCTCCTTTTCTTTCTTTCTGCCCCCCCCCTCCCCCTTTTTTTTTTTTTTTTTTTTTTTCGAATATTTNNCCCCTTCCCTTTTTTTTTTTTTATCCTTTATGAGCAAATTGCTTTTTCAGGGCTATAGAAAGAACCGACTGGAAGCTGAAATCCTCCCTCTCTGCCCAGGGGTGGGATTCCCAGGGTTAGACATGTAACATCTGAAGGGTGATTTTTTTAAAAATTGATATCCGAGAATAAAAGAGAGAATAGTAGGAGAAGCTGATCAGGAATGAATAAAGTCTCCTTTTAAGCTGAAATAACCTTCCCCCCCTCCCCAATTTTCCCTCCAGAAAAGCCGGACTGTAATTGCTTGCAATCACTCGGCACAAATTGTCTGTGCGTATTTGCTTTTTAATTTTGTATAATCTGGTCCATTTCGCTCTCTCTGCCTTTGAGCTTAACCTCTCTCTTTCTCTCCCTCCTTTTCTCCCTCACATGCCTTCCCTTTCTCTCTGGCTTTAATTCTTCAATGCTGCTAAAAAAAATTATTACTAATTCACAATGATCTTTGATGGCTTTTACTAAGGAAAAGGCACTCAGGGAAAAAAAAAGAAACTGAGTGGACATGTGCTGCAACTGGTGAGATTTCCTTGTTATCTTTGAAGTGTTTGTTAATTTGTCTATTTATTTCATTTCTGTTTCCTTAAGACTCAGCAATTTGGTTTTATACCTCCATAGGATGCAGTTCCCTGCTCTCCGAGCAGGACTCGGGTGTCCCGGGCAAGGCCGGGGTGTGACATCGCTGTGTCATTGCTGCTCATCCCTGTCAGGGAGCCCCAGGGTCCCAGCCATGATTAACGGCTCCTCCAGGTGAACCTGGGGCTTTGTAAATAATGTTTCTGAGACTCGGTGCTTAGAACTTCAGGTTCTCGTTCACATTTTGCACTAAAATTTTCTTCAAGCAGATGCCTGTGGGAGCTGATCTCTCAAGGTTTGGCCCAGTGTTTGAGCAGAAGCCCAGTTGATGTTCTGAAAAAAAATTTGTGCGTTAGAAGATGATATCAGAGATCCTGGGAATGAGAAAGTGCAGAGATACCATCTGTCAGAGTAGTTTCTCATCATTAATTCTTGAAACATTTAAATATGAGTCCATACAGCTTGGTGGTCTGTCGGCACCAGGGAGGGGATCGAAGGGCTGAAGACTTTGACCTTATGGCAGTTTTTCGATTTTATTTTTTAAGCAGCCTCTGGCTTTGGCAGCTCCCTCTCCAGCCCCAGGGCAGCTGGGTTGTCCTGCTCTGTCCCTGCAGGGCTCAGTACCCAGGGCAGCGCTCTGCTCTGGGGACCCTCAACCCTCAGCTCCTCTTCCTGCCCCCACTTTGGCTTCCCAAAGCCCGACACAGTGTCCTGCCTCAATGCACGTGATCCTGCTGCCTGGCAGGGTCTGAGAAGCCCTGGAGTTTTTTGAGATTTCTGTGGATGATTTGCTGCAAAATCGTATTATATATTTTATTTGGGAATTCTTGGTTCAGTATTCGGTTGCTATGTTTTGGGGCTTTTCCCTGCCTTGCTGTTGAGGGTTTGTTTAGTTTTGTTGGGTTTTTTTGTTTGTTTTTTTTTTTATTCTGACAGTGAAAAATGTTTTAAAAACAAAAACCAATGAAAATTAATGTAGTAATATGTATTTCTTGTAACTTGGGATTTTTCCTTGCTAATTCCAGAAGCAGTGCTCTCACCCCTCTCAGATTTTGGTGGTAGCTTGTTTGTTGTTACAAATGCTCTGAATGGTTTATTTCAGAGGAACCATTAAGGCTTTATTTTCTTTTTAAAGAACTTCTAAAGAGTAGTTTTAATAATGAGCAGAGATATTTGTATGAACAGTCCCCAAGTCTCCCAGAACAATTCTGGAAAGAGCCTCACATGCTTCCCCTCTGTCGCTGGAGGGTGTGGGCTCCAGACCTGTCTGAAATCCTGTTGCTATTCCACCAACGGGTCCTACTTTCTGCAGATGAGAATTTAACTTCCTATTTGGAGTCATTTGGCGGTGGGATGCTGCTCAGGATCTGGTTTCTCTTGACATTTCTCCCACAGGTAAAAAAATTTTTTTTTTTTACTCATATTACCTTGAAAGGAAAAAGAGACCAAGCCCATGGCTGCATAGAGAAACCTGAAAGGGTCCGGATTTCATTCTTCAAGCTCTGGAGGGATCAAGGGGCTGGCAGGCACTGGCTTTCAATCCAAACAAGAAAAGTAAATTAAAAAAAAAAAAAGAAGTAAAAAAAGGAAATGCAGCTTTGCACTCAAAACAAATAGTTGCTGATTCCCAGCAAACAAACCTGTAGGAAAAACCCAAGCAGTTTCAGAAGGAAAATTCCATGTATATTTCTCCTGATGCGTTTTAGGTTTGTTTGTAGCAGATTTATAATCCTGTATTATTCAGCTTTTCATTTGAAATTCCAATGAGCTGTTTGAATGGTCTGGTGCAGGCTAGGAAGTAAAGAGCATAAAATAGTCCCATTGACTTATGATTTTCTGCTGACTTTTTCATTGTCATCCCATATCTTCATTCTGTGTCATCAGAGCGTTCCGGGAATGTCCTCTGTTGCCTGTCTGATAGCGCTTTGGAATATAGGAAATGGGATGAATTGCAGATGACTCAATAATTTATTCAGATGTGGTCTGTCATCTCTGGGCAGGCTTCAAGCGCACGTGGAGAGTGGGTGGGAGATTTTATACAAGTTTTCTTCTGACTTCCTTCCCAGACCATTTTTCCTTCGACTCCTGGTGTCATCCTTAGCAGCAGAGCCTTGTCCTGGAGGTTTCAAATGTAGCCAGAACAGGCTGAAGAGATGGGAAGGGCTGATTAAAGCAGCGCCTTGTCTGTGTTATATCTCGGCAGCGAACACAACAATTCCTGTTGAAACACAGGAAGCAGTTTCTGTCAGCTGAATTATTTTTACAGATTGACCTTGTGCTTTTAAATAAGATCTTGGTGGGAAGAGCAGGACCTCTGTGCTGGACCACAGGGTTTGAGAGTGGAGAGCCCCACTTTTAGCTGGTTAAGGGTGAAAGCGTTGTGTTCAGTGTGAGCTGACTCTCACCCAACCCCTGTGTGAGATTTCTGATAACTATGAGTGTCTGGACCTTTTTGTTCCTTTGAGCTGTCTTTTCACAAAAGATATTTCAGGGTCTTTCAACCAGTTAGGAAAGTTCATTATACTTTTAATACAATGTGAAAAAAAAAATTAAAATAATGATTTGATATACAGGCATTGATGAAAGATGTATTTTTAAAGTAGTAAATTAAAATCTCATTAATATTTCAGTGAGAATATTTTGTGCTTATCTGTTTCATCTCTATTTTTGACCTATGGCTTGGAGTTCACAGCATGAAGGAGATGGTGAAATCTGTTCACCATAAAATGTTAATTATAAGTAAATTACAGCACAAACGTTCAATCAGCCACATTAATTCTACATAAAGTGAATTATTGTAGCAGAAAATTTTAAAATGTGACTGAATTTTATAATCTGCATCCTCCATTTTCTACCTTTGCTCTTAGTGCTTTGCTGTTTCTCCCCGGCATGGCTGAACTCTGTGTGGCTATGGGAACTGCTTTCTCCTTAGATGATGTTAAAAATGGAAGAGCACAATTTGATCCAGTTGTTTGCAGCTACTAAATGCCTCTTAATACAGAAAATTTTCCTTGCCGAGTGAGAAAGTGCAGTAGCAGCTGCAGGGTTGGGGAGGCAGGAGCTGTGGGTGGTGGAGCTGGGGCTGGGCCCTGGCTCTGGCAGCCCAAGCACTCTGGCCTGGACTTGGAGTCACTGCAGCCCCACGAGCTTCTGCAGGACCCTGCATTTGGGTTTAATCCCGTATTTATTTTGACAACCAAAAGGCACGTGAATCCCCATGTAGTTTGAAAATGTAGCTGGAGGTCTTGCTGGCCTCCTGACCCTGAGGGGAAAGGCTGCATTTGAATCCCAGACTGGTCTGTAGTGTCGCTGCCTTTGTAAATCCCAATGTTGCATGGCGTTAATAAAGAGTTTCTGCCAAGATGCAGAAATTCCCTTGGAGGGAAGGGAGCAGAAGAAATTCCCGATTTGCTCGATGGAGGTGTGCGGGTGGATGCAGGAGCAGGTGATCCTGCAGCCCAGGGAGATAACCCTCAGGGAGATAACCCTTAGGGAGATAACCCTCAGGGAAAGCGTGCCACAGGGAAGGGTTAGAGCGCTGATCCCGGCAGGTGGAAAGGAGGGAACCAGGGCAGACTGAATCTCCTAGCCATGGCACTGGCTGTGGCACACGGTTTGTGCCTCGTGCTTTGATGTGTCCTCTCAGTGCTTGGGTTCTTGCAGATGTCATTGGGTGTCTGAGCTGGTTGTGCCTCCACACCTGAATTGCTTCCTGCCAGTGTGAGATGTGGGCTCTGCAGACACGTGTGAGTCACTGAGATCTGAGCTGCAAAGTGCTGCGGAGGCCTTGGGGACCATCTCTCGCCATTTATCAGGAAATGAAGGTCTCTTTGGTGGGAAGGTGTGATGGGAGAGTGAAACGCATCTCAGACACCTAAACAAAGTAATTTGTGAAAAGATAATTATAATGAGATGATTTGTTTGCATGTATGTACAAAATATGTAAAACAGTCACTGTTACACAAAGTGTAACTGTTGGAACAGCGTGGCTAAAGACAGGGTGGGAAAAATGAATTATCACGGGGACCTGAGGGGTCACCAGTGCGTTGAACTGGACCAAGCAGATGTTTTTGAAGTACCTGAGATGTTCTCAATGTTTAGGCATTGAGGGGCACTGTGCTATGAGGAGACCAAGCTCAAATACAAAGGCTTCTGGCTGCATTTCCCTTTCATGGTTTCTGTCAGGGCACAGCATAGGGAAATGATTTTCATTTCATTATTTTCATTTGAAATCAAGGGTTTTGTTAGCTTTCAATCAACTGCCTTCATCAGCTAATAAGTCAACACTTACTTGTCTCTTCTTTGCTACTCTCACATTCCACACAGTGAGTTGCTGCTGGGGAAAATTGTGCCCCATGTCTGAAGATGGATCTTGGTACAGCCAAAGGTACCTGGGCAAGTAGTAACCTTAAAGTCAGGTTCATCAGGGTGATGAACGAAGGAGATGTGATCAGTTATACCCCTCAAAATGCACCAGCACTGAGGGGAAGTGTGAGACAGGCTGGAAGCTCCAAGCCCTTGTTTTCCAGTAAGCAGCATGATTGGCAGCAGGAATAAACACGAGCGGGAAGCTTGTGTATCAATCTAATTGTATAATTGCAGGTTGCTTTCTGCCTGGTTTGATGTGCAGATTGTAGTAATGTGGAGTGTCTCTTTGGTAATTTGCTATTAAATCCAGCACTAGGAAGTAGTTCAGTGGCTTCCTGGATGGATACCTGGTGTTTGTGTTCTTTACCTGCTGGAGCAGCACCCATGCCTGCTTTTTCCTTTTCCTCTTATTTTTGCTTATATAGTGGTCAAAGTTTTTTCAGCAAGTTGCCAAGGTGAGTTAGACATAAAGGTCAAAATGTGATAACTCATTACCCAGTGTTGTAAAAGTCACTGCCAAGAGCTGAGAGCAATATTTAATTATTCCCTCTGAACTTGTACAAAGTATTATTTTATATATGTTGTAATCAGTACACTGGGAACACTGCCTGCTGAAACCTCGGGGCTGGCTCTGCTCGGAGCTCCCAGTCAGTCACTGGGCAGGAGTGGGGAAGGGTGGTGTTCATTGAAACCCATGCAGGAAAAAATACTTAGGATAGGAAGAATGTCAAATAGTGTCTTTGATGATGGATGTGGAACAAAGCCACAAAGAGAGGAAGCTCCTTCTTACTGGGAGAACAGGAGAAGGCTCCAGCCCTGCAGGGTCCCATGTCCATCTGGCCCATTCCCCTTACCTTGGTTACAATTAATCAGCTGCTTTTCCAGTGCAAATACCCCTTTCCTGTTCCTCAGAGATTAATTGATTTCTGGCTGACAGTGCTGCAATTCCACACCAGAAGTTCATAGCTTTGTCTCGGAGCACTGAGGTCTGTTACAGAGTGACAGAGATACACTTGTCTGAATTCCTGAAGGATCTTCCCAACTGTTCTGCTTCTTACCTGCTCCTGGGTTTTTGTATGATGGTGGTTACATCCTTTTCTGGCTTTATCGTGGTTGGCAAACTGCTTAATTTAAAAAAAAAAAAAACCAAAACAAACTAAAGCCATCATGGCTTGCAGAGACATGGTTTATAATAAATTCTACGAAAAACTTCAGCTGAAAGGTAATTTCAAGTAGATATTGCCAGGTTAGGAGCTTTTCCTGTCAGGCGAGTGTCTCCTTGTGCATTATTTCTGCCCTCGTATATGCCCCAGTGTTGATGATTGATTCATATTTTGGTATGTTGTGTTGCAGATTCATAGTGGACCAACAGGTAACCAGAAATGCTGGTTAAAAATCTACAATATTTCCCTGAATAAAGAGAGTTGGCATCTATTGACCTTTGGTCTTGCTGGAGTTGGCAGAGGCTTGGTGAGGCACTGGTGAGACCTCCTGCTCTTGGTGCAACGTCTGGGAATTGGTGGGTAATATAAATAAAATAGCAGACACCTGTAGGAGTCAGGGCTTTCTTCCTCTCCCAGCAGTGTTTTGCCATGACCTTGGTGCAGTTCCATCCTGCCTGGCTCAGACACTGGTTGCATCCCCAAAACTTAACCTCTGAACTCCCCAGGGTTGCGCTCAAGCCAAAGATCACTGAGCTTTTAGAGATCAAGAGGATGTCAGTGAGGAGGGACGGCGCGATGAGCCTCAGACACTCATTAGTCCTCACTGAACGCCTGAAAATAACGAATTTCAGCTTAGTCAACAGCAGTGAAAGACACTGATTGTGTTCAGATTGCCTTGGGATGGCTTCTGCTTGTTGGGGCTGGCAAATGGCATTTTCCAAAGGGAAAAGCCCTCTGTGTGGTGTTCCCATGAGGGTGGCCGTGTCCTCACTCCTGCAAATACAAAGTGTTCTTGGCAAGCAGAGTTTAATTAAGAGCCTCCCTGAGACCAGCCAGGCCGGGCGTTAGTAGCCGAGAGGGGCCCTGGCACCGGCGTTAGGGAATGTGCTGGGAAAAAGGCTGCATTTCTGGCAAATGTCATCGCTTCTGCCTCGCTTTGTGCGTCCTCACGCACGCTTTAAATACGGCTGCGCTTTGTCTACCTGGAATATGCAAATAGTATTCAAATTAGAGCTCAGCTTTGTGAGTGTCAGCACATAACCCCCAGCGTCCCTCTAGCAAGTGACTAATGGGAGGGAACATGTGTTCTTTCTATTTTTGTACCATGGGGGGAAGGAGGGCTGTAGCCGGTGGGACTGACCCACCGTCTCTTGCTCCCCAGAGGGAGCAGAGCCCGCAGCAGAGGGGTGGGGGCAGCAGGATGGGGCCTGAGGCTGCTCTCTGGACCCCCTGCCTGGGGCAGTGGTGGTGCAGGGCTGTGAGAAGCCCCCAGCCCACTCCCCACGCTGAGCCTGCCCCGGGTCTCTGCAGCTCCCAGCACTTGGACGAGCAGCACGGAGTCCAAACTTTGTCCTTGGCATAGGCCATTTTCTTCCTTTTCCCCATCCCTTTTATTCCCAATTATACCCATCCCTGTATTTGTTAGTGTTTCTATGGCAACAACTCTAACTGCTTACACAGAATTGTAATGTCAGGAAACTCTTTAATATTTCTGTGGATGACTTAATGTGATTTAGGAGAAATCCACCTCATCCAGCGCTGGGCACTGGCTCTGGGCCCTGGGGGCTTCCCACCACTCAAGGTCTCTGAACCTGCCTCCCATATGCAGCAGGACTTTTGCCTTCTATTGATTCTGGAAGTTGGTCAGCAACAAAAATTAAAATAAAATAGCACACACTCAGCACACAGTTGCTCTTCCCAGAGGACTGTAGACCAAAGGCTCAGATATGGCTGAAGCTCCTGGTGGCTCCAGGCTTTTCCAGTCACTTATAACGGGTACTTGAGGTAGGGACATCTCATGCCTTGCAGAAACTGCGCTTCACTGTGAAGCAGGAACCAGGGCGGGTGGCACAGGCTGCTCTCCAGATGCACTGGAGTCACGGCCACACTGCTGCTGGAGTCAGTGTGACAGGACTCCAGCAAGACACCCCTGGTCTGTCCTGTGCAGCCAGCATGGCCAAGGGAGAATAATGCCAGGAGATAATAAGTGTGTGAATGTACCTGCAATAAGGATCCGATACTGAGACAGTCAGAATTGGCTCTTTGCAAATAGTGGTGGCTCCATAAAACTATCCTCCCAGGCTGCTCAGGATCTGTGTGCTGATGGAGAGGCACACTGCCACTCTGCCAACAGGGCTGTGTTGTAAATATGCTCAGTTTGGCTGTTCTGCTTTCAAGTAGGAGATGTTTCCAAAGCAGGATACTCTCCCCACATCTCCCTGAGGTACAGACCTCCGTGTCCCAGGGCATATGTCATTTCTCCCTTCCTCCCCTCCTGCCCCATGCAGCCTCACTGTCCCCACAGAAGGACAGAGCTGGTTGGCCCCATCTGCCAACTCAAAGCACGACTGAGGTGTTGCCTTCTGTTTTTAGTAAGATTGTCAGCACTCCTTTCTGCTGTGGATGAGGAGAGGAGGGTGATTTAAGCAGCCAGGATAGGAAAGTCACTCTTCTTAATTAGCGCTAATGCAGTGAAGGTTGTTTTCTGGCCCTGGCAGAAGAAATGGTAATTAATATGGCAGGGAGACAGCCGAGAGACAGACGGAGAGCTCGAGGCTGGTGTGTGAGCCTCCGACCCTGGCAGTGCCCGCAGAGGCAGTGGGACACAAAGCCTGTCCCTGGGGGATGTCCCCTGGACCCCTGCCCAGCTCTGCACCACCAGCCATGGGGGTCCTTCACCTGCTGTTGCCTGACCAGCCTTTCCCACTCACAACATCCTTTGCAGCTTTCAGCACAGCCTTGGGGCTGACTCTTGCTGCTGCTGTCTGTGCCCTTGGGTCGTGTCAGCAAAGCCAAGACCAGAGGAGAGCAGGGCTCCCATATTCCCACCAGGAAGATCAGGGTCTCTGCAGGGCACCATGCAGAAACAACAGGTGGACCAAGGACAAGCTATCCCAAAACATCTGTGTGGTCATGGTGACCTCTGCCATGGATTCGTGTGTGGTTGTAGGTTTTTGGACACTACGTTCAGCTGTAGCTCAATGTTCAGGCAGAATTAAGGGTATCTGAGGTAAGGGAGAGGTGAGCAAGGACACTTTATTGCGGGTGGAGTTGTGAGGGGTAGAAGATGATTACCCAAAGCAGGATCTCCTGTAGTTGCATTGAGTCCCCCTTTGTGCTGCTCCAAGGGTCCTGCACATCACTGTTGATGAGGAGTTTGTCTGCTGAGGACCGTGGTGCTGAGCTGGAAGGTGCTGTGCTAATTCTGTCTTGGTGAATTAACATGTTTTCTTCAGAATATTTATTCCTCACCAGGTTTTCTTTTGCACGTTATGTACCCACAAGCTTCTAGCATGCTTGCTTGGCACTGCAGCATGGATACCTAATGTTATGCCCAGGAGCAAAGGAGCAAGTTTCCTTAATTTGATGTTCCCAGTTTTGTTGGGAAGTAAAACCTGGATGCTGCCTGGTGAGAGGGTCTGGACTTAGATGTACAGTTTGTAAAGACACTGAGACTTGTCATTTTATCTGGGAGAGAAGTCAACCAAACCCTTAATAGGAGATTTTACTGGAAGCTTGATAACCACATGTGCTACAGGATTCACTCCTTAAATGTTCCAATAAAAATCGTTTAGCTGAGGAGTTGACTTCTTCATTAAATGGCCTTGGAATCACCTTTTGAAAAGCCAGGCAATATTCAAGTAGTGAAGAAAAAGCAGTGAGTGGGGTGGCCAAGGTGTTTGTGTGCCTGGAGCAGCATTCTTGTAAAGCAGCTTGGGAAACTCTTGCAGGGAAGTGTGATCCTGGTCAGTGCACCTGTCTGTGTCTAGTGACTGGAGGGGACTCTAACACCAAAAACCAGTGCCCAGCTCTGGAGGTGATTTTTTCCACCTCAGAAAAGGAGGAACCAAGGCACCAAGGAGGCAATGCTCTTCATGTTCCTCAGCTGAGGCATGGAAGACTTGGGCTCAGAGCTCCTCTCTCTGCTTCTCCTCTTCCCCGTGGTGATAACCCAGACTGAATAAAGCAAATAATTGCATTTTGGGTAGCAGTAACCTGCGTAATGTTCACCATGGCTGGGAGCAGCGTTCTCTCTGAAGTGAGCAGCAAATGCTTCTTTCCAACAAGAATAAACAAACACTGGCTCATATGTGACCCCAGCCTCTTCAGGCTTTTGGTGGCTGTATTTTTTTGGGAATTTTCTGTTTTTCTTCCCTGTGGATTAAGGGGTTTCTCCTTCTGTATTCCAGAGGACTTGTTGGCATCTTTTCTGTGCCTGTTCTGGGAGCCAAAGTCTTTCTTCCTAGAAGAGAAAACAGAGGCAAGTGTTTCCTGTGGGGGGCTTGGGCTGGAAGGAGGCATCTGCCCCCCTGCCTGGGCAGCCCTTGCTTGCAGCTCTGCAAGAAAGGCCCCGGTGTCCTCTCTGCCACAGTCCATCAAGGACTGTGGGGAGACCAGGAGACTCGTGTCACCTCAGACTGAAGTCGAAGTGAGGTCAGAAAGGTGAAAAGGCAGTATTTTATCCAATAAGAAACCCAAGGATTTGGGTTTGTGCCAGAGCAGCAAGTGCTAAATCATCATATCCTAACCAGGGGATTTATGGCAGAGTTACAAAGATGATAATTTATTTAAGCACTTGTGCTAAGAAATTTTTTTCCCCTGTTGATTCTTATTAGCATGGAATGTTTTACACTTTTTAAAGGATATCATAGTGAAAGAGGGAACATTTGCAGGGAAATGTTATCCAGAATACATACATTGTTTAAATGAGCTGCTCTCCAGCTTCTAGACACACAGATGTTTAAAGCAAGAGGCAGCACCTGATGTTTTATTAATTGTACACACATCGGCAAACTTTCAATATCTCATATTTGTAAATACAAGCAGCAGTTTAGAATCTCTTTTAAGATAAAGCATAGCAAAATATGGATTTTCTCTACAAAGCTGACTTCAGGAACAGGTCAGGGGGTGCCAGAGGGATGCTTCCCAGAGGGATGTTTCCCAGTGCCATCCATACTCTGCCCCTGCATGCTGGGTGGGATCTGTTCCATGCCCCATTCCATCTTGCACTGGTACCACAGATACTTTTTTTAATGACAAGTGTTTTCATTGTTGTCTCTTCAGCTAAATTAGTGAGGGGAGCTGTACTGGCTTGCTCTCAAGGGTTTTCTGTGAAGAGCGTGCATTGGGATGACGCTCACAGGCAAATGGGAAATGAGGAAGGCCAGTGGAGCTGTGCAAAATGCTGCACTTGTATGAGACATCACAGAACCCCAGGGTGGTTTCTGTTGGAAGGCGCCTTGAGGCTCACCTAGTTCCGACCCCCAGCCATGGGCAGGGACGCCTTGCACCGGACACCTCACTTCTGTGAGTTATACTCTGGCCTTGGTCCATTCACAAATAAATGTTAATGTGTAGGTTACGTGCTGACCTGTGACCATGGGTTATGTTTGTAAAACACAGAAGCCCAAATTTAAAATAGACATATCCCAGAGTTAAGCAAATTCCTTCAGGTGGGGAAGGCTGCAGTGAAATGCCAAGTGCTTCTCCTTGTTTCAGGTAGGAGATAAGTCTTGGAGATGGCAGCCAGGGCTGTTAGTGAGGACTGCAAGCAGCACTTACTGGTGCTTCCAAGGAGTGACGATCCAGCACAACAATAGTGGCAGTGGAGGAGATTTCCCATTTAGACTGAGTCTACCCAACAGATTGATGTGTTGAATATGAACTTGTACCAGTGAGGCTTCAGGGTTTGTGTACAGATTTAATCCAGTGGCTAAACATTCCTCCTGGCAGCAAACACAACTGATGAGTTGTTATCACGAGCCAGAGCTGTGGGTTTAGTTGTTTCAAGCTGAATCAGCACGTAGGTAGTACTTCAGTCCTACTGTGCAAGCATCTGATTTTGAGCAAATTATTACAGATTTAATCTTTATTCAGGTCTTTGTGTGTGAGTCAGTGACATATTAAGATTGAAAGGTGGCAGGAAAATGTTGGTTGATTCCTCATCAGTTTGTATGTCTTTCTCTGCCAATTACAGATTCTTCATTGTCTGCCATCAAAAATTAGATGAGCAAGAGCATCAGCAGTCTAAAGTGGGCACTCTTGGAATCAATCTTAATTTCATTTTGCAACAGCTAGACTTTGTCTGATTCCAAAATAACTTCACCTGAAACTCGTTTGATGCTTGTGACCCTGCCCTGGGTTGTCTGTGCTGGGCTGGGCTCTGGCCCCTTCTCTGGGAGTGGGGGAGTCACTCCTCTGTTATTGTTGGGGCACCGTGGGTGCTCCCTGGCCTTCAGGATCCTGCTCTGAACCCCTGAGAACCCCAGGTTTCCGTGGCTGAAGCTGTTACTTGTTCAGGGTCCTCTCCCTGCAAGACTCTTGCTCAGGATCAGTTTCTCTCTGCTTCTATTTTTGATGGAATCTCCAACAATAGACTCGTGTTCCTCCTCTGTCTGTTCCAGCCTGACACAGTTCAGTGCTGCGGTGCCTACAGGGGCTTGAAAAGAGCAGCCCCCCTTTTCTCCCTCTCCCCTTTTTTTTTTTTTGGCTGAGGCCAAATTCCTTCACCCAGGCAGAAAGATCGGCTGCTCTTACCGGCTTTTACTTTTCGAGAGCATTTTCCACCCGGCTGTGGGTTCCCTGCGGAGCGAGGCTCCCGCTCCATTCAGGGGAGAAGGGTGCACTTTGCGCATCTGCCTTTTGTTTGGCCTGAGCCTCTGGGACTTGGAGAAGGGGGAGGAATTGATAAAAGGAAAGCATTTTGCCATAAAAAGAACCAAAGAGGGCAATGGAAGGCCATTTGTGTAATTCCCCAGGCTGTGTCTCTCTGAAAGCGAAGGTCTGGCGCAGTCTGCGTAACCCGCTGACTTTGGATCTGCCTTTATCCTTTACCACGTGCAATCCATTCTTGTACAGGAATTAGAGATTAAAGGCAACTTAACCTGTGTTTTTCTTTTTGTTTTTTTTTCAGCATTCTTTGGCAGTGAAATAGTGGAGCTGCATTTCAGATCAAACAAGGGGGGTGGGTGTGAGCAGGTAGGGAAAACCCCCAGCAGTTTCCCACCTCCCAGCCCAAAGCTGCTGTTTTGCTGTGTCTGGGCACTGGAGAAAGGCCTTGCAGGCCTAAGGGAATTACCAGGATTTAGTCAGGACTCCCTTTCTCATGGGTCTGAAAGTGGTTTGTGGTGCCCAGGGGTTTTCACGTGGGGAGTGGGTGTCCGGCAGAGCAGGCAGCTCCGTGGGGGACGTGTCCTGCAGGGCTGGGCAGCCCTGGGCCCATCACGGGACAGCTCGGGGGCCTTTGCACCTGAATACATCAAACTGTCATGTCCTGCATTAAAAACATCACTGTTTTGGAGGGGCTGCCTGTATTCTGCCACTCCCACCGTTGAGAAATGAAAGTAGAAGCACCTTCTTGGGGTGTGGTGAGAAATACCTCATTTGTCCTGTGGTGACAAAGCAACTGAGCCAGCATGTCATTAGGAAGAAAATCACTTCCCAGTGGAAGAACGTGTTCTGGAAGCTTCTCTGTCACCGTGGGGCTCTCCCCACGCGTGGAGCGTCACGTTCTGTTTCGGGCACCGGGGCTGAGAGGTATCGACAAAGCACGAGGAGATTAGAGAAGAGCAACAAAAAGGATTAAGGGGCTGAGGGATTGATCTCTGAGGAAAGATTAAAGGAGCTGACTATGTGCAGCCTGGCAGAGAGAGAAGTACAAGGCAGCTTGATAACAGTGTACAAATGTTTGAAGATCTAAATGTGAAGCGGTTGATCCTGCAGACTTCACTTCCATAATATCCCTGCAAACTCAAAGGGTGTTGAGTGTTACATCTGCAGGCCTGAACCCCAATACCAAACCAAACCTGGTTATGATAATATATGTATTTATATAGGGAAGCTGGAGAAGTAATGTGAATAGCAACAAGAAATTTGCAACACTGATACGCTAAAATTTTAGAGTTCTCCTGAAATGGAAGGTACCAAATCCTTCAGCCTGGACATTTGATCGTCAGAGTTCACTTGGCAGTGAGGAAAGAGTGATCCTGACAGCGGAGGGCTCCTCCCCTGGGCTCCTCCCCTGGGTTCTGCTTTCTTTCACTGCTCCGAATCTGCTCATGGGAGTTCAGGCTCTGCATGAGCAAAGGGCAGAAGTGTGCTGCCAGGCTTCCCCTGAGGGTGTCTCTGCTGGGGGAGTGAGGGGTGCAAGAGATGCTTTGGTTTGGGTTTTTCTCCTCAGTACATGGCAAGAGTGGCTTTACGGTGGTAATACAACACTGGGTGAAAAGCCAAGTTTCTGCTAGGGATTATGTGATGATGGAGCACCAGGATAAGATTAGTTTCCTTTTTGGTACTTTGAACTGTGACTGTTTGCAGGTGCAGAAAATGAATGTGACACCTCTCAATCAGGTAGTAAAATGTCATGTTTCTCCTTCTGGTTTTTTTTTTTCAAGATTATATTTACCTGGCAAAATTCCCAACTGTCAGTCTAAAATTAATATTCCCAACTGGGGAAGCTTCCAAGCTACTGCTCACCCTCCTCTGAGCTGGCAGAAAGAATTATATCCCTTCCATGTGCTCAACAAGTCCAGCTATTTCCCTTCATTTCCAAAAGACTTCAACTAAACATAAATCTGTCTGTAGTCCTGACAGCCCCCAGTCATCTGTTTACCAAAATAAACTTTAAGCATATATTGAAAAATAATTTCTATTGAAATATGCATCCCTATGGCATTTGAGCTCGGTATTTAATGCCTTTTTTATGGTTAATAATGCATCAAAAGCATTTCGAGTCTCAAGCTGTCATTACATCACATACATGATGTGCTGGATGCTTTTAATTGACTAAAAAACTTGGAGTCAGTTTTTGTTTTAAAAAATACTAATATATGATTACCAAGTCCTACTTCTCCTGATCTGTTTCTTCCAGTACATTGTCAGCTGGTAGGGAGCAGCTTGTGAGGGTGCTCCTGGAGCTCAGAGAACAGGAAAAGCTGCTTATTCAGAGCCTTTTCCTGAAGCAGAGTTTGCTGGGGTTTGATTTCTGCCATGGAGAAGCAAGTTAATGCAGTAAAATAATATTAGACCTGGCACCTGTGTAAATTAGAGGACTCTTGCCTGAGAGCAGAGTAGATGGTTCTGCCCCATGGGAGGGTTTGGCTCCTGGAGTCCGCAGGCGTTTGTGGCCAGGCCCTCGGCATTTGCAGCCACACCCGTGCACTGGGGTCATTGTCACCTGTCCCAGTTCCAGGCTGGGCAGCCTGGGGCCTTTCATCTATGGCCTTGTGGGCAAATCTAATGCATGGGAAGGTTTTCTTTGGTTTTGGGGGTTTTCATCCCTCAAAAAAAACCTAAATCCGTGTGGAGGACCCTGCTGCAGTCCAAATCTCCCCATATGATGTGATATAAGCAAACAGAAGCTGGAGAAGGACAGACACGTTTCCTTCATGTCACGTTTGTGCCTTATTTCAGTTCACTTTTCAGTGGTTGACTGTTCTGTTTTGTAACAAGAAAGTCATGGTCTCCCTTCCCTCTTAGGTCAGTTGTTTTGGCTTATTTTTACTTTTGTCTTTTAAGTTTCGGTTAAGCCTTTTAAAATAAATTTGATTGATTGTTAGGGCTTAAAATCCTAATGATGTGACTGTATTTCAGTGGAGGCACAGGAAGGAGGGGGAAAGACTTATGTTTTAGAAGGGCTGAGATGGTCACGTTTGTAAGGGTGGTGTGAACATGATTTTGGAGAGGTGACTTGGTCATAAGTTGGAATTACTCTGTTAGTGCAAGTTAAACTGCGTGCTCTGGGGACATCTTTGTCCTCTTCTCAAGTGTAATGTGACTTGGGTTTGAGGCAGGTAAGTTGAATTCCCCTGATGCTTGGTTCCCACTCTCGTGTCTCCCACTGGCCAGTGCAAGCGCCGATCTCTGCCACTCGGACCCACAGTGCAGACTGGGCAGATGGTTCTTTGGGATAGCTCTGTTAGGTGGGTGATATGGCACCTTTCATCTCTATTTCTAAACTCCATATTCCATGTTTTTTAAATCCTCAGATTTTCAATGACAAATGGGATAACTCCCTAAGCTTTCTTTTGATTTTCCACATTCCTCCTCTACCTGCTCATCTGTGTCCTGGCAGCTGCCTCATTTCCAGGTAAATATTTGTCATCTCTCACAGCAGCATTTTCTGCCATCCCTGCTCTGACATTGTTCTCCAGTGGTCCCGTGTCCCGTCTCAGTTCTCCCGCCCCGGTTCTGCCGTGCTGCTGTGAGTGCTGGGACAGCTCCTCCTGCAGCAGCAAGGACAGGTTTGGCAGCCCCAGTGCTGGGGTGCAGCCACCTCGGGGTGTTGTCCCCACGGGACAGACACGTGTGCTGTGCCCAGGACTGGCCCACTCTCATGTGCAGCCCACGCTCGCTGCCCTCCCTCGCCCCTGTGTTGTAACTCTGGCCTCATGTTAATGTTTCCAGGTCAGCTCTGGCAGGGGACTGTGAAGGGCCAGTCACTTAATGAACCCCTCTGGGATCTCCCTCAGTTGCTCACAATTTCTCTCCCCCTCGTCAGGCAGGGAAGCGCAGCCCATGCTGTTTCACTCCATCACTTTTTTCCGATGCCTTTTCCGCCTGCTTGCTCCACACAAACAAACCAATTATCAATGAAGATGCAGACTGGGGCCTTTTTCCTTGAAAGCTCCTCCAGCCTTGCCCTTACCCAAGTTTCACAGGTACACATCAACTTGCATTTCTTTCTGCCCCTTGTCTCTCTGTCTCTGCCTTGCAGGTGCTCAATTGCCTGTTTCCAGTTGCACACAATTAATATTTCAGATCCAGACCTGGTATTGACTTGTGCAAAGCCAATCAGTATCCACATGCACGTGCTTGTGTGCGTGGGCTCTTACACAAGCCCAGGAAAGAGAGCTGGGGTCGTTCATTAATTGGAGAATTTCTTTGTTTCCTTTGGATGGAGGTGACCTTACCTGCACGTGTTTCAGACAAAAATAGCCCCAGAATCATCTGTTCATCCCCAGTTTACATCAGTGAGGCTTCCGTGTACCATAAAATGGGATTAATTCCACTGGACAGAGCTGGTCTGTGTGTGCTGCAAGTGTGTTTTCTGAGGGTACATGTGTGTCTCTGTCTCTTTGTAACACTAAATATTTCACACAGAGTGTGAGATGACAGCTGGCACCATCCGGAGTCTTTGTCCAGTTCTGGAGTCATGCCCTGATGTTGGATCTGTACTTTGTGTGTGGAAATTTGGCATCATGCATATTGAATATAAGGAAGTAAAATTGATAAATCTTCCCAAAGTGTATCTGTAGCAGAGCTTCACTTTACCTCACACTGGCTACCTCTGGCATTCCACCTTCTCTCCACACCTCAATGCACTGATCAACCCTCTGGAACCTTTGTGAGGCTCTGAAATCACCTTGGGGAGCTTTAGATGGTGAAAGTGAGAGGTGACCTACAGCGAACCAGTAACTTCTTTGATACAAAAAGCTAAAAGAAAGGACTCTAAGCTGTGCAGGGTGTTATCAAGGTATCAAATGTTTGAGGGAAATGTGCTTCCAGCCCCAGCCTCGTGTCATGGCACGTGCCCCAGCTGCTTCCGTGGCACTAGTGTCCCTCATCCTCTTGTGCCCTGTGTGGAAGAATTTATTCCTGCACTCAGGCAAACCGTGTTTCCCAAGCCAGCATCTGTTCCTTTGAGGAAAGGCTCTTTTGGGCTGCCACTGCTGGCTGTGGGGTGGCTCTGACTGTGGGGTGGCTCTGCAAGGGCTTTCTCGATCCACCCACAGCTCCCCTGCATGGGGAAGGCTGGCCTCATGCTGCTGGAAGGGATTCTTGGCAGGTGGAGTGGTCCCTGGTTGCAATGAGACGAGCTTTAAGGTCCCCTCCTCAGCCAGCCCAGTCTGTCTCTGTGCCTTGTGCTGGTGCCTTCTCCTCAGTGCAGACACGGGCACCATGCGAGGGCTGGCGGGTACCAGCCCCATCTCCAGTAACCACACGCTCCAGAAACCTCCTTCAGAACGGGCTGCCCAGATAAGAGTCATTCTATCAGTAGTGAAATTCCTATTTTAATGTAATTTTACAGACCCTGATTCACTGTCCCTTAACTGCAGCTTGTTATTTCTGGCATTAGAGGGTAAAAAAAAATAGCTTCTGGGCATGTGACACTATTCACAGGCCTTTAATGTCAGAAATAATGATCATGTTAAATTGGAGCTCATTACGACGAAATGAGACCTCATTGAGCCCTCTTTTTGGGGGGTTGTTTAATGATTTTCCTTTTTCTCTCCTTTTTTTCCTTCTAAGTAGCCCTGAATTGGTACACTGGGGGAGAAGCTGGGAGGTTTGGTGGTAAATTTAAATTGCAAGAACTGTATACCTTTAAAATATATTTTAAAAAAAAAGGCCTGATTTTTCTACTGTTCTCCCCAAGTACTCTGGTCCTTTGTTAGGTTTTTAGTTATAGAAATTTCTCACACCTCTTAAGGCCGCTAATAATGGTGATATCTAAGGCAACTACAAAACATATTTGGGACTTTATTTCAAGCACTACTTTTCTTATAATGAACATGAGGATCCCATTTTCCAGTCTTTTCTCTAATCACATTCAGAAGAGCGGAAGCTCCTCCTGTGAGCACTGCGCTGAAGCGGCTCTGCAGTGAGGATGGAGCAGTGTGAGACCAGGCAGGTGCCCACACACCCCACCCTTCTCAGGGGCCCCGTGGCCACCACCATCGCCAGCCCTGGAGTGTTTCTGGACACCTGGCACAGTTGTGTGTCCTGCCATCCCCATGTCCTAGTGGTGGCCTCTCCACCCCTTGTGGATTTGCTGTTTCTCAGTCCAGATGTGCTGTAGGAGAAAGAGGCTGTAGTTCAGAGGGAAAGGGGATAAAACCAATCTCTGCCTAAGGGGTTTTCTTGTAAAGTCTGAGATGAGCGATAAGTGTTGCTGAAATCAAGAGGTGACACAAAAACTGTGGGGATATGGGATGGTGTGATCAGCTGTGGGCTCCAGACACAGGCAGCATAACTGCAGCCAACACAGAAAAGAAGAGCTTTAATAAACAATTCAAAAATAGTGGATGGATCTTAGAGAATGCCCAGTTAAAAGAGCAGCACAGGAGAGAACATGAAGACGGAAGATAATTGTGACGGAGGCTGATGGAAAGAAAAGTACAAGGATGGAATTAGCCGTTGGATACTGAAGGGGAAGTGGTAAAGAATGGATCATAAGGGGTTATAAAGGAGGGAGATAATATAAATGCACTAAAAAGGAAGAACCTGTAGATGGTTGCAGTGCCACAGTGATAAACGTGGAAGATTTTTTTTTTTGCCCTGGCTCTCGGAGGAATAAGAAGCTGTTAAGACTGGAGAAAGGATGTTTCCATTCTGTGTGTGACAAGCAATGGGTGTCTAGGCAAGTATTTAAGCAATAAAGATGTTTAGTAAAGGAGTTTTTGGGGTGTTAGGGAGAAAGAAAGTCAAAAGTAGACAAAAATCTGAGAATGGTGGCAGAGAAAAGGTGAAGTGAAAGCTGATGGCTGAGAATAGGGACTTCAGTGCCACGGTACCTAAGAAAGCTGGGAGTGAAAAAGGCTCTGCAGGGCAGATTAGGACCTCTACTCCAGCTGAGCAGGTTCTTGATGTGGTGGACAAAATTTTGAATTATGCCTTGAGATAAAGGGGTAGACCTTTGGATGCTCACTGAGATCCAACTGCATCTATATTTGTGGTTGAGAACATCCATGTCCTGCTGTTCCATAACACATGTGTGTGTATAGATACAGGGATAGCTACATGGGATCCACAGTGGGCTTTCTTGCAAGGAATTTTAACTCATGGAGGACAGAAAAACTGACTAGTGTTGATGTTTGGTCCCTGGGAAAGGGGTGGAGAAGCTCACCTTCTGCGCTGTGCCAAGGCTCTGGGGAGCCAAGGGGCAGCTTCTCGTTGGACTTTCTGGTAGAGAATCCCTGGTGTCCAGGAGATCCTGCAGGCTGGCAGTTTGAACCTGCAGGGAACTGTCTGTCTCTGAATGTGCTCTAAAATAACTCAGAAATGGGCACGTGTAGGAAAAAGACTCCCAGTTCCTGCTCCACTTTGCCTTGGCATTGCTGGTGACGCCGTGACTGTTACTTAGCTCAGGGAAAACAACATTTGAATTGTGTTTAGCATCTTCCAGTGTAAAGAAAAATCCTGAAGATAATTATTTGTATCCAAATTATTTTCCATTCTTTAGCAGATGTTTTCAGACTTCAAATATGTTGTTTTCTGCAAGTGCTGCATAATAAATTAATTGTTTAATTAGTAATAGATGTGTCACTCCTGGGAGCAAATCCCTTACTTTGAACAAGTAAACCAGACACCCCTTTCATGTTTAATATGTTGGGTTTAAGACTTTTACCTCTTTTTAAATACATGCACTTCTATAGATCAGATAATACCTTAAACTATTGTCAGTGATTATGTGAGATCTCATAACACAGAATGGAGCAAAGTACAGACATTTCTTCACTTTAATCAGCAATAAAAGCATGAAGAAATTAGAATTTGCTTCCCATCAGTAAGTCTCCTGCACATGTTCCATGTACTCTAAGGGGTCCTCATTACCATAGATGTGAAAATCTCAGCTCTGAAAATCTTTGTAATGTAATCTAGCATGAAAACAGCATCTTGTTGTGGACGGAAATTGAGGCACAGAGAGTCTCATGGAACTGGAAAACTTTTGACACAAGACTGGCCTTCTTACTGGGGAAACGCTGACCCAAGACACTGGCCTTCCTGGTAGGAAACTTTCTTCTTGAGCCTAAAATTACAAGGAGCCATGATGACCACCAATTGCTTCAGCTCCGTTGTACAGGAGCTTTTTTATGAGGAAGGTTTTTTCTCAAAACTATTTCTGTATTCCTATATTTATCTCTTTATAACTACAGAATCCTCAGTGTGAGTATCTGGTGATTCTAGAGAATCAACTCAGACAGTATTGACCTTATTTTGAATGGATGCCTTGCTTCTGCCTTGACAATAGTTGCCAGTGTCTTCAGAATGGTTTTCCTTCTCTCATGGGGTATGGTCCTGGAGAGAAGGGGGTTTCAGAAGAGCTTGGTTAGTTTTAGGGATTGCCTCCAGCACGATTGCAGAAATAATATCCAGGTGTGCTCTGGTCTGGTGACAAGGTGTGGATCGGTCACAGGCCGACTCTGCTCTGGGAGCGCTCTTCAGCCTCAGGGACTCTGGGATTCTGATACAGGTGTGTGGGCAGCAAGAGGAGCAGGAGACACAATCCAGGGCTGCTCTTGGATGCATCTGCATGTACTGAGGAACGTGTGGCTGTGTCCATAGCAGCACTGGAGCATATCTGAGACTTGAAATGTGCTTGAGGTTTGGGGAACACCAGCCTCAAGAGATGGCTGTGGTGAGAATGTGCAGATGATAACCCACAGCATAAAGGTTCAGCCTGGCAATGGCTGAAGGACAGAGTTTGTGACATGGCAAGTTTTAATAGTCAAATGTGCTGGTAAAAGGAGGAGGAGAGAGAATAAGGAAAATTGCCAAATTTTAAGGAGCAGTTCAGAATTTACCAAGTGTAAAGGAATCCAGAGAATCCCGAGTCCCTTGTGTGCTGTCAGCTTTGCACTGCTGTCTCTAGT
Organism: Rhipidura dahli; assembly: GCA_013399225.1. Taxonomy (NCBI): domain Eukaryota; kingdom Metazoa; phylum Chordata; class Aves; order Passeriformes; family Rhipiduridae; genus Rhipidura; species Rhipidura dahli. The sequence continues at coordinate 389,556 of VXAC01003921.1, forward strand.
TCTTGGTGACCCAGCCCAGGACAGCATTGCCTCGTTGCCCAGCTCTACAGGGACACTTGGCTGTGGTGGGGTGTGCAGGATGTACAGCAACCTGCTACAGGGAGGTAGGAGACCTAAAAGTTATTGAACTGAAGCCAAGTTCTGATGCAACATCCCCTTGTTTGGTGTTACCTTGGGCTGGGCGCTTGCAGGTGACCAGGGCGTGGCAGCTCTTTGTTCCCACACTCTCCCCTGGCACACCCCTGTTCCTGAGCTTTGTTATCTATCCAAATTGTTGGCAGAAAAGATAGATGTATGCAAAGTGCTTTCACTGAGTCCAAGCTGGAACAGCTGTCAGAGATGCAATCCCACTTAGTTGGTCTTCATAAAATGCGTGCGGCATTTTTAAGAGTCTGGATAAAGGGTAAAGGCAAACTGCGCCCATTTAGCAGGAGGCAGCATGTGACAGCTGACAAAGTGACAGTGGGCCCCTGAACAGCCCATGTCACTCTTCAGCAGGAGGCCCTGAAATGCCCATTTTAATTTAAATGTTATTTTCAAATAAAATTGCCACTTTGGGATAATTGCTTCGTACTGTGTAACTTTGAGAACACCGTACCGAGCAAAGTGGGTGCAGCTTTCCTTATTGTTGTTCTTATTTGTTATTGTGTGGCACCATATGGGGCTGCAGCCCCGTGCTCTAGGTGGTCCCCAGCTCTGCCTGCTGCACAAATCAGCCTTTTGTTCTGGGAGCCATTGTTTTAAAAAACACAACAACCCCCCTCAACCTCAGTGCAAGGTAAGGGCTGGGAATTGGGGTGATCTCAGCCACGAGCATTGTTTGGGGGTTGTTGGGGCTTGCTGGTGACCGCATCCACATCCACGGGCATGACAGAAACGCTCGTTTTCCTTTGTGCAGAATGACTTGGGAGTCTTTTCATCTGAAAGCTCCACTAACTATTCACTTGCCCTTTTCTTTCTGGCCTCTGGAGCCTCCTGGTATGGCACAAACAAAAAAAGCAAAGCCCATTTTAGCCATTCTGCAAATGAAATCTGTGTGTTTACAAATTCTGGTTATTTAAATCTTCCCCTCATTTGGAGAGCATCACTGGTGGTTGCAATGGGCGTGTAGGGTTGTTTTCCTCGTGTTTTGGTTTTTGATACCCTGAGGCTCGGGATGTCCTGGTAATGGAGTGGAGAGGTCAGGAGAGCGGTGCAGAGAGCCTCCATCTAATTCACACCTTGGCACCAGCACGCTGGGGCTGACATGTCCAATTTGCGGTGGCACTGTGTGACAGGTGTCAGCACTCGGCAGCCGCACGGAGCACACGCGGCTGCGGAGTCAGGAGAGGGGGATGATTGAACATTCTGCAAATGAGACACCCAGGGAAAGGCAAACACACGCGCCCGCGCACAACAATTCCGCAGGAAATCTGGGCTAATTAACGCCTGCTGTTGCCTGATGCGTGGCACAGCCCCTCAAGGACTCTTTGCCATTCGAGAGTTGAAAACATGTCAGGAGGCTCTTATTTTCTCTTGCATGAAGAATATTATGACATTTTAGTGCTAAAAAAGTTATGATCACTTTCTGAGTTTTCATAGCAAGTTGTGAAACTTCTTGAAGTCCAGCCTTACCAGCTCCATCCTTTTCCTCCCCACCTTGTGTCTTAATCAGGTCACCTGGCAAGATACACCTCCTGAAATCTGACCTCCTGGATACATGGCTGTGTACTGTGCTTCCCTGCTGGCCTGCAGAACAGGGTCTTTGCCTTCCATGCTAATGGCAGAAATGATCCTTTCAAATTTGCTGTTGCTACTGTTGACTGTGGAAGCATCATTGGCTTTTGGGACTGGCTTCCCCCGATGACCAGTGGCCAAATGCTGTAGGTGTTAATTTCTCCAGCCAGGGAGACAAAGACTGCAGAAATCTGGGGCACTCTCCATGCCTGATGCTGGGTTCAACCCTCATTGCTGCATCTGGGAATGTGTGCTGGGAGCAGCACCATTTGCAGCTGAGAAAAATTTGCTAGAGAAGACCAAGGGTGTTTCCATGGTTCTCCTAAAATTCTGGTGGTGATGGTGAAGAAGCAATTCCTGAGTACATGTTGATACAGCACAGCCCTGGCCTGGCTGCCCAGGGCTCTGGAGAGGCTTGGGATCCATCTGGTGTGGCTGTGGTTGTGAGTGGCACAGTCCATGCCAGCCACCCGTAATGAGCTTTGCATTAGTGTCACGAGAGGAAAATTCCCAGACCTTAAATTTGCCTGGAATGTGAGAAATGCAGCTCGTTCCTTATTCTCCATCCTATGGCCTTGCCATCACAGCTTCTGTTGCGGTGCAGCTCGGTGGCTTTGTGCTTTCCTGGGACTGAATTCTAGAGTGGGCTAGCAGTGGGGGACTGCGATACTTGAAATTTGTCTGAAGTGGGAGGAGCCCATCATTTGGGGAAACAGCTCTGTACAATGTTGCAAATCAACAGGACACAGGCTTGTCCTGCTGAGAAAGTCAGCAGAGCCAAAACTGAATTTAAAGGAAGCCTTTATTATTGTTGTTATTATTATTATTATTATTATTCATGTCAGGGTTCCATTGGGAAAATCTTCATCTACATTAAAACGTACATAAGAAGAGGAAAGAAGAAAAGGCCAAGAAGAGGGTGTACTACAAAGCATCCCTGTGAGCTCAGCTCCACGCCTCTGTAAAGTTCTTTGCCAGGCTCTTTGCAGGGAGAGAATTTGGGTTCAAGGTTGAGCTGGAGACGTTTCCTGGAAGAATGTATATCCCCTGATCACACCTTTAGGAGATTATCCCGTCATTAAATATTTGTAGGATAACAGGAGAAGCCTAATTTAGTTTTTGTTTCTTTTTCTCTGTGGTTTAATCACAGATGAAAGAGACTAATAGCACTACAGAGCTTTCTGGTGATCAAAGGCCAATCAATCCTCTTTGTGGAGTAATTAACTATTTGCTAAACTTGCAGAATTGATTTCCATTTAGGGCTAAGAGAGAGGGTTTTAAATGAAGACCGATTTACCAGGCGTGAGGAGGGAATCTCAGCACTGATGCCAGGAGATACTCAGAGTGATGAATTGGAGCCTGCTAATTGGAGGATGAAAAATACAGCTGGAATCTGGCCCCGTTTGCTCCTACTTTGGTGGAAGACAGGAAAAGGGAAATCAGGCTGAGAACCTGACAGATGGCTTTGTGCAACAGCAGCAGGGAGAGCACCGTGCGGCTGGAGCAGTGTCCGACTGGCTGGAGGAAACATGGATGGAGCCAGCACAGGACTGGGTTGCAGTGAATCCATCATCCAGGGAGATGTTCTGTCAAGGAACGATTCTGGCTGCTCAGGCACAGCTTTGGGCTGGTTACAACTGCACTACTTCCCTCAATGCAAAATCAGGCAGCTGTGTGTGGCTGCAGCTTTAGTTTGACAAGAAATTTTTAGCACCATGGATTAAATTGTGGCTTTTTGAAAAGCTGAGGGAAAGAACATCCTTTGGCACTCCAGGGTTGGAGATATGGGGGGTGCTCTGTGTTCATGAGTGCTGCAGCCTCAGAAGGGTGATCAGGATGCTGGGCCTTACCTGAGAGTGTCCAAACGGGCAGCTGAGTTATCAGGAAGTCAGACTGTGTATGGATGTGGGGCATCTTCTACAAACAGAGGAACTAAAAAGTTTGGAATTCATAATCCATGACAGTAAATGGGATGAAGAAGTGCAATAGCAGCTTGTAAACTCTGAGTGGCACAGGAATAATGGGGAACAATTAGAAGAAGCAAGTGGGGTATTTGCCAAACAGAGAAAGTTTAAACCAAAGACAAGTTGGTACCTTTTCTTAGAGCACAGAATTAAATCACGGAATTTATTGCACAAGCTATTGTGGAAGACAGAAGAATAAATGAGTTCAAGATAGATGAAATTTGTGGAGAAGAGGTTCATTGGTGGGTACTGAACACGGGAGCTGGATGAAATACCAGCTGGGGAGTCCCTGAGCAACTGCCCATGTGGCCACGTTCTCTGGCCATGGCTGGAGACAGGACCCTGGCTTTAAGCTGGACCCAGCGTGGTGGTTCTCAGTCCCCATCCAGTGGTGAGTGGAGCCCTGCATTGCCAGGGCACGAGATAGCAGCACTATGTGCACATAACTTCTGGGGTTTGGGGCTTTTCTGTACAGCTCTCAGAACCTCAGACCTTCCAGGGCCACCTCCTGACTCTCAGAGTAAGCCCAAACCTTCCCTGAGAAAAAAACAAATTAGAGGAAACACTGTAAATCTAACCTTGCTCCATCCAGGAGGTGCACAAATCAGATGTTACTGTATCCTGGAGAAATTTGGCTCTTCTTTGTCAGAAGATCCATAGGAACCTGCATGCAGCAGCAGCTGGGCAGGCGTTGTTGCCTGGTGTCAAGATGATTGTATTTGCTTGTCATAAATTGAATTTGTCTGTTAGAGAGCTAAGACTTGGTTTTTTTCATTAACACACAAAGCTGGGAGGGAAAGTTTTTTCTGAGGTCCCTCCAGACCTCTTTAAGCAGGGGTATAATTATTCTCTGTTGAGAAAGAGCAAAAGGAATTCCAGAGCTGTTTAAACAATTAGGAGAGGAGCTGTGCCGGCACGGCCAAGCGCGGCACCTCCTCGCGCTGCCCGGCGGCCTGGGCTGCCTCGCTGCAGGGTAATTGCGTTAGGGACCCGTGCACTGCCTGAAAATCAATTCTGTTGGGCCAGCGTGTTTGTTGGGAAATCCACTCAGGCAATTGAGGAGTCCATTAGGCTGCGGGCCCCGCACGTGACCTCCCCAGGATTGGGGTTGACACTTGAACGAAGGCGTTTGTCCAGCTAAAGGACAGTGCTACCAGCAGACTCTTATCTCCCCTAAATTGGATTACTCAGATCTGCTTGTTCTCTTTAAAGATAGCTGCTTCAGGTTTTTTACCCCTCTCTTCCTGTCTGTCTGAGACAGTTACCTGTGATTACCGTTAACATCCCCTCCTTAGCTGTTCCCAGGCCGTGTCTGTCTGGTAGTGCCCTGCAGCTCCTTTGCTCAGCTGGGGTGGCTTGGACCAGGGAGTCGGTTCTTCCAGCCCTTCTCCAGCAACAGTCTCTTCACAGAATCCCAGACTGGTCTGGGTTGGAAGGGACCTGAAAGCTCACCCAGTGCCTCCCCTGCCATGGACAGGGACACCTCCCACTGTCCCAGGCTGCTCCCAGCCCCAGTGTCCAGCCTGGCCTTGGGCACTGCCAGGGATCCAGGGGCAGCCACAGCTGCTCTGGGCACCCTGTGCCAGGGCCTGCCCACTCTGTGAGTGAAGAAAATAATGGGTGGTAACACAAGACTTACCTTAAAATGCTCAACCCATAACATATACAAAAACTCCCGGCATTCTTGAACAGTTTTACATGAGTAACTTCCAGTTTGTGTTTTTAACTCCAGGAACAGCTGTTAGTGGACTCTTACAGTGATTAAACTCAAATATCTCCTCCTAGAGCAGGTTATCAGCTTATTCTGTCTTCCAGTGCAGAAGATACTGTATGAGGACATGAAACAGAAATGTTTTCTTGCTTTTCTCCAGAAGTATGGTGGGGGAAATGGAAAATAAGTTTGAGGAAGAAAGAATTAGTTTGAAAGAAGAATTTTTTGTGTGCATTTTGTAAATTATGTCTGAGAAAAGGGAAGGAGGATAGGGGCAGGAAAGGGGTTGGGGTGAGTGTTGTGTTAGTACATTTCGGCAGTAAGCAAAGATCCTTAACAATGCTCTTCCAGTGGGCAGGGACTGGTGGGATGAGTGTGTGGACACTATAAGTGGAAAGGACATTATTACAATGGGAAAACCTGTTTGAACAAGTGTGTGGAGGAGCTGAGATGAAAATGCACTGGACATCATGATTCAGTTGAACTTTTTTGGTGCTGATACAGTGTTTCCAAATCAGTTTGATAATATCACTGTTTGGGAAAGATACACTGAGATGGCAAAAAAAAAAACAAAACCAAAAAAACCGAAGTCTTCTCTGTGTATGCAGATTCTCTGTTGCAGCTCCCGTGAGAATCAAAGTTCTTGCTTAGCATACAAAGGCTTAGGAGTTTTATACTGTTCAGACTCTTAATCTACAGAGCGTAATTTAATCCTCTTTTATCTGGCTGCACCACAAAGCCCCAGTTGTAAATAAATCTTATGGTGATGTGGATGCAGCTGCAGCTTCTGCTTCCTCACCTGCACCCAGTAAATATTTCTGCAAAACAGATGAAATTGGGTGGTAAACCTGATACATAAAGAGCGAGGTGTGCAGAGGGGAAGGCTGGACACAGCAGACCTTAAACACAAGTGATGGCTCTGAGTGGCTGCTCAGCCGCCTGCCGATAGCAATGATTTTCTGTTTTCCTGAGACACAGCGCTTTGCCCTCTGCTCCTCAGGGCTCTGCAAGATTGGGAAGGCACAGGAGTCGTCCATACTGCCTTTACAAATGTTACCAGCTGGGAGATGGGGTCAAATGGAAGGTGAATTAATTTTGGCCATAAAAAGCATGGCCCCTGTGTAATGCCCATCCTGTGTCCAGGTTAGATGCCAGACCCCATTATGCGTCTGGGTTGTCACCTCCAGGCCGACGAGTGGTCATAGCTGACCTCTGTGGGAAAGGTTTATTTGCATATTAAAATGATCAGCATGCTTGACTAGGGAGTACTTTTTTCATCCTTTTTTTGGCCCTATTGTCATAGCAATGGCAGTGTTCCGTAGTGCTGAGATACACGCAATTAGGATAACTCCATAGTTCCTAAAATAACTCTTCCCAGCTAAAGAGAAGAAACTTCCATTCAGCAGGTAGTAAACTGCCTTTCTTGGACGAGGGTTGTGGCTGAAGTAGATTTGAAATCAGAGTCCAGACTGGAGCCAGTGTTTAGGAGTGAACTGGAGGTACTGGGCAGGAGAATGTGCAGCTGCACGCGTAGGTGGAAGTTTTCACGCCAGGAAACTTTGCTCCCAAATCTCTGCTACTGTACCTGGGCAGGTTTCTGCTGAGCTCAGTAGAGCCCTGGAAACTGCTGAGGTAGGATGTGTTGCCTGGTGGGTTGGAGGTGGGCCTTGGGTGAGACTAAGTCTGATTATGTGTGATGATCACACACATCATCTTTGTTCCCTCCAAGTGGGAAGCCAGCTCAAGTAACTTCAGATTCACGTCTCATCAAGGCTTCAGAAAAGAAAAAATAAAGCAGAAAAATGGCATTTTCTTTCAAAAGTGTTCCGAGGAGGTTATATCCATCACTGGGGAAGAAAGGGGACTTGAGGCAGGGAGAGGGAGATTCAAACAACAGTGTTGATGCATGAATATTTTTATGAGCACTTGATCTGCAGAAGCTTCTGTTGTGGGTGCATTACATCATGTCTTTGTCTGCTGTCCTTGATTTACCTCCCTGTCCTTCCCTGATTTTACGGCCGTGGCCCACAGTGACCCCGGCTCCGTGGCTGCCCCGGCCTCGGGAAGGATAAGCTATTCCTCCCCAGACAGCGATCCCCTCTCTGCCCGCGTGCCGTGCAGCTCTTCTAATGACACCCTCAATACCAGCAAAAGATGAATAATAAAAACTGCTGCCATTGGTCCCAGAAGAGCCTTTCGAGGAGGTTTGTTTCAGAATAATGAGTATGGAAATTCTGCATCCATAATGAACTGCAAGCAGTCTTCCAACTCACTCGTGCCGAAAATTCACACTTGCCTCTCCCATAACTTGTCACTTTTCTTTTATTATTATTGTTCGATATGTAAACAAGGCCAAGAAGCTCTTTGTTCCTTTGTGGCTCCTTACATTTGTCCATTAATCCCAGTCTCCTTCCCCTCCCCCCAACACAGGCAGGATTACACAAAGCAAAAGTCATTAATTTTTATCTCTGACTATCTGTGGGCTTTTTAATGTGGCCTGGCTTGCTTATGCACCAGCAATTACATGTCATAAGTGCTTGTAGATGCTGAAGCAGTATCGCGGGCTGATGAATCACTGCCTTCCCCTCTGATTAGTATGCGAGGGGCTGTACTCTTCTTTGAGCAGCTGGCATGCCAATGAGGATCTGGCTCTGCTGGTCAAGGCATCTGGACATGAATTCAATATGGATTGCTTTAATTAAATGGCTAAGCACACAAGGAGCTGAGGAACAACTCCATCATTGAGTGAAACTTGAAAATAAAGTCGACGTGAGAGCGTAGGTAGTAGGAATTGTTTAAACACCTGTTGGCTCCCTGGTGAACCTGGGGTTCCTTTTTCTTTAATGAAGTTCCTGCAAGTGGCTGAAATTTCTTCCTGGTTTATTCCTCAGATAAATCCTATTTCTAAAATCAGGTTTATCCTCAAAAGTTTAGGAATAGGTGAACTTGGTTTCATTTCTCTGCTCTTTATAGAATTGTAATTCTTTTTTAAATGTAAGATTATTGCAATTTGTAGAAGCAGCTGTTTTAAGGAGGGATTGGGCAGCTGTACGTGGTACCAGTGGGATGTGGAAAGTAGCAAAACATTTCTGAATATGCCAGGGTGGAGCAGTAAGAGATGAGAGAGAAAAGCACTGCAAAAGACTTCTTGTGCCCACTTCGAAAGTCTGTCAATTAGACCAGTTGAAATAAATACTGAGGGTGTATTTCCTCTAGCTCGGTATCAGTCTTTACTAAATGGAACTGTGAAGGCTGTTCGTTGCTTTTAGATTTTTATAGTCAGTTATAGTCTTAATTTCTGCTCTACAACTTCCTGTACTGGACATCAAATTGCAGGTCTGGTTAAAGCGTTGACTCACACTGAAAGATTCCAAGTTCATTTGAGCTGTTGAGTTTATCGACTGAAGTGTTATCAATAAAAATGGGACCTCATCTCCAGGATATGAAGTTAGATTCCCTGACTGCTTCCAGACCAGCCCCTTATCCTCTGTGTTCCTGCCAGCACTGTCATAATGACTCATGTAAAGTATGATATTTACCTTAAATCAACAGAATCCCTTGTTTGCTTGAAAAGCCCCTACAAACTGAACGTGGAGCTATGGCTGTGCAGATGCACTCCAAAGGCTTTCTGTGCCAACGTGGCCTTTCCAGCTGCTGCCATCCTCTCTCCTGCCTGGCTGCCCGTGGATGGATAGGGAACCTCTGGGTGGGAAGGGTGTAGGATGCTCTGTGCTTCCCAAGCGGGTTCAGGTGTGTGCAGAGAAAAAGGAAACAGCGAATGAATAGCGAGGGATTGGTCTTTGATGCCTTTTGGTTAGGAAAGCGTGTGGCTTAGCCCAAGCCCACCTCTGGGGTTTTCATCTGCTTCATGATTTCGGGCACTTTGTAGGTGTGTGTGGCCGTTGTGATGGCTTGATGGACACCAGAAGGTTGCTTTTCTTTCCTTCCACATGCAGTTTACCATTCTTATGAGGTCATTATTGTTCACTGTGTTTTGGGGAGTAGGACAAAGCTATTGTTTCATCAGTGATGGAGATGAAATGAATCCTCCTCTGCTCTCACATCTGCCAAGATCTGGGGCCTCCAGGCCCTCCATGCTGGGGACTCACAGCATAGCCTCCAAAGCTACCTCCTCAGCTGTGGTGAGCCTCACTGCATCCTCATTCTGCAAAGTTAATTAAATTGCAATCTGTATTAAGGGTATTTTTTCCCATGTTTTATATTTTAAGAGACTTTCTCATGTCTGTTGTATGATGCACATGCTTCATAAACCAGAGAGATTTATCCTGTCCTTCATCTAAATGAGGGACAAGTGGATGATGAGCTCCCCAGTGCTATCATAATTTTCTGTGCTCTCAGGAAGAGGTGTAAATCCGTTAAAATTAAAAGAATTGCAGAAAACACACCAATAACATGGCAACATGGGTATCTTTTTGATCATCTTGGGTATTCATTGTGACTAAATAGATGTTGCACAATTTCCTACTTGCTAGTTGTTTGGGATTTTAACGTAAATTACAAACTACCTGATTGCAGTTCACTGCTGCAGTATCTATTTCTTAAGTTTTATCTTTACCACAATTGTTTTTGTGTTGATGGGGTCTCCAGTGACTCCCCTACTTTCCCAATTAGTTTTTATGCCATGGCTCCTTGAGGTCACTTCCTAAAGAATTTCAGTGCTCTCTGGATGATGCCACTCACTTATGGAAAACATCCTTTGGCTTCTAAAGGCGGATTTTATACCCAAGCAAAATTTAGTTTATTGTCTCTATAGCTCTTATTCCTTTCTGAAACACATCTGGAACTCAGTTTATCCCCCTTGGTTTCCCCTGCCCCGCAGAACTGCCCTCTCCACTTTTGTTCTGTGGGTCCCTCCTCCCGCGCCGAGCGGCGGCTCCAGCACTCAGGGTACTGTACTTAGTGCAACCCAGTTTACTCTCGTCATTTTAATAGTGGACCGAAGGTATGTTGCCATGTGAACAAGTCATTGTGTCACCATGGCAACCGGCTGGATTGCAGCACCGCTCCGAGGACTGGACTTTCCCCCCACCTCCCCCTTTTTTTTTTTTTTCCTACTCGGTTCTTTTCCTATTGTTAAATCTGATGAAGGGCTCACAATGGGAGGATTCAGGCTGCTTTGGGAAGCAGCTTTTCATTTAAACCTGGAAGTTGTTGTATAAACAGCAAGGCCAGCGTGCCACAGGATTCACTTTCAAGGCAGACTTGAGGAGGGCTTTGAACCAGGACCCCGGTGTGTTCTGCAGCTTGATCAGGACTGAGACAATTACACATCTTGGCACCTTTCAGACTCCTCTCCACACTCCCCTCTGCTGCCCACAGTGGGGTCCCAGACGCTCGGCCACGGATTGGGTGACCCCCGGACAGCCCTTTGCTGCTGCTGTGAGCCTTTTTTGCTTTTGGAGATATCAGTAGGCCAAAATTAGACACACTGAGAGGTTTCATTTTATTTAGGGGTTTTTTTCCAGCTCCTCCGTCCCACGTCACATAGGCAGCTTCCAACACCAAGCAGTGGGGGCAGAGGAGCAACATAAAAAGATAAATGATTCAGGCACTCAGACATGAGAGCAGTGAGAGCCTTGCGTGTGCATCCCTACGCACAGGAATGGCGACGGAATATGTAGGACTCGTAAGAAAAGTGAGGAAAAAATATGCAAATAAAATACAGCTATTAAGCCTGAATGGTGAAACATTATTTTATACCTTGAATTCCAGTAATTCAACCATTTTTTCCCCCTGTAACTACATGAGAATATATAGGCTGGGATGGTGGGGACCATTCCCAGCCTCTTCCCAGGTGTGGGTTGTTCTATCTACAGTCCTGGTGTGGCATAAAGAGCTCTTAGGAAAAGGGTGTCTCCTGTAAAATTTCCAGAGCTCAAGCATCAGCCTGTAGGATGGCAGCAGATTCTGATCCACTGCAAGTACAACTGTGTAACCTCAAGGGACCCCTCAGCCTGCCTGGATCCACTTCCAGCACAGCCCTCCTGCGTGATTCTCTCCTGTGGCAGCAGATATGTAAGATCAGGAATGATGCAGGAAAAAGAACAACTCCAAATTGGTTGCAGACAGTCACTGGGCCAGGAGCCACTGCTGGTGGCTGGTCTTCACCAAATCATCAAGTCCAGCCATCACCCCAACACCACCACAACCACCCCTAAACCACATCCCAAGTGCCACATCCAGACATCTCTTGAACACTTCCAGAGAGGGTGACTCCAACCCCTACCTGGGCCGCTTGTTCCAATGCCAAACCACTCTTTCAGGGAAAAATATTTTTTATATATCTAATCTCTCTTGATGTGCTGATGCAAACTAGAGTTCAGATCTGAACACACAGGGCACTTTCACTGTGGGCGAAGAAGAGGGAGAGGCAGGTGGAGGTGCTGTTTGGATGGTGCTTGCGATAGTGAACAAAAATGCAACAGTGTGCAGCTTTGGACACAGGACATCCGTGCTCATCACTGGTACTGGCCTGAAGCACATCACCACCAGCAACAGGATGATCATGGTGCCGCCCTACCATCTCCACATGTCATCAAATCCCAGAGTGGCTGGGATGGGAAGGGACCTTAAACCTCATCCCACAGGCAGGGACACCTCCCACTATCCCAGGTTACTCCAAGCCTTATCCAGCCTGGCCTTGGACACTTCCAGGGATGGGGCAGCCTCTGGGCACCCTGTGCCAGGGCCTCACCATTCTCACAGTGAAGAATTTCTTCTCACTATCCCATGCCTGCACACGTGTGTTTTGGTGCTGACAGGCAGGCCAGGCTCGTTTGCACACACACCTCACCCCGTGGCTCTGGCAGCAGCCCCTGCCCCTCAGCACTCACACTCATTTAGGCAGGCAATTGGTGAGGTGAATCGCCCTCCGTAGGCAGCAGGGATCATCTCTTCTTTGTGCATAAAATTACAGCAAACAAGCCTCAAATAACACAGGACACTTTCATAATTGATTTATGCGAGGACTCTGAAAGTTCTATTACCTTTTGTTTAGCTCAGGGGGCCTGACTCTGTGCAATCCATTGCTGAAACTAATTACAAGATATAATTAAACTGTGACACGAAGATATTATACCGTTAGTTTACTAATGACACCGCGAAGCTGTACCACCAGCGCAGGACAGTGATTATGCTTCATTCATTATTTATCCCTTTGCTAAATGAGACGCTGACATTTTCAAAAATTACTTTGAGGTTTCTTAATTGTCAGCAGCAGGATGGACTAGAAGGAGCTCTCCTTCCTCTTAGTTACTTATCTGAACCTCAGATGTATTATTAGCAAAAAAAAAAAACCAACAAAAAAACCCCAAACCCTTCCCCTGCTGGGGCTCTCTGGGCATTGCTGGGCTGATGGGGGCTGTTGCTGCCGGGTGCTGATGGCAGGTGATGGACACGCAGAGTCTGCAGGGGAAAGGTCTCCTCGGGCATTTCCTGCCACAACCTGGGTAACCTGCTTTATCCCAGGGTAATGTTGAGTTTTAAGTGGTTTGGTGCCAGCTGGAGGAGTCTGTCCCACTGCTTCCTCTGAGCATCTTCTTGCACTGTTGTTGCTGTAATAACTTTTTGGACTTTATCGATCGGTAAAGGCTTTGTCCATTAGTATTACTAAAATAGAATTATTTATCTTAAAAAAAAAACCCTGTTAGAAGTGCTGTAATTGGCATAAAGCAGAACAAGCACTGCCATATTAAAAAAAAAAAAAAAAGATTCACTTGCTGACTTCCTCATGAGAAGTTCTGGTTGTTAGTCCATAGAGGCTTCTCTCCTTCTCCCTCTGTGCCTCCCCACCCTCTGTATTACCTAAAAGCACATCTGGCACTAACCTCTGGGTCACCTTCCCACCACGCAGCCTGTTTTCCTCAGGGCACCACTGGACAGCTTAAGATGAGGTTTAATTTCTTTTGAGTGTAATGGCATCCGGCATCTATAATTACACTGTTTTCTGTGTTGTGCTGATTAAATACGATTTACCCAGAGAACCAAATGATGAATATTTGAGTGGAGTGTGTTGAACCAATAGCTGGTTAAATAGTCATAATAAATAAACTTGAAAGAGGAGAAGGAAGAGGGCTCATGAGTTATGGGACATTAGCAGGTGTGAGAAAAAAGAAAGTGAGATTAACACTAAAGGCAGAAGAATATTTCTAGTGCTTCATCTAAAGAAAAGGCCAAAAGACCCAGTTTAATGGCTTCCCACTGGCAGAGGGCAGGGTTAGGTGGGATAGTGGGACAGAATCCTTCCCTGGGAGGGTGGCCAGGCCCTGGCACCGGGTGCCCAGAGAAGCTGTGGCTGCCCCTGGATCCCTGGCAGTGCCCAAGGTCAGGCTGGATGGGGCTTGGAGCAGCCTGGGACAGTGGGAGGTGTCCCTGCCCATGGCAGGGGTGGCACTGGGTGAATTTTCAGGTCCCTTCCCACCCAAATCAGTCTGGGCTTCTGTGAAGTCCCACATTTGGATTTCTGTCATTGTCTTCCAAAGAAGAAGGATTTTTTCCTTCTTCTTGCCCCCTCTGAATTAAGTTTAGGAGTTGCTCTGATTCGATCAGGTCTGAGGGTGATTTACTCCTGTTTGTTGCATGTTTTAACCGTGAAAAATGCAACAGGCCGTGAAGGGTGAGGGCTGTGTCTTCTCCAGACATCCACTGATGCTGGGTTAGCTCTTCTCAAAACCTAGAATGGCTGCAGTTCTGTGCCCAATGGCACTGGCCAGGAAGGAAGAGTGTGCAGTGTTAGCAGGATTCCAGAATATTTTTATATTTTATGCCAGTCCTTGGTCTCTGTTAGTAGAAAGTTTGAGAGCGAGATGCTGGTGGAGTCACAGTTCAGTTCTTGGCATTTTCCAACCTGGAATCAAACAGCAGCTCAGAAATGGGGGAGTTGGAAGGAAATTGTGTCCTGGAGCCTTATTTACCCAATAAGCAGTAAATGTTTAACGACCTTGAAGTGTGCTTCAGAGAAACCAAGTGATTGCAATTGCTTAAAGACACTGGTAGAAAAGGGATTAAGAAGACATTAGATAAGTACCTGGTGCTTTGTGGTCTCCAAAACCCCAGAAGGTGTCAAGCTGATCTCTTCCTAAAGTGGCATTTCAAGCAGAATATTTCCCTCCCGGATCCAGGTGAGCGATAAGCACTGACTTGTTTTGGGAAAGCTCACATGTAGCTGCAGGAACTGCTGGCAGCCTGATCTTCCTGTTGGTGACCTCGGTTCAGGTGGGATTTGGGCTGTTCTGGTGGGCACTAAGAGCTGGGACAGGGACACAGCACTGCCAGCCGCAGGCTGAGCCTCCTCAGCACCAGCTGGGGTTTCTCCCTCTGCAGAAGTTACCCAGGATTAACCAAGAGGGGCTTGGAGAGTTTGTTTAAACACAGAGTGTGGAGCCCTTCACGGAGCCAGAGCCTCTCCTGTGAGGCTATTTCCATTCAATGCCTCTGAAGTTCTCCTGCGTTTTCATGCCATTGTAGGAATATGGTGCTTAGCATTTTTCCTAGTTCTCTCCTCCCTCTCTATCCCCCCAGTGAACTGCAAGGCTCTAAATATAGGTCACCCCAGGCAATTAGGGAAGAGTTGCTGGTTTTGAAAGATTGAGCAGGGAGGAAGCCCAGTTTCCAGAGGAGCTATCAGGTGAGATGATGTTTGGCCCCAGCCAGAGTGATTGACAGGGGGTCTGCATGTTCACAGATACATTATTTAAACATGGGGAGATATAAGAGATCTTCTGCACTAATTACTTCGAAGGCTGTATTAATCACAAGACACTTTAATACTCAATCAATACTTGCATTTGTCAATGACCTTGTAAATCTCCTCACTTTAACTCTGCTCTGTGGCAAAAGCGTCATTTGACATCTTCAGGGGACTGGTTTTGTGCAGCTGTTGCTCACTAAAATATATATTTTGCAAAGTCTTAGTTCCAGTGTTTAAAGTTCAGTTTCAGAAGTGGAAATAGGAAGAGGATAGATGTTAAGGCAGCTGTGTAGCTGTGGTCTAACCACTGGGTCATCATTTTAGATGTGAACTGGGCTCACACCAGCTGATGGGAACATTTCATATGGCATCCATGGATTCTGGCTTCACCCAAAGACTGGGCCATGGTGACTTGATGGCAGAACAATGAGGTCTTTGCCATACTGTATGTTATAACTGGGTGTGTGTATTAATGGGAGGGTACTGGAGTGCTGGCCCTATTATCTTTTATATGTCAGGGACATGAAACTTGGTAATTTCATCAGAGTAAAGGAAGAAAGTAATTTGTTCAAATTCAGAAAAGATTGCATGGCAGCCCAGATATTCAAAGTGGAAAAGTGCCATGATGTTGGTTTTCTATATGACAGTGAACTAGAAGAGGGAAACTGAGAGGAAAAAAACCCTGTGTGCAATTAACTCCTGGCTGGTTGGAGCTGTTTACCTTTTTTAGAGTTCTTCCAGTTGTTATCCTTTTGTTTGAGCAGGTATTTCTCATAGTCCCAATGGAATTGTACAACTAATAGTATTTTACCTGCCTGTGTTTGGGATTTTTTTAAATGAGTCCTGTGGGTGATTTGCACAGTTGCTTATATGTGGCAACCAGAAAGCAAAGCCTGGTCCTTGGCTAGGTGCCAGACTCGCAGAGGCTGGAATGCACCTCTGGACATTGTCCTGTCCAGCCCAAATGTCCACATCTGTCCTGCACTGAGGAGCCCAGAACTGGGCCCAGTTCTGTGCACAGCCTCAGCAGGGCTGAGCAGAGGAGAAAGATGGGATCAGCTCCCTCCAGCCGCTGGCCGTGTCCCTCCCAGCACATCCCCGGGTGCTGCTGGCTCGTGGTCAGCCCGGCAATCCTCCTCTGCAGGAGCCCGTGCGTGGTGTGCTGCTGCTGCCTGGACTTGCTCCTGCCTGGCTGCAGCTCTGGGCTTTGGCTTCTCTTGGATTCCAGGATTCCCCTTGGCCCCGCTGAAGTCCCCCTGTGGGGCAGCACAGCTCCAGTGTGTCACCACTCTGTGCACAGCCTGCCTGGAGAGCAGCTCCGTGCATGAAGCATGGAGAGCTGCTTAATGGGGCTCTGCCCCGCTCCAGCCCTGCTCTGCATGCGGGGTGCCCTGCACCCTGGCTCTCAGCAATCCCAATGAACCTGGCAGCATTCTCATGACAGTTCCATGCATTTTTTTCTTGTTGGTAATTGTAACAGCATTCCTGCTTTGCACTCTAATCTGGGTATCACATCTACAGGTCAAGGTTTGCAAATATTTAGGCCATTTAGTTAGTCATTGCATGTGACCTTTTTCTTTATAATGAAAAAGGTTTTTATCTTTAAAAACTCCTTTATTGGGTCAGTACTTTATTTCCCCATCCCTGGCACAGCAGTTTGGGCCGCCACACAAACCCATCTTCCTGTATTCTCCACTATTGCATACATTATACTCTTCAGAGAAATTTCATCTCTGTGCTCCTTTCTGTGGAATCCTCCTGTAGAAACCTTATTGGCAGCATAACAAAAATTACCTTTTCCCATTCCAACTGCCCCTGCCTTAGTCACTGCTGTCAGATCTGAAGCTGCTCAGCTGCAGAGGGAGGGGAGTTTAGTGCTTTCCCTCTGCTCTCAGGCCATTTTTCCTATGCTTCTTTTTTATTCTTTTATTTTATTTGTGGTCCCTGTCATTCTGTCGGGGCAAAGGGGTAAAGAGATTTGACACTAAGTGCGGGGAAATGCTGTATCTGGAATCTATCTTCCAGACGGCAAAAGAATAAAAATTCATGGCAGGACAGCGGCTGCTGCCACGTTCCCCAAGACATATTGCAGGTAGCGTTATTTATTGTGGCATGGAGTTCATGGAAGTGCTACCTCAAAGCACCCGGAGAGATCCTAAAAAGCCCATCTCCCATCAGGTGCAGCAGATTTATGGCGCTGTGCGCGGCGGGGTCAGAGCGCGGCGCGGAGCCGGGGCCGCTCCGAGCGGGGCGCGGACGCCGCTGGTGCCCGCAGCCTTGCGGTGCCTCTGCCCGGGAGCCGGCGCTGCGGGGCGGCACGGCTGCCATCGGGGAGCACGGCGGGGCCCGGGGAGCACGGCTGCCATCGGGGAGCACGGCTGCCATCGGGGAGCAGGATGCTGCTGGCGAGCGTGGCGCTCGCAGCTGAGGTCGATGCGGAGCCGGGGCGCGGCGAGGGCACAATGACGGGGCCGTGAGGGGACCAGAGACGCGCTCACTGTGCGGGAGGCTGATCCTCGCCCGCAGCGATGGCTGCGGCAGGGCTGCCTGACCTCGCAGGGTAGGGCAGGACAGAGGCCGTACCCTCCCAGCCCCGGGCGAGGGCGAGGGACCGGCCACTGGCCAGCTGGAACCAGCAGCCGAACCGTGTTGCCCTGCGGGCAGCCTCACAAGGGCCGAGGTGGGCCAATATAATGGCTTCCACCACGGATTCTGGGGCAAAAGAGAAGGTTCTGGGTCGTGTGGGCTCTAGGAGGAAGTGGCTGAGCGTTTATTCACTCGGGGTTCTCAGAAACCTGCAGGGTGGTAAATTTAAGAAATGTTGGAAACTTCAGAGGTCATTAAAGACCTCTAAAACTTTGCAAATATAGTATCAATACCTCATTAGTCCTTGCAGGCCTTCTGATCATTGGTTCTCCCTTCTTCTCCTCTGGAGTCCCTGTTTTCTCACAATTTTTGACGGTTTAAAGACAAAGACAAACTTGTGTCTTTCTGCTTTTGGAGTTCCAACACAGTGACCGCAACAAACATGAAAGCAATTGGGAGCAGCAAGTCTGCAGCTCATAAACCCACACAAAATTAGGTGATGTTAGCTAAGCTGATAGTGACTCTGCTGTCTGAGTGCTTGTCCTACCACTGCCTCTGCTTCTTGCGGAGCTCCCAAAGATTCAGATTTCTGAAGACAGAGGAACTTGTTAGCAGTGACACAGGATCCTGTATCTTGTTGTTAGAAGTTTGTGTGGCCTCCTTTGGTGGTGGTAGAAGCCAAGCAGTTTTCCATGTTTTTTTCAGCAGTTTCCCAGGATTCATCTCATTGCCTTCTCCTGTGCCACCTGCCTTGCCTTCCATTTGCTGCTGTTGTGTTGGAATGGAATCATGCAATGGTTTGGGTTGGAAGGGACCTTAAAGCTCACTCTGTTCCACCCCCTGCCCTTCCCCTATCCCAGGCTGCTCCAAGCCCTGCACACATCCAGGAATGGGGAGTCCACAACCTTTCTGGGTGGTTCCCTTTCAAGCTCCAGAGCCAAAACTCGTCACCCAGCTGCAGTGGAGGTGTGGGAAACACCGATGGCCGGGCAGTGCTCAGAGTGACCTCTGGGGCCACTGCTGCTCTGCCCACTGCTGAGGGCAGCTGCTTCTGCTGGTGCTGGAGCAGGGATGTTGAGGGTTCTTGTTTCCACTGCCAGCTTTTCCTCCGGCCAGCTGGAGGTTATCAAGGCCGGAGGCTGCTGTCCAGCCTCATAAACCTCGTGCACTATTCAGAGTCATGACTCTCCCAGTGAGCCGCCTGCGCTGTTCCGTGGGACAGCTAATCCCTCAGTGTGCCTGCTGGAAGCTGCCGTATTGATTTCTGCCTCTCTCTAAACCTCACTTGTGTTCAATGCTTGTTAGACATCTGAAGGAATATCCAGTGGGCTCCAGGGGCAGCCAGGGAGTGGGGCACAGGCAGCGGGGCCAGGGGACGTTTGCCTCAAGTTTGAGACATGCCAACAGGAAGGTGGCAGTGGGACCTCTGAGCCCCAGTAAAAGTAAAACTCTTGGACAAGATTTAAACTAGCACGACACTGCGGGCCCACTCTCTGATCAGTGATAAAGTAGATTTTTATGTGTTATGCCCAGGGGATCTGATGGTCCTCTGAGGCGGGTTTAGGGCACTTTGCAAGCTGTGCCTGGATACAGGTGCAAGGGAGCCACTGCTGGGGACTTCTCTTCATTTTACTCCCTGTAAGTCACAAGAAGCCTCTGAATTCCAGACCCCTGTTGGCAAGACATGTGTGGCTCTCTGGAAGCACGTCTGGATTGGATCTGTTGGATTTCCAGTCTTTGGGGTCCGTCATCCTGCCCAATGTCACCCTCCACCATGTACCCTGTTCCCAGACTGACACGACTCCAAAGAGCTCCTTTATGTGGAGGGAGCAGTGGATGATTAGGGAGGTTATGTGGACACTGGAATTGAAGCTTAGAGCCAGGATGAGAGGGCTGAAAGAGGCAAAAAGAAGGATTTAGCATATTTTTAATTAAAATAACAAGCTGGGACCTGTCACTACATAGATTCCTTTGTATCCAGAGTTCCTTTCCCTCTTTTCATCTTTGACTTTTTAGATTAGGCACTCTCAGAGCAGGGATCACACTTTCCTCTGATCTGGAAAATGCCTGGCATGCTTTGAGGGCTGGCATTGTCTATGCAATAATGAAATAACCACAGTTTTAGTCTCATTGCTGTCTAACTCCTATCTGCCATCGTCATGAGATAGTTAGCGCTTGAAATAATTGCACCTAGCACTTACATTATACTTCTGGTTGTTCACAAATTAATTCTCATACCACTCTGAGATCAGAACTGGTACAGCTGCTCTGGGAATTTGGAGCAGACACACAGAGATGTAGCTTTTTCTCCCCAAAAGTGGTCGTGCCTGCTGTGTCATGGTGTGCTGCATAAACACAAACCTCATCCCAGTTTGAGCATCTTATAGTAGGGCATAAGGAAAAGTGGCTGATCTGTCATGTTCTTTACTTACGTTAAACTAAAAATTAGTAGATTAAGCCAGATTTTGCTCTATTAAACACACACAGGCTGGTTAAAAGTGACCCTATCAATCAAAATGGTGATTGTATCACATGATTTAAAATTTGTCCCAGCAATTGCACAACCCAGAAAAACCAGATCTTTTGAACAAAGCTTGATCCTCCATCCATATAATTTAGCATAAAACCTTGAAAAGAAGCAAAGCAAGCTGAAGTAATTGCAAAATACAAATTTTAATAGACCTAATCCCCAGGAGGATCTCTGTCAGGGGAGTTGAATTTGGATTTGTTTGTACAGACAATGAATGGCACTTGAGTGCCGTATAGAGCTGCTCCCAGGCTCTGCTGGGAGATGTAGCTCTGGTGCAAACCAGGAACAGGGGGTGTGCTGGTGGAGCCTGGAGGTTTCCTAAGGAATAACCTTCTGCTTTCTGCTTTCCCCTTTCTCATACTCCACACTCCCATGGTCTGTGTGTTGCTGCCTTTGCTCAGTGATCACTCACTGCTTTGGACACAACTGCTGTCCATGGACATCCTTCCACTCTTGTGGGTTCGGCAGGCCATGAGAGAGGAGGAAGCAGAAGTCTGTCACCCAGACATTTACCATTAATTTAGATTTTCCCCTGTTTGCTACATATATACATGAGGTAAATCCAGAGTTTTTCTGGACATTGCATTCTCTGTGGCTGATGCCACTTTCCTGCCTTGATTGCATCTTTCTGGAGCACCACTCCAGGGCCCCATCAGGCCTCATGTTTTCGCCTTTTGTTTTCATTTTGCCAAATCCAGCCTTTTGTGTTGGTGCCACTCTACAAAATACGCTGTGTCTGTTTATAGCCTCATCTTGGCCTTAGGATTTTACCTTTTCACAAATTCACCAGGGTGAGTGTCCAGACACCTGCCCTATCTCTGGCTGGTGGATGCCCAGCCAAGCAAGATTCAGCAAACATAATTTTGGTTTTCATATAATATTTCTTTCCTTAGACTACTTGCAGCTGCTTACAAATTTACTAATCAATATTCGTGTTCCTTGGGCCCAGTTCACAGGGACTTGGACACCCAGGTGTGCGCAGTGTATCTGTGTGAGACCACCAATGTTTGATTCTGATCACATCTCTCTTCTGCATCACATTCCATTGCAGACGACTTGGCCAGACTGCCCTGGGTTTTCTTTTCTGAAGCTTTCAGACATGACTAGTTTTGCCACTTAAGTATTTTCATCCCTTTGATTAGAGCTTTTGTTCTATTTTAATACTTGTCAAGCACTAATGGTCACTGGGTGTTGCTTTTAATTGTACCATCTGCTCCAGCTGTACAGGAGTAGAAATAGTCTCAGCCGTGTGCATAGGTCAAAGACTTGGCCACTTTTTCCTCTAAACTGAGTCCAGGCAACTTATTTCTCCAAAGCTGCTGGTCTGAGCCAGCACTTTCATTCCGGAGATGAAAGGTGAGTGCCAGGCTGTGGGGCTGCCGAGCCTCTCCATCTCCTTTCCCCATTAGCAACTGGGAGCGGAGCGGGCAGGTGGAGCAGGCTGAGCGTGCCTTTGCAACACCACCTAAAATCCCGTTTGATTTGTTCCCTTTGATGGCATGTTCACAGTTATCTTGCCACAACTCTGATCTTCTCCAGCTGCATGGCCCTTTAAATCCCCCGTTTCAAATAGGAAGGAGAAAGCGATTTGGTGGAGCCCTTCCCATCCTTCGGATCCGTGCTCTTATTAAGGCTCGTATCTATTACTTTCTTCCTTTCTGAAGGAGTCAGCTTGATTCAGTACTTTTGGGACTTGGTGACATTAATGTATCTGTTTTATGTAACACGGAGTCATTATTAACAGAATCCTAGATCATAAAAAAAGGGCTAACGAGAGACAAGGAGGGTTTTTCCCCTTGAAGCTCATAGCGGCGGTGCCGCGGAGAGGCCGGGGTCAGGGAGCCGCCGCCTGATTGGGTGCGCGGCCGCCGCAGTGGCATTTCTGCAGTTTCATCAGAAAGTCTAAATAATCCATGTGAAAACTGAGGGTTATTTACAGGAGACAGAGCCGTGCTGCCGGAGCCGGTGAGGCACCAGAGCATCGTCCCGGCTCCGGGTGCCTGTTTGTGCCGGGACACCGCTCCTGCTGCTCACGGTGCGAGGGCACGGCCAGGCCGACCCTCGCTGCTGTGCAGCAGCTGCAATCAAGGGTACCAGAGTCAGAGAATGTTAAGAAGAGAGCAATAAATGACCTGAGGAGGGGAAACTGGCAGCGACCCAGCGGCTGCTTAGCGCTGCTTTAGGAAGGGGTAAGGGGGAAGAGGGGGAAACTTATCATCGATACATGTGCACTGCAGGGCAGGGCTGCTGCTCGCCTCTGGCACCCAACTGCTCTCCCAACCTGGAGCCGTTCCCTGATAAAAGCTTTTAATTTTCTGTGTCTGAACACAGGCTGCCCCTAAGCCAGGAGAAGGAATTGGAGCTGAGATTGTGGCTCTCAGAGGGCTCTAAGCCAGACAACCTGCAGTGAGAAGGGGCTGAAGTAGCAGTGGAAGCTTTAGTGCTCTCCTCATCCTGGAATCACAGAATCCCAGACTGGTTTGGGTGGGAACGGCTAATCCCATCCCACCCCCTGCCATGGCAGGGACACCTTCCACTACCCCAGGTTGATCCAAGCCCTGTCCAGCCTGGCCTTGGACACTTCCAGGGGTCCAGGGGCAGCCACAGCTTCTTTGAGCAAATGTCCTTTGGGATTGTCCAGTACCTCCAAAGGCTGACGGGAAGCAAGCAAACTGTGCCAGAGAAATTACAGCCAGTCCATTTGTATGGGATTGGCATTTAATAATGTTTTCTACCTTCAAGTTTTAAACTTGTTTACAGGGAGCTGAATTGCTTCCTGTGATGTTTATATCTTTGTTTTAATATTTTTCCTTTTCTTAATAAATGGTTTTGTTTTATATAAATTGACACATGAGTATTTGGGGAGGGGAGGACTAGGGTTTCTTCTAAGGTTTTATTAAAAAATTGGAACTCTGCAGACTTTGAGAGCGACTCAGAAAGCTGATGTGCTCAGGTGAGGTGCCGTAGTTGGTTTCTAGGTTAGGAACTCCAAACCCAAGTCCATCCTGCTCTCTTGATTCAGAATGAATTTTATTATTAATTTTAAATATTAAATAAAACAAACCTCTCAGATACTTCTTTAGTTACATGTCTGTTCCACCGAAGGTTTGACAAACTCTTGACTATTGTCCTCTTCTGCACACTTAAGAATTCTCTTTTATATCTGTTTTCTTCATTCTGTTCCTGAAAGGAGAATAATCATGAGCACGGGAGTTCCCCCTCATCTGGGGGAACTGGGATCAGGACACATGTTGTCAGGAAACCAGCTCTCTTGCTGGTTCGTGACATTTTGCAGCTGGCTGAGATCTTAGAGCAGTGCCTGGGCTTCCTCCCTTCCCTCTCAGCAGTTCTCCTTGCGAGGGACGGTGTAAGGAATTAATCTGCTGTAATTCTGCTGTTTGCAGAAACCAGATTCATGACAAAGGAAGGACAAGCCTGCAGCTAAGCTTGCCATGGGGACCACACCCAGGTGGTGTTTGGCTTTGGGGCTCTGTGGCCAGGCTGGGATGTGAGCCTGGGGCTGTGAGGTGCCACAGTCGGGCCGTGGGTGCAGAACTGGTGTGGGTACATGCAGGGTTAGAGGGGATGGGAAGTAAAACCACTCTCATGGCTGTGAATTGAGCTCCCTAAAGCACAGATTTGACACAAATATGTATAGAATATTAAAACTGATGTAGTGCCTTTTTTCCTTAGAATTCTGGTTTGTGAAACTCAGAGCTTTCCACCACAAGCACAAACATTGGGAAGGTTTTTTAACGGAAGGCTGAGCTGGGTACAGCTGCAAACAGGAGCTTCAAGGAAGCCACCAAGTCGGATGGATAAAACCTTCCCAACAAAATCTTGGGTCAACTCTAGGCTTGGGTAACATGGTGGAAACCCCTGTCTGGACCCCAGGTGTGGGCCCCAAATCCAGCACTCAGCTGAGTTGGCAAATGGCTGCGTTGGTTCTCTGAGCAAAGCACATCCAGAGCCGCTGAACGTGTTCGATGTAAACCCTTCTTTCAACTTGCTTTGAGATTGAACTTGGCCACAAGGTCACAGCATAGGAGGAAATTTTGGAACAATTTTCAAAGCAGTTAATTTGGACATTTTTCAAGTATTTAAATGCAAATACAAATGAGTAAATAATTTATGCATTGCTTTAACTGAAAAATATTTTTGTTTAAGAATACACAAATTGTCCCACAATTAGTATGGCCTGTCTGTGGAGCAGCTGGCAGCTGGGAAAAGCAAGTTCTAAACCTGGGAAAGGGGCACGTAGCTCGGTACCTTCCCAGTTGTGTTTACCTTTGTATCTGTTGCTTTGACTGGGCTGTTATGGAGCGAAGGAAACCGTGACAGTACAATAATATGCACTTTAAAAAAATATATAGAACCTATTACAACGTTGTTTAAAAATCATTATTATATTGTAATGGAGTTAAATGCTGTGTTTACGTCAGGCTTTAATTCCTGAGGAATTCCAGACTGTGGGGCCAGGCTAACGTGACAAAATACTGAACTTGGAGACGTGTGTGTGTGTGTGTTCATTGTGGAGCAAAGGCTCCTGCAGGGACCCAGAAATAGGGGGAAATAATTTATTTTCAGATAAACAGTTTTTAAAAGTTTGCAAAGCTATGTTAAATGGAAGAGATTGAATAAAAGTGAAGATATTTTAGAAAAATCAGAAAAAATTATAATCACTATGTTTTGTTTAAAAGGTTTTCTTTTGAAACAGAACTTCTTAAAAAAACCCCACAGTCGAAATGAAAAATTTTGCTTGTGTCAAACAAATATTCTTATCAAACCCAAAATACTTTTGGTTTTTCTTCAGGAATATAAATGTTTCCATTTAACATGAAGCACTCCTTTCCGACTCTGGGTCTGATGGTCAGTCACTGAGCCAGAACAAGGCAGTGGATTCATATCCCTGTATCCAAAAGGGATGAGGCTGTACTGGGGCTCCCAGGGGTCAGTATGACTGTGGTGGGGTGCCGGGGGTGTCTGTGAGTGTCCCGCCCCTTGTCCAGCTGTGCCATTCCCTCAGCACCGTCAGCACTGCCTGGTTTGGCAGCAGCAGGTCGGGCTCTGCTCCTGGAGCTGTGAGGGGCCATCGGATGGCGAGGCCATCGGCCCTTTCACTTACACTGCCCTGAATCCCTTAATCTCTTTAAGTAGCTCCCCTGTTCTCATCTCATCACACTCGGTACCTCCTGCAGCATCTCTATCCCAATCCCAATCTGGAGTGGAGAATAAATTGGTTGTTTTGGGGTTTTTTCTGCTGTTACTCTCTTTAGGTTCACCTGGAGGAGAGGAGGCTCTGGGGAGACATTAGAGCACCTTCCAGTGCCTAAAGGAGCTTAAGAGATCTGGAAAGAGACTTTGGACAACGGCCTGGCGTGACAGGGCAAGGGGAAATGACTTCCCATTGCCAGAGGGCAGGGTTAGATGGGATATTGGAAAGAAATTCTTCCTTGTGAGGGTGGGCAGGCCCTGGCACAGGGTGCCCAGAGAGGCTCTCGCTGCCCCTGGATCCCTGGCAGTGTCCAAGGACAGGTTGGATGGGGCTTGGAGCAACCTGGGACAGTGGAAGGTGTCCCTGCCCATGGCAGGGGATGGATCGAGATGGTCTTTAAGGTCCCTTCCGAGCCAAAAAGTTCTGGTTTTGTGGTTTGTTGTATATGTTGGGAAACAAAACCCCAGTGATTCTGGTGACATGGTGTAAGTTTGGGAGCACATTTGCTTCCGTTGGTCCTGAGGAGCAGCGCAGGGGGACATGAGAGCAGGAGAGGGGCATTGGCAAGGAGCACTGGCTCCTCCTGCCACAGGCTTCCCATAACTGGGGGAGAGTCAGTCTCCCTCCTGGCTCCTATTCCTCCGTGTAAGCCAGAGTGTCTGTGGTGACAGAGGTGACACCGCCGTGTGTCCTGAGCCCCATCCCCGTGGGTGTCAGAGGCTGGGGGCTCTCCTGGCCGTACCTGCTCCTCAGCCCCGGCTGCAACGCGGCGCTGGCTCCGCAGCCGGGCTCCTGGGGGAGACCCCAGCGAGTCTCAGGGATGGGATGAAAAACAAAGACTGACTGATTTAAAATAGCAGTGCCAGAATCCTAACAAGATTATTTAACTTTTAAGGGGGGTGGGAGAACATTTTTTCATGCATTTTTATTGATTTTCAGTATCGTACAAAACCCAGCCATGTACAGCAATAACACGGGAAAAGATACAATCATTGAAAACCAATTACCGCTCCAACAGCCGGTTCTGGATGGTGGCTGCACACACAGCCCCTTGCTCTGGCTCAGGCCCTGTCAGATTCACACTCGGGGTAAAAAAATCTTACAACCAGGATTTAAAATGTAGCAATTCCATGTGCTGCTGCAGTGCTCTGCTGGGGGATTTTCTTCCTGAGATACTGACGATGGGATTTCCCTCCTGGCCTCAGTCAGTGCTGGTCCATCCTCTTCCCAAGCCAGGAGGCCGAGCGGGATGTGACCCAGAGAGGCCCCCGCTCAGGGGCACTGTGGGAGCACTGCAGAGACCAGAGCAGCTCCTTGCTGTACAATCCCAGCTGGTTTGGGCTGGAGGGGATATTAAAGCTCATCCAGTCCCACCCCCTGCCATGGGCAGGGACACCTTTCACTGCCCCAGGTTGCTCCAAGTCCTGCCCAGCCTGGCCTTGAACAGTTCCAGAGCTGGGGCAATACCTGGCCATGTCCTGATGTGCTTCAGCCTCTCCATGGAGGATGTGTGTCCCTTTCTCTGTCCCTCACAGACATGGCTTCATTTGCTGTGTGGAGCTGGGCTGTGCTCTGCAATCGATGGCGGGTCTGTGTCGGGGGGACATGGGGACACAGGCTCAGCCACGTGTGTGCCAGCCCTTGTAAGCGATGGAGTGTGAAAAACCAAATAACCAAAAACCTCTCTAGCATTGTGAAAGTTTTATGGTCATTTTTCCAATTACATAATAGAGTTCATAATCTGTTATGAATTAGCATAAATCAGAATCAGCCCACAATTAAGAAAATAAGTTAAATTGCATTTTGTGAAGCGTTGTTCTGTCTGAACAGTTTGCTCTAGTGCTGCTAACCTGACAAATTCAGTAATTCACAACATCCTCCTTGGAATCAGTAGGAATTACTGAGGTTTTACAACAACCTGTACGTACAGGTTACAACAGCCCTGGGTACTGCAGACAGGCCAGTTTCAGGAGAGCAGTGTGTCCTTCAAAAGCCAAACTGCTGAGTCTGTGTAAGGTTGGGTATTGGGAGAAATTCCTTCCTGGAAAGGGCTGTCCAACCCTGGCACAGCCACCCAGGGCAGTGGTGGAATCCCCATCCCTGGAGGGATTTAAAAAACATGTGGATGTGGCACGTGGGGACAGGGCTCCGTGGTGGCCTTGGTAGTGCTGGGGAATGGCTGGACTCAATGAGCTTAGAGGCCTTTTCCAACCCAAATGATTCTGTAGTTCTGTTCTGGCCGACACCAGGCAGAAGGGAATTACCACCCAAAAATGTCAGGAACATCACCAGCTTAGCTGGCAGAATTTGTGGATGTTTTGGCCGTCGTCATGGTGTCCCCAGATCACGTCAGGAATGATGCTCAAATGACAGCGGGAGACGGGAAGCAGCAAAGAGCGTGCTCTCCTCCCCCCGTGTGTCTGGCTCTGCCCTGGGCACGGCCCGGAGGTCGCTGGAGGGCCCTTCCCGCTCCTCTGCGGGGTGACCGTGGCTCCGAGGGAGCTCCCCGGGCGGGGATCTGACACAGGGCACTATTGCTGCCTCCGCTTTCATCCCGGGCGTTCGGAATGACGCTTGTGTGGCCGGGGCAGGGCAGTCGGCTGCAGCCCTGCCCTGAGAGCGTTTGCTTTGCCCGTAGCTGTGCCGGGCCGGGCGGGGAGGGCGGCGGGATCGGGATCGGGATCGGGAGCGGTGCGGGCTGTGCCGTGTCCCTGCGGGTCCCTGCGGGGTGTGCGCTGGGAGCGGCATGCTCCGGGCTGCGTTCCACAACTCTGCAGCACTGATGCGCTCCGGGCTCTCAGCACCTGCAGACAGCGGAGTTTTCTACATTTGCGGGTTAATGTGACGGAGCAGGGCGTGTGGCAGAGCCTCTCGCCTGGCTCAGTCACACACACAGCATCCTTCGGGCCAGGCCTGCGGCTCCTGCCTCCTCCAGCGCCTCCACGGGTATTTCTGACAAAGAAAGGGAGTCCATGAGCCCTCACTTCTGAAACAAAGGCTTAATGAAAGGGCCGGGCTGCCCCGGCTGGCAGTGGCTGTAATTCTTGGCAGGGTGTGACATGCCCATCCTCTCGAATTAGCGCGGGGCACGAGGAATTTGGCACGGTGCTAATTGCGATCAGACGGGAACAAGTGGCCTCAGTATGCGGGCACGTGGTGGGACAAAGGGAGCGCCCGAGCCCCTGGCCCCGCGAGGGGCAGGTGCTGCCCGCCCTGGGAACCCCCCCTTGTCTCCGTGCTGGCGAGAAGGACTCGGGCTTAATTTACTGTGGGCTTTGTCGGGTGCTCTTTCTTTGCCGTACAGGAACTCAGCTGCTGCAGAATCAAGGCAGCTGCTGCCGGGAAAGCTCCCTGCCATGCCGGGGACAGCTCCCCGCCAGCTTCAGCCGGGCAGGAGGGATTCCCGTGTCATTTCAGAGTCCAGGAGAGAGCCGGCAAGGCCAGGCAGAGGGACAAGCTTCCTTCCAGCCGAGTACCCTTTCTAGAAAACAATCCTTTTGTGACAGGTTCAGAGCCATTTCTGTCCATCGCCCCACCCAGGGCACATGGCCTGTGCTCCCAAGGTGACAGCAGGAGCAGGGCAGTGAGTATTCACGGCACATTCCTGGGCAGGGCGAGAGCAGCTTCAGCAGCCCCTGCCCACCTGCATCCATCCCAGAGCAATGAAAGGGACTTCATCCCGTTTGCAATTGGATTTGGAGGACGATCCTCCAAGGTGGGAGGTGTTTGCAGGGAGATTTCTCACAGCCATGGCAAAGCTGTCCTTCTTTCATTGGTCAGGCAGAGGATGGAGTCAGGTATTCACCAGGAACTAACCTGGCAGTGGCCAAAGGATGGTTGTCACTTCTCCAGTGCCACCTCAGACACTGGGGAAATCCAGGCTCACAACATCTGCCAAAGTCCAAGTAATGGATCCCATTATGTGGCCCATTACACAGATGTGCACTGGCATCTTGGCTCTAGTCTGAGCTCTGGAAGGGTTGGCAGGAACTCTTCTCTCTTAAGCTTGACTTTTCTGAAAAACTCTGCATGTTACTTTCATTACCTGAATGTCACTTTGCTTTCTCCTCTTGCAAACTATTCATGACTAAGCTGAAGCAGTGCAGAATTTCTGCTCCATCCTTTGCTAATGTTGTGTTTGTGCCTTTTTTTTCCCGTCTTTTTATCAGGAATTCACAGGAAGATTAATCCCTCCTACTCCATGACAGTTTCGTTTCTTTAAGAACCTTTAGTGAGGGATGTTCTAGAAAAGCTTTTAGAAAATCAGATTCCACTGTATCAGCCCAAATCTCCTGTATTAGCAGGGCTGGTTCCTCATCAGACGACTTGGATCTGTACTTATAAACTCTTCTCTTGTCTTTCAGGCTCTGCCCCAGCCATGTGTTTACTCATTGCTGCTAATTCTGATTGGTCCCACACTTTTCTACCCTTTTGCCTGTTGTGGAAATCAGACTTTGTGGTCTGTCATTCCTAGGGTCTCTCCTAAAGCCTTTTTTTAAAAATCTGTCACCTTCCAATCCTCAGATGCAAAGGAAGAAAGTTCAGCAATTTCATATTTGAGCTCCTTGAGGGAGCACTGTCTGTCTCTGGTGATTTGTTGCTCTGGCATATGAACCCTGCTGACCCCTGCATAGTGAACAGCAGTGCAAGGAATTAATTTAATTTTGCTGCTGTGCCCTTATCTTTCTTAATTCCCCCCTTTACTCCTTGCCCATCTATCAGCGGCTCCGGGTGACAGACAGGCTTCCTGCTTTTGTGTTGGAGAAGCTTTTATTAGCTCTACGAGCTCTGATGATTGTTCTCCAGGCCCTGTTTTGCCTTGCCTTATCGTGGGTTTGCACTTAGTGTGCTGGGTTTATATCCTTTTCTATTTTTATTGTTTGGAAACAACTTCCATTTTCCTGAAAGTACCTTTTTTATTTCAGATAACTTCCTTTTTTCGTTGGTTTAAACCAAGCTTTGAATGTGTGGTGGTTTAGCCTTTCCCCTGGTGTGTCTCATGCACGCTTGTGTCCCACAGTGTGTCATAGAAACCCAGAATGGTTTGGGTTGGAAGGGACATGAAATATCATCTCGTTCCAACCCCTGCCATGGGCAGGGACACCTTCCACTATCCCAGGTTGCTCCAAGCCCTGTCCAAGCTGGCCTGGGACACTGCCAGGCATGGGCCAGCCACAACTTCAGGTGTAGAGCATAGACAGAGGAGAAACAAACTGGGCAATAGCAAACAGTATTTCATGAGAGTTCTGTAATTTCTAGTTATAAATTCCTGACAGCCACAGATGTGTGACTGCAGCAAGAACCACCACTGGAATGGGAAAGTTCCTGTCCTAAAAACCTCCCGGCGTCAGTTGCATGACACCTCCTGGTCAGCTGCCCACTCAGGTAGCTGTGCACCACCTTGTGCGCCCAAAAGGGGGGTTTTCCTTAGGAAGCAGAGCACTTTTCATGAATCAGGCTGTTTTCCCTGACTCTTCATGTGTTTGTTTTCCACACGGGTGTCTCTACTCGCCTGCTGGGAATGTGAGCAGCCAGACTGGGCTGCACTGGTTAGAGCAGGAGAGACCACAGAGCTTCTGGCTTTGCTGGTGGCTGAGTCAGAGTGTGTGGTACAGATGAACAGGGGCGTTTCTGTGGGCAGAGCCACCTAAATGTAGCCGATACAGTCCTTTCCCTGTGAAGCCAGGAAGCTGGGAGGTGCAGCTGTCTGGTCTGTAGGAGGCAAAGTAGACTTGTGACAAAGGTGGTACAGGTCAGCCCTCAGTGACAGAGGAGATGGAATGGCTGGGAATGTTGACTGAGTTGGAACTGAACACAAAAAATATTAACAACTCCACGCTGTACCCAAACTTCCATTTCTTTTGGTGCATCATTCCAAATCCTTCAAAATATTTTATGTACTTCTCATTCTTTCATTTGCAGGCCTTGATCTGGAGAGTTTGTACTGTCTTTCTCCAGTCTGAATAGGAACCATCTCCCCTGCTCCGCTCATTGGCACCAGATCCTGCGACATCTCCACGTTTCCACAGTGAGGTAGGAAGACCTGATTTTCATAAGCCTTGCAGAAGTGATTTCTGTGTTGGTCGCCCTCCTGGGATGTGTAATGTAAATCACCTGGATTAGGAGAGATGTGATTACATGTAACAGAGCTGTTCTCAGGCAGAGTTGAGCGTTCTTTGTGCTCCGTGAGCTGCAGGGTTTGCTCGCTCCTCCTTCTCATGGCACTGTGGCTTTGTTTAAGTGCCACCTGCCTGAAGTGTTTCTGAGCACCTCACTCGCTGGCCAGTGTCCTCTTATTTGCAATGAAAAGGTGTTTTTTGAACAAGGCCATCGAGAGACATGTCTACAAAGCCTTGCTAGGCTGCAGCTCTGTGTGGGCTGGAGAAGAACCATCAGGGCTCTGTTATTTAATTATTTATGTTGACCTTAACTGTTAGTTTCTGTCATTAAAGAACAGCCCAAGTGATTAGTGCCCTTGGCTTAATCTTCTTAGCAGGAAAACTGTCCCTTGAACGTCTGTCCTAATCAAACAGGCATAAGGAAGGATGAGGAAAGGACGAGACTCCTGATCTGGTTCATTTGCCATGTGAACTGGTGAAAGTAAATCATATTTGGATGGTCTGTTACAATTTGTAAATACAAGTTTCCCAAAACTATGGTAAATGATGTGCTGGCAGAAAACACATCTTCCTGAACATGGGACAAATATAAATATCCCTTTCCTTCCTACCAGTATCCCCACCATGAGATTTGGCCCTGGAAAAATACCTGCATTCCCAGTGTAGTAATTTCATTCAAAATTATTTTGTGTGTAAATAGACTTCTGTGAGTCACTGCAAAATATCTGGTTTTAATATATTTGCATATTTTTAGTCATTATAAGGTCTTTCATAATCCCTGGGATACTTGGTATTACCAAACTAACCTTGTGTGATACTGATAGCAATGGAAAGATGAATGGCAGGTTTCAAAAAATACTCATCAGAGTTCTCTATCTTGATGGAACACTGAGAAATGTAAATTTGGAGTTGGATTTTTTCCATGTATTTAGTTTTTGGGGGTTTTTTTATCCTTTAAAGAAGGTTTCTCTCCTCTTCTCTTCCTGGGTTTTTATCTGAAGTATTTTGTTTACAGCATGAGTGGGCACTTCAATTTCTTGAGAATCATCAGACTTATAAATTTAATGGAAACCTTGGGAAATTGTGTTATAGGCAGACACTCATTTGCTTTGTGCTCTCGATATCTCACAGGATGCTGAGCAAAGCATCTA
Source organism: Rhipidura dahli (assembly GCA_013399225.1). Taxonomy (NCBI): domain Eukaryota; kingdom Metazoa; phylum Chordata; class Aves; order Passeriformes; family Rhipiduridae; genus Rhipidura; species Rhipidura dahli. The sequence continues at coordinate 422,257 of VXAC01003921.1, forward strand.
CTTTTTCACCTTTTGTTAGGAAATGTTCCAGGCCTTGGTGTTCTTTGAGGGGGGTGCATGGTGTTCTTCAGGTGTTGTAAACTGAATCCAGAGATTTTGTGGAGGAATGGCAATGCTGAAATCCCATCTTCCCTGGGGTCAGTGTTCTTGATTTTGATATGAGAATGAGAGGGGGAAAAGGTGGATGGAGCACAGAAAGGACAGAAAAGCACTGAGAAGGTGGAAGAGGGGGAAGTAGAAGGGGTGATGTGGGGACACTGGAACAATTGGAGAGACAACACGTGCAGTCAGTTGTGACTTTCTCACACTTGACTGATTTTGTTGTATTGGAGATTGCAAGTTTTCTTTAAAAACATGTAGCACCTGCAGTAGGGCTCAATTTTGGGATCAATCTCTGTGCTGTTTCCATTAATGACAGTGGCAGAAAAAGTGGGATTATGCTGTGGGATTCCCCCGCAACCTCAGAGCTTCATCAGACTGGGTGGGGCAATGGGGCTGTGAGACGGTGACACAAACTCAAAAAAACCCTGGTACCAGGGTGAAAGAGAAGAGATGGGCAGTGAGCACCTCGTGGCTTTCCCTGCGGTGATTGGTTTGAGCATCTTAGTTAATTAAAACTGCAGGCTTAATTGTGTCAAAAAGACAAACACAGGTGATGAAAAGCAAGTGCGGGGTGAGTATGGAAGGATCTCACACAAGTGGAAAGAAGACAAGGAGAAAGCCTCCAGAGGAGAATTACTCTTCTAATGTTTATGCGTAAATTGGCTTTTGTTTAGCAGAACTGTGACTTTTAAATTTGTACAGCTGGTACAAACAGGTGCAATTTTATTTTGCCAAAGGGCAGGATACTGTGAGACACATGTGCTTTCAGAAGAGACCCCAAGCCTTAACCTGCTGAAAGAGAAAAATCATCAGTTTTGGTTCTGTGTCAGTAGAACACACTCTCTTCATTTCCCTTGTCAAAAGGAACTTTCTTCTCCATGCTAGTCAGAGTGGTTCTTTTGGACCCAGAATACACCTGGTCGTTAAACTGAAGGCTTTGATTTCAACCTGGTGAGAAAAAGGCCCTTGTTCATACTCTCCTATAGTTTTCATAGATTTGATTATGGGGTATTATTATAATTACCTGTTTAGTGGCTAATTGCTCTTCCATAAGTGCAGAGGAAGGGGAGAACATGGGACCGAGACTGTATTTCAGGGTACAAGAGGGTATTTGTTACTGTCTTTCAATGCACCTCTTGGTCTTCTGGTATAAGAGTATAATTTATTTTTAGTAACTTTTCCTCTATTTTATTTCAATACCAAGAAAACAAGCCTGGGAGTGTGTTTGCAGCTCATCACCTGGGTGATATGCTGGCATATGAGAAACAGTTCTCACGTGATTTCCCAAAATACTTTTGAACTAGCATAGGGCTCTTTCAGAAGCTGCTGTGAAAATGTAGTTTTGTTTCAGTGGCTCCAAAACTCATTGGTGCCACATCAACAGTCCCGCCATGGTCAGTAGGAACCCTGAGCAAACAACAAACATTTGGCACTGGCACAGGGTGCCCAGAAAAGCTGTGGCTGCCCCTGGATTGCTGAAAGTGTCCCAGGCCAGGCTTGGAGCAACCTGGGACATTGGAAGGTGTCCCTGCCCATGGCAGGGGTGGCACTGGATGGGCTTTAAGATCCCTTCCAACCCAAACTATTCTGGGATTCTGTGATTTCACCATTATTTGTTGTGTTTACAATTAAAAGTTTAATGATAAGGACTGCTAGTTTAGGATAAATTTTGAAGGTTCTTAAGGGATTTAGTTTGTTTATCTAACTGGGGAGATAGATTAAAGTACATTAGAGTAAGATCATCCAGCATGTCTTTACCAGGTATAGATTGGAGAGCTTTCCTCAGACAAGAGGTTGTTGTTGTTTTCCTCACTGAAAAACGTGGGCATGTGGCAGGTGCTGAAAGATTTTCTTCCAATTTCTCCAACAGATAAAATCTTTGCATTGTCTGTCTTTAGTTCTTAGCTGGTGAAATCAGCTGGAATTAGTGGGATACCTCACTGGACACAGACAGAGCCCTGGAGCCTTTGCCCATCTGACCCGGCCAGTGTAAGAGCTGGGTGCACAGTGACAAAGGGGCTGAAGTCCATTTCCCTTTTCCCTGCTACCATTCCTGCTTCCCAGAGGTACAAATTACAGACTCTCAGAGCTCAGAGAGCTGTGCCAGTCACACATTTTCGGGGATACTGTGTCAGGCAGGGAAGGGTGTCCCTGGCCGTGTGTCCGGCCCCGGGCACACTCAGACTGGGCACAGAGCTCTGGGGCTGAGGACATTCATATTTGCCTAAAAATCATGTTGACAAGTACGTAAGTTGTGTCTCTGTGATATTTAAAGCCCACACACACCATAAAAATAATACAATATAGATTATTTCAGTTTTTCCCTTATTTGATCAATTCTGATGAAAAGGCCAGGCTTGTATTAAATCTTTTTATTCTCCACAACCACGTGACACTTTAGGGGACAGTAACATTGGTGAAACAATCTGTCTAAGAAATAACACAGGAGAGGAAGACACCTGAAGAGCCTGGTGTCAGGTCCAGCATCCTGATGCCAGGTCCAGCACAGTGGCAGTGCCCGGTCCGTGCCGTCCCCTGTGGCCACCACACCTTCCCGTCGGGGCTGCTGGCTGAAGGACACTGCTGGGCCAGAGCAGAGGACCCGTGTGAATGAACTCGAGTGATTTTAAAAGTCAAGTGATTTTAAATCTTTACAGGCACTGAAAGTTGTTTCTAATTAAAGCCCATGGAGTACCAGAGAGGAATTCCGGCATTACCGGCAGCCGGAGCAGGCACAATGAGGACCGACCTCTCCTTCTGACCAGTTGCTGGTATTTGTTTGAGGCTCTGTAAAGACAATGCTACAACATCTTTACACACACCACCGGCTTTGTAGTAACTGTCTCCTTGGAGCCTTGGCACGGGGAAGGACACGCATGTCCCGGCATTTTCCAGGTGGCAGGATTTCCTTCTCCTCCAGTCCCGGCGCCACGAACCCCCTCCTTTCAGCCCCAGCACCGTTTAAATAGATCATTTGTTTTCATTATAGGTTTTTGCATCCCCGGCTTTCATCGCTGTTAATGAATTTCTAGGGTCTGATTGGGAAACAAAAGCCAAACACAAACATAAAAAGGGCTCTGACAAAGGAGCCGGTTGAGCGTCTGACAGGCTGTGCCCCGCGATGGCCACGGCTGCCGGGCTGACACCGCCCGGGCAGCGCTGGTTAATATGCTAATCTGCTGCTCGCCGTTTAAGATTCCGCTCAGGTCTGAGCAGGCTCGGCGAGCCCGGCGCAGGGAAGGGGTGTCTGCCTGCCCGGCGGCCCCGAGCGCCGCGGCCGTGGCACCTCCCGGCCCCGCCGCGCTCCCGCTGCCCCGCCGCTCCCGCCGCCCTCCGGGGCGCTCCCTGGGCGTACGTACCATCCTCACCATCCGGAAAGCTTTCCGCGAGGCTGGAAAACAGGGAATGCGCAAAAGCCACGTATGATTGGCTCGTTCCTCTGCCTCCGCGTCCCCAAAGATTCCCACTTTAATAGACCATGTGTTTCTGCTGCTGGAGAAGCCCAGAGTGTAAAGTGCCAAAATCCAGCAACAATGAAGTCAGACGGCATCCAAAACAAAGGGACGGCATTTCTGTAGCTCACTGACAACACAGCAGTCACAGGATGGTTTAAATTTCCCTTTATTCTGTCTCCCCACCCAATCCCAGCCCAAGAGAAAGCCAACATTTATTAAAATCCATTCGTTCAGGACAGCAGCTAGATGCCCAGCTTGGAAGGAAAGCTTGCTCCTGGTATTCCCAATGACTGCCACCTTTCCTGCGTGCTTGTGAGCTGCAATCCCCAGCTGGAGCAAGGGGGTTCTTATTTCCAGAATTAAGGAAGGAATCGATTCCGGAGACAGTTTCCATGGTCAGGTCCATCAGGTCCTGCAGCCACAGGAGAACTTAATTCCTCGAGCTCCCTTTTCCTTTGTTTTCATAACGTCACAGTAGTTCTGGAGAGGCGTCTGGAGAATCCTCAGCTCCGGCTTCAGCCAGGGGATTTCAGAAGTTGCATTTTCAGGGCAGGTCAGATGTGGACAAACCAAGTCTCCACCTGACACAGAAGCAGACAAAGCTGTTTAACCTCTGAATTATAGCAGAGCTCCATAGTTCTCTCTTCTGTTGTCTCATGCTCCAAGCAAACTGCTCCTTGCAGTTCTCCCTCCTGGTACCAAGCACGTATTCCAGCTGCAGCTCGGCAGCGCGGGGAAATTCATTCCAAGTCCCTGGCAGAACAGTCGGCGCTTTCTCCGGAGCTGCAGGCTTGATTGTCCTTGATTATTTTATTTCTCTGGCTCTGATCCAAGATGTTCCCTGTCATCATTTCAGTGTCTTTTCTCATAATCCCTTTTCTAAACATCATCAACAATTAACTGATTCTCTCATATCTACAAACACATGCACACACACGCAGGCGCGCGCGCACACTCCACCGAGCCTCATCAGGGTCTTTTTTGCCTTTAAGTATAAGAAATTACAGCTTCTCATTAGCTGAAGAGCATGTTTTGAAAGGCTTTGTGTTTACTCACTTTGCAAGTGATGCTGGCGCTTTTAATTATTCTCCTTTTGCATATCATAAGTGAGCAGCGAGCTGCTCCAGCCAGCCCGGGCGACGCGTATTCCCAGGAAGGCAGGAGGAAGGGATCGCGTTTTACCTCACTGCTGCTGCTTTCTTCCCTTTCTGTCAGCCAGCCAAGGAATCCCCCCAAAGCTCTTACGTAGCAGATACCAAAACCGTGAGTCACTTTTCACTCCCGGAGCAATAAGTCCATCGCATCCCTGTGCAGAAGGGCGAGCACAAGGCTGGAATCTCTCCAGGCTGCCGGCGTGCCCCGGCACCAGTTCTCCAGCGGTGACTTTGTTTTTCCTGCTCTTGCTTTTTCTCCTCGGCTCTCTCGTCTCTTCATTCCTTTTCATGCCATTCCCATTTTCTTCCTTCCTTCCTCTCCATCCATCTCCATTGCTGGCAGCAGCAAACCCAGCCAGATCTGGGTCTCTCTTGCCTTCTGTAGGGCTTTTTTCTCCTTTTTTTTCCCCCCTGTATCTGCTGCAGCCTTTGGCTGCTCACTCTGCCAGGTTGGATCACCAAAGACACACGACTCGCTCACAATGAATAATCAATACAGATATTGATCTGCGGAAAATGTTTGTAAATTCCTGAAAGGAGAATCGGGAACAGCGGGACAGGGAGGCTTGTGGGGGACGACAGGGTGCTCCGGGCTGCAGGCAGCGCCTGGCCAGAGCCCGCATCCTGCCGCCTCCGAGGTGACGGGTGCTGGAATGCGCGCGGGCGGTGGCGGGTGTGTGCGGGGGCTTCTGTATTTTCATTTCTCTACAGCTGCTTCCCCCGAAGAATCGGGAGGCGAGCAGCTGAGAGGCCCTGTCGGTGCCATGCCTTGGCTGCGCTCCAGCACTGTTTTGTTTCCATCATCACACGCCACTTTGAAATTTGCATAAATACAAGGGTTATTTTCTCTCGTGCCTCCAAAAAGGTTTAAGAAGGTGGGAAAGTGTTTCTGTAAGGAGGGATGGCTGGGTTTAGTCATCATTTTCAGGATTTACTTTCTAATCCATGTAAGAAAGGGAGGCAGAGATGAAAATAAAGGGCAATAAGAAGGACATGGAGAAGACAGAAAAGCTGTTTGAATGTGGAAGAGCCTTGGATTGCAAAAAAACCCTCTTCTCCAGTGGCGACCCGCGTGTGTCTGGTTTGTGTGGGTGAAGTCAGGTCAGACCTCTCCATCCAGGACTCTTCCCATCTCCCTGTGGGACAGGTCTGCCCTGGTCAGGAGCTGGGGATGACCGTGGAGCTTTAAGATTCTGAGAAGGCTGGAGTCAGACCATCTTAAGAGCATCCTGAGCCCATCCTCAGGAGCCACCTCCTGCCTGCCCACCCACTGTGTGCCAGCCCGTGTGGTGTGGGGAGCACATGTGTAGCAGGTGACATTGACCCAGTTTGCTCCTGGCATGGTCGACCTCACTCCTACTGCAGGAGTGTCTGTGTTGTGTCTCTTCCACCTCATCTCTCTGGTTGTCTGTCTTTCTGGGGAAAGGCACGTGGGGAGGCCGTCAATAGATGTGGTATTGGGATCATTGAGTATTCAGCACCTTTCTAATGCCTGAGGTCAGCAATGGAGACCCCAAGGACTGCTGAGGGGGGCCATGGGGTGTCTGCAACAGCGGCCAGGCCAGGCGGCCCTGCAGTGCCAGGGTCATGCCCTGGCCGGGGCTGCCCGAGGTGCTGCCAACCAGAGCTGCCGGTGGGAGGTTGGTCGGGGCAGCTCCTGGCCAGCTGCAGCTGGTGCCACCCCGTGCTCACGGGCCCACCGTGGGCGTGTGCACAGCCCTCGTGCCTGCCCAGGGTCAGGGTGGGACCTGCCTCAGTGGACGGCCGCCCTCCCTGCGCTGCTGCGCGGCCGCCCCACGCCAGCGGCCCCGGGCACCCCGCGATAGCCATCTCAGGCCAGGAGGCAATTCCCGCAATGCAATTCCCGTGGCTGCCAGCTTTATCAGCCCACGCCAGCAGCAGGGAGGCTGAGCGCCTTCATTCTCTCTCCAGCTCCTGATTAGCTCCTGCAATCCAATTAGCAGAGGCATTTATATCACAGGGGGCTGAGGTGCCCCTGCTCATCACAGCAGCTCAGAGCCAGTCATAAATTCTCCCGACACTACATCTTTCCTGTGACATGGATTAATTACAGCTCTGGGCCTCCAAGATCAGGTTTGCAAATGAAGGTGCCCATGAAATAAGAGTTAGGGAGACAAAGCAGGAGTTTCCCGTGCATGAGGGCTGAGGGGGTGATGAGCAGGGTGGCCCAGGGCAGGGGGACCTGTGGGCGAGGGGCTGGGGGCAGGTGGGCTGAGCAGGAGCTTTATTAACTGAGGTTGGCCAGGGGATGTTATGAGTCTGTGCCTCTGGCCGTAATGAGAAATTCTTCATAACCTCCCTTTGTATGCTCTGCTGCAGTGCAGATGCTGAGAGTGAAGCTCCAAGAGCCTTAATAAAATTACATTTTCCCACTTGAGATGTTGCAGGCGCTGGCCAGTGGCGCAGCTCGGAGAGGCGAGCGCGGCACCGGGCCCTCGGGAGGGTTTGGTGCTGCAGGGATCGGGGCTGCTCTCAGGGGCACGGCCACCTTCTCTCTCCTCTTCATACAATCCGCTTCTCTCTGATACTTCTGCTGCTGAAAGAGCCATTTCCTGGCTCCCTCCTGTCAGCCCTGCTCCCCTCGGGCCCAGCCCCACGGAGCTGGGATTTGCTGCAGCGGTACAGGAGCAGGTTGGAAACAGATTGTCGGACAACAGCCAGGAGGGCGACAGGGCGGGGTCACTTGTGTCCTCATACACCTGTGTGCCATTACCTGGTCTGCAGCTCTGTGTTTGTCCTCCAGCACCTGACTCTGCCTGTGGGTACGAACCACTTACCCAGTGAGCACTCACCCCTTGGAAGGTCTGCGTGGCTGTTCCTTTGGTGGTTGCATGTCTGTCACAGTCTGCTGAGCTGGGCCCTACACAAGCCTTGGAACTGTTTTCCCAATCATGTGCCAATTTAACAATTCATCTAAGTTCTCCATCCATCAATCAGTTTTTAATTTATGTAGTAGTCAGTGGTTTTGTTAAGTTTCCAGGGGTTTCTCTCTCACCTGTTATTGAAATATAATTACTTAAGAAATCCACAAACTTACCTTTGAAATGCGTGGGTAGATGGGAATTTTAAAGACACGAGGATGCATATTAAATTTAGTAGCATGTCAGCTCCATTTGATCTATTTACTCTGGGCTGCTGACAGATCTTCTGTGTAAGCAAATGTGGTTCCTGCTGATAAAAGGGGCTGGGTTGGGGTTTGTTTGTTTGTTTCTAACTCAGTGAAGGTGGCAGTGTCCAAAATACAGCTCTGCATGTGGAACAGTTATTCTCCCACTGAAGGGAAATTAGTGGCTGGTCTTTCAAAACCAGAAATCTTTTTGCTTTTGTATAATAACAAATCCTGCATTTCCTGACCAGCACAATCCTTGTTTGTGGTCACACAAAAGAACTTAATCCCCAGCTGATCTCTGCCACAACCTGCAGTTGGACAACTCCAGATCTGAGGTGGGTTGATGTGGGAAGAGACGGGGTGTGAGGCACTTAAAAACCCATCTCACAGATCCCTGCTCAGCTGAGGTTTGTACATTAGGATTTATCACAACCCCAGAATGGGTTGGGTTGGAAGGGATGTTAAAAGTTCATCGAGTTCCAACCTCTGCCATGGGCAGGAACACTTTCCACTAGACCAGGTTGCTCATTTATGCTTTTATATATATATTTCTATTTTAAAAGCTGTAACAGCAGCTTCACGTCTGAATCTGGGGACGGGATCACCAGGCTGTGAGATGCCAGGGTTCCCTCTGATCAGTCAGTCTGTGGATCTCAGACAGAGCTGAGGGTTTGGTCCTGTCCAAGACTTCCTTTGCTTTGCTCATTTTTGCATCCCACACCTGATATGTCATTGCTTTGATGAGACTTGTTGTTGCTACACTTTTGTGTTCCTGAGTACAGCCAGGAGTTTTCATTCACTGCTCTGTAATTCAACTTCTGCAATGATTTTTCTTCCACATTCTAGTGGGCCATAAAATCCACGGGAATGATTTCTTTTTAACAAAACTCTGACATGAGCTTCCCTCCTGGTCTGAGTGAAATGACAAAACAATCTTCTTGCAATGTAGTATTATTGTAGTTATTTTCTTGATTAAAACTGCTTGAAAATGTTTTGTGAAATGTCCCTTCATACCCCCACAAAAATGTCATTTAAACAAAACTGATAGAACACCTCCCTACAAACAAAATTTTTGGCATTTTTTCCCACAGCTACTCAAAGCCAATCAAGGTGTTTTGTTTCTTTATGTTGTCTGGTTTAAGATTTTTGTTTCAAGGTTAGTTTTTTGTTCCAAGTTTTCATATGATTTGTCACATTGCCCTGTGTGTTCTCTGACTGAACTGTTTAACTTCTGGTGATGAGATCAGAGAAGCACTTTTTAACAAAAAAAAGCTTTTTTAATGGAAAGAGAATTTTAAAAACAGTATCCAAGTGATGTCAAAGTAGAATTTGTGGAAATTCTGCTTTTAAAGAGTAAATCAAGTTTGGGTTAGCTGATTTGCCATCAGAGGAGGTCACAGGGGGGCTTGTGGTCAGGTTTGGCTGCTTGGGCCAGTTCCACCTCTGGCTCCTGTGGAGTGGCTGATCCCACAGCGCCTTCACCTGTGTCCCGTTTCTGTCCTTGCCTCGGGAAGCCTCGTCCCCACCTCAACAGAGCAACCTGGCTCCCTTCTGGGGTCCCTCCTGTACCAGCCTCCCCCTGCCGCTCCCTGGCTCTCAGTCCAGAGTCGGGAGCTGCCAGCCCTGGCTGCTGTGCAGGTGGGACTCCGTGGGGATCCCTGGGATCCCTCCATGGGAAGTCATGCAGGATCTACAGCTCCATTCACCCTCACTTTTTAGTCAGTACAAGTGTTCTCTTCCTGATGGGTAACTTTATTCTTTTATAAAATTGTCCTGCTCAAATTTTTCCTGAAGAATTACTGAAGAATACAGTTTAGAGGGAGTATTGTCAAAAATTCTGTCTCTCTCTCTACTTTATTATCCCCTCATTTTTTTTGTCATTTAACTCCAATTATGGGATGCTAAGTGCTTTTGGAAATTTCATTGTTAATATCTTCTTACAGTGCTATTAACGTAAATCAACGTTAATAGTGTCCCAGCAAGTATAAAAGCAATCAAAAATTCAGTACTCACGAATCATTCTGTAATTTCAGCATAAAATGTTAATAGAAATAAAATCCAATACCATAAAATATCAGCAAATTCAACTTTAAATACATGTGATGAATGACTTTACCATTCCACAGCATCCCGTGGACTTTTGCAGTGGGAAACCTCTTCTCGGCAAAGGTCTTGCCCCATCCCTCCCTCCTCCATTGCCTTCCCAGCATAAGGTGTGCCCAGGATTTTACTTTTCCAGAAATTAAAAATCCATCCTCCCTTACGATGTGGCATCTGTATGCAGGTGTTTGGTGGTAATGGGAAGGATTACCTGGAATCTGTTAACTTATTCGAGTTAATAGAAACTCCCTGCTCCTTTATTGCCATCAGCCTGGCTCAGCGAGCTCCGTCTGCATTTACCTTTTATTGAGACAGGGATTTTCTTACTGACAAATCTTTTAAATTGGAATTTAGCTGGGGAAGATCCATCAGTTACTTCAAGGAAACTGCTAGGAGAATGGTATAGATTTCTCAGGAAATACAACTCTTGGCCTAACAATTCAACTTAAAATTACCATGAAAAGGAAAACTAAATCCCCCAAGTGATACCTGATCAAGTGTTGGGTATTTAACCTCTGATTCATCACCCTGCCAGGCTAGAATCTTTTGATGTTATTTTTTTTTTTTATTCCCTTGTTCTAATGGACTTGGGCTATTTGTGCTGCAGCCTATAAAAACAGGTTGGAGACCCTTTTTCTGGTAGAGGTGGGTACAACACCTGCAGGCAGTGCAAGGGTAGGTCTCGTTTCTCTCCCTCACCAGACAAGAAGCACCACAAGAGTCTGGGATTTCTGTGATCACAGAAGATGAAAGTGGCAGTGTGATGCCTATGAAGAGAGTTTATTTAAGCAAGGATCCTCTGAATACTGCATAGATTCCTTCTGCAGATGGTGCTTGAGAAACCCCAGACTCAATGGGGGGACCTGGATCGGGAGTTGTGTTGCTTTGGGGCCTCATCCTGCACTGCCTCCTCTGCCAGAGCTGCTGTGACGGCTCCTCGGAGCCCCGGGAGCCTCAAATCAGTGCTAATCGTTCAGATTTCTTGCACTTAATGGGTGTTTGTGAGGAACTGAGTTCTTGCAGTCAAAACACAGATCTATGAACTTTTTTGAGTAGGATGTAGTGAAAGATGGTATTTTTCTAGATGTTTCAACCCTTTCAAGTGTGCCCTCTGGCCCTGTTGGTAACGGAAGACTTTCAGCATTGTTTAACTTTTATTTTTGAAATGTGTTGATTGCTGTTCCACGTGGGAGGGTGATGAGGTGCCCGTGTCAGGAATGGCTGATGGGAGTGGGTGGATACATGGGTGCTGCTGCTGCCGGGACGGGCACGGGAGCGGCGCTGGAGCTTCCCAGGGCCTCCAGCTGCTTCCCCGCGGGGGAAGGCGCGCTCCGAGTTTTAAGAGCAATAGATCTCCATATTACAAGGAAGCAAAAGAAACAATCTTTAATCCTTTCAAAGCCCAATAATATTATGTATATTGACTGAAGCCCTATGGAGTGGGCCTGGCAGGGTTTTTCATTACTGCGCACGCTGTAGCCTAGCTACCTTTGAAAAGTAACCAATATCGAGAGCCACTTGACATTTGCAAAGGATTATGGGTGTCCTCTCCATCTCTTCTCAAGTTCCCAAATTTACAATGGTCTTAATTTAAAAGTTAAGCCGGGGGATCAGTTGCTTAGTCTGCTGCTGGGCTGCCCTTTAAAAAAGGGAAAGAGAAAGGAGAGTGTCTGTGCGTGCCTGCACAGAGGGAGAGGTGGGGAGCGACCCTCGTGCGTCAGCCGCCTTCAGCGTTGGGCTGCGGTCCCCGGCACCGAGGCGTGGGAGAGGCCTCTGCAGCAGCAGCAGCGGGGCTGGGAGTGCCGGGATTCATTCCTGCAGGTGCTGCTGAAGTGCAGGGAGCAGCAGCAGCTGGTAATGAGTTGGTGAAAATGAAAAAGGGACATAAGTAGCTTCTTTAGCAAATCCCCTGGAAATGACATGGAGCCTCTGGGATCGATCGGATCGATCCCTCCAAAGGCTGCAGGCTCCTCTCATCCAACTGCCAGCACAGGGAAAACCGTAATGTTATTATCCGCAAAACTCAGAGAAAAGCTACCGGGAAAGCGGTGCTCTGGGTGCTCTGCTTCCGTCCTCACGCCGGCAGCCTCGGGGCCAGGGCATGGGGAAGGCACTGGGAGCTTCCCCACGCCGTGCTGGGCACTGCCACATGTGCCGGGGCCATGGCCAGAGGCTGCTGGGCCCTGCCCGCCTGGGTCCCGGGCCGGGCTTGCCTGCGGGGAGCAGGATCCCTTCCTGCAAAGCGAGCACAGGGAAGGGCCCCGAGGAGAGATGGGGGCATGCAGAGGTTCTGACAACGCTGATCTTCCTCCGTCACGTACGTGCTGTCATCAGCTGACGCTGAGGATTTGCTGTGTAGCACTTTCGGAGGTTCCTGCCAGGAGTTTCATATCCATCCGCAGCACGGTCTGAGCTTTCCAAGCCCGTGTTCCTGGGCAGCCCCTGAGCTGCCTCCCAGCCTGGGGGATGCTGGTGGGGATTCCAGTGCTGCAGCTGCAGCTTTGGTGTCCCAAAGGAAAACAGTCCTCCAGCTCAAACTGCTGTACTTCCTCCAGAACTCTGCAGAAATAGGATGAGGAAAGTCGTACTCTGAGCCTTACTTTGAGAAGAGCGGTCTTAAATCTCCCAGTCACATCCGTGAGTTCAAGGGGCCTTTCCTTGAAGAACTCAACATTTCTTTGTTTATGTTTCTATAATCCTGTTGGGGGAAAGGAGCAATAAGTTAGTTTTATTACATCTGTCCTGTGAAATGTACAGGCCAGGCTCAGATATCCCATAGCAGGTGTGTCCAGTGCTCTGTGGGACCATGTAAGGGCATGGCCTGGGATGGGGGAGACTGGGGGCACCCCAGGGACCCTGTGCTGGCAGATGGGCTTGTTTGGGTGTTTGTTGGTGCAGCGGGGGTCACCCCAGCTCCTGTAACCCTCCTGTTGGAATCTTCGGACTTTGGTGCAGCTGCACCCGAGAAAGGGAACGGCTGGGACATGTTACTGGCATTTGTTTGGGCTTGTGCTCCACAAACTGTGATCCTTTGGCTCTTTTGGACACAGTATTTAATCTAAAGTGCATCATTAGAGAGGTGTGTTGATATAACAGCGTGCTGTGCATATACCCTCTATCACAGGGATATGAGGATATTTATTTTACCCACTGAAAGTTTGCCAGTTTGTGGAAAGCCCTAATTCTCAGGAGGTACAGGCATTGCTGCTTCCACAGAATCAATTAAACCAACATCAGCTTAGCACTTCGGAATCGCAGATCTTAGAGGACTTAGACGTGGCCATATGTGACCTTTGGTGCAAGACTAAATTTTGAAATATAATAGTTGGGGAATATGAAGTAAAACTGTGAAATGAGCTAAAGTTAGAACAGTGTTACGGAAATATGTGTAACCCTTGTTGTCTGAACAGTTTATGATAGTAAAAATAGGGAGAGATCAGCCACTTCAAATTCATAAACTATTAAAATGAACACATAGTACTTCTAAAATTTTTATTGTCTGGAGTATTTCATCAATTTTGGATGCATTTGTTTCTCCCTTCGTAATGAACTAAATTGCTGGCCTCTCTCAGTATCAGTACCTGAGATGTGTGTTGTCCATACAGGGTGTGGGACGTTGCTGTGGGCTGGGAACTGCTGAGACACTGCAGGAGCGGGCAAGGGGGCAGAGGGGTCTGCCAAAAAACTTCTGGGGCTCCTCACAAGATGGGCTTCAAGCAACACATTCCCACAAAGCATTTCATGGCTGACAGGTCTCAGGAGAAGATGGAAAACCTCTTGGGGACTGTACAGCCGTGCTCAGCCCCAGCTTGGGACCGAGTGCACATCAGGGAAAGAGAGGGAAAGACCAGGAAGAAAAGGCCACTGCTTGTGGCCAAGATCACTTCATGGCAATAAAAATGAGGACAGCACATGAGCATTGCAATCTTTCTGAATGCATGAAAATTCAGATGTGTTTTTGTACTTTCTAAACCATTTGATTTTCAAGTGCCAGCCAGGCAGGAGCACCGAGCTGTGCTCTGACTGCTGCCCTTGTTGAGTTGCCCAATTAATCCAGGTCTGCAGTGGGAAATAAGATGCAAGATGCTATGGAAGAGCTAACAGAGCTTCACTGATAATTCATTTCCCTTATTTTACTGGCCATCTTGTTTCTGGTTGTCCTGTTGTCAGTTCAGTGGCAATAAAAACTTGGCCTTGTGGGGGCATCCTGCCTTTTTTTTTGGTCTCACTTTTAGAAGAAAAGACCCTCTTAGGATAAGGTCTTGATTTGGGAAACAGTGACAGCAAAAATACTCCCTTTTAAATCTGAATGCATGTTTTTATACAGCCTGAAAGTCTGTGTTGTTTCAGTCTCTGCTCAGGTTTGCCACTTTGGGGCTGGTCTCCCACCAGTCTGCTGCTGGCTGTCCCCAGGGATGCTCAAGTGAGATGCTGCCCAGACTGAGGGGCAAAGAGATTTCACCACACAAGTACAGGTGTAACAGAAATCTGTAACCATAGGATAGCCAGATTCTCATAGCAAGTGGCCCAGATCTGTATTTTGACTCTGTAAACAGTGTCATGAGAAACTTAGAGCAGGGACGAGTAAGGCAGGCAAGGGCACCTCACATGAATATGTTTGACATATGTTGGGCTTTTTTTGCTAACATTTGTGTTTGTCTTAGTTCCTTTAAGACTGGTTTCATGTGACATTGTAAGTTCAAGAGAAAATGTGGAATATTTTTCTCTCTAAACTTTGGATTCTGATAGAGTATGTGTTGGTGACAGACTACTTGTGATGGACATCCCAAGTCAGAGAGAGAGCAGCTGCAGCAATTTTGAAAGCTTACGGTGGTCCCCAGATGCAGGGTTTTGTGCCGAGGTGCCATGCAGCAGCAGCAGCAGTTCCTGGATGTGATCCAGCAAGGGGTGGATCAGGGGCTGGGCCCAGCACTGGCTCTGCTCAGTGTGCTGAGCTGCAGGAGCTGCTCCCTCCTTTGGGTGTTCGTCCCTGGCAGCTGTTGCCAGGTCAGATGTAACAGCATTATTCCACAACCTGCTGGATGGTTTGGGTTTTTTAATTAGGGCCCATTTGTACAAATCAGTATGGACTTTATCCTTCAGGCAGAGGGATGCATTTGCCATGGAAGTTACTGATACATCCCAACAGTTCCCAAGTGGAGGCAGATCTCTGTGTGCACTATCAGGTAAAATGAGCTGAGTCTTTCCTGTGTGTCACTTGCAAATATGCAACAAACTTCATAATTCCCAGGACTTCCTTCAGTAAAGAGTCCTCCCCCTCTGATTCCTCCCCCGTCTTGGTGCCAGCTCCCAGCCCAGGCACTTGCTGTGTTTTCGGAATGTTCCCTCCTGGCCCTTTCTGTCAGAAAAGGCTGGCAGCATTTGGAAATGCCCTGACCCACCACACGGCTCCCCAGGCTGTATCAGCACCCTGCTCCAGGTGCTCCAGGTCACTGGGGTAAGCAGGGAATGCACATGGATTTACTGAAGGTACTTTATAAATCAATATCTTGTTTTTGAACACAGGTCAGTGGGGGTAACTCAGGAACACAACCAAAAACTACCTCAGAACTACCTAACCCAGCACTTTCAGTGTATTGATTTTGTTGGGGAGTGTCTTTTCCTGGCATTATTCACAAAATGTTGATGGACAGTTTCACTCAATCAAGACTTCCAATAAGGATGAGTGTGCATGCACAGGGTGAGTGGGAGTGCACCACGAAGGAGCGAGCACACCCACGTGTGCACAGCAGTGTGGGAAAAGGCCTTTCACAGAGCCTGAGTGTTATCAAAAGCAAAGTCAGGAAGTGATGCAGTTCAGGCTCTTGTAAGGTCATTACTGTTTTCCTTTAAAGTTACAAAATAAAACATATTGTTTTAAGTCAGTAAATATTATAGGTCATTAATTTGGCCTTATTAGCAGATAGAGTGTTATGTAAATACTTGACAGTTTTTTAAAATAATAGCTTAAAATATTAGTTTGATTAAAACCAATAAACACTAAACAAACCCAGAAATGCACATGCAAAGCAAAGCCAGTCTGGCCACTGGAGGAACTGGAGACCTTTCTGGTTCCAGAGATTCGAAATGTTGTATTTAACTCCCCAGCTTTGGCTTTACTTGGAGAATGTTTTTCCATTTTTAATTTAATGGTCAGGTTTCCCAAAGGAAAACAGAAAAGCCCATCTCTGTTTAGTCCCCCTGGAGTCAGGTGCTTTTTGTTGTGATCATGCTGCAACCCCCAGTGAGACACGTGTGTGGAGTGCACACGGAGCACCGTGGAGCTGCAGAGAAAGTCTCCAGGTGCCAGGCTCCTCATCCCCCTCTCACCTCTACAGGAACATCAGGGAGCTGCTGGGATCTCTTTCCATCACTGAAGAAGCAAACAGTAGGCATTTAAGAATCATACTCCAAATTAATTGTCATTAAACAAGAAACCAAAAACCCAAAACACCCAGTTTGGAGGGTGGGTGGGGAGGAGGATTCATTCTCCCTGACACAAACCCGAATAAAACACCTGAATCTTACAGATACTTGTATCTTCTTAGGGGTATTTTCCAGGGGAAAAATGCTGCTTTAATCAGCTTGGAGAGAAATTGTCATCAGAGCTGCAGATTCTACTATTGCCCATCACAAAGCATTTTGCCACAGGTACACATTCTACCAGGAGAAAGATTTACACTTCCAGCTCATCAGACCCCTCTGGAGGTCCTTACCCATTTTATTTTGTATTACTTTTATCTGTTTGCAGTACACCTGGTGATAAAGTATCCAAGATGTCCACCCATAAAGGCTCTCACAAGATCTTCTCATCCTTTGTTAGATGCATTCTCTAAGTCTTACTCCTGATTTTGCTGTAATGAGACTCACCTTCCTTGTGATTTTGATGCATCTGGAGAATGGATCCTGGCTGTTCACTGTTGGGTTTGCTGCTCCAGCTGCCCCCTCGGTCTCCCATTCCCCTGCAGGGCGAAGGCTTCCCACATGTGTAGGTGCACCAGCCCAGCACAGACTCCATGAGATCTACAGGCCTTGTGCCTAAAAGTCATCTCAGAGCTCCACATCAGTCTTTTTTTCCTAAATCATAGTTCAGTGAGAGGGAAGGCAGGATAAAAGGTCAAGATTGCTCATAGGAACGTTATTCCAGTAGCAGAAGAATAGGCATTTAAAAATGTCTTAAAGCATCTTGCATGTGATAACATGCTCGGGCACATGGTGTGACTCTTGGAGCGTCCTGTGCAGGGCCAGGAGTTGGGTTTTGATGATCCTTGTGGGTCCCTTCCAGATCAGGATATTCAATGATTCTATGATTTGGTAGTATACTTGGAAAGAAGGAAAGGCCAGTCCTGAGTATGGACTCAGATTTCCTACAGTGATTTGAAACGCTGTCAGTGTGTTTGCTATCAGCAGGATCAGTCCCTCTGATGGGATTAGAGCTCGTTTCACTAAGCACTGACTGATTTCCTGCAGAAGCATCCCTGTGTGGGAGCTCCCAGGAGCTGGAGGAGCCTTGGGACGTGACATCGTGTCAGGGACATGAGGCTGGCGTGGTCAGGGTGAACACAGCGCTGCCACGGGCGACTGCTCTGAGCTCCTCAGAATGGCACCAATGGGGACAAGGCCTTGAAGAAGCAGCAGTTACTTGTCTCAGTGTAAGAGAAGCTCTTTGTGGTTCCCTCTCCTTGCTCACAACAAGGCTGCCTTCTCTTATCACCTGCTGGTCCACAGGGCCATGCTTATCTCCAGTTCCAACCAAAATGGCATTAGTTCAGCTGCCCTGTGAGGGATGTGCATTATTAATTTCTTGGGGTTTAGCTATACACTTCACAGTCCCTTATTAGCTGTATGTGAGACTAATTTTGGGGGTACAAGTTTGCTCTAATTCAATTTGGCTAAGAAAAACATCTTGATATGATACGCCTGCAGCTGCTCAAATTTCCTCCTTGACTATCAAGTTTGTCAATTTGTCGTCTTTTCTGAAGAACTTGTTGCCTACCTTTGGTATCTCAAGTGAACTCCATGATCTCACCCTGAGGTGTTAAGAATCGCTGAGGGCTATCAGAACTTGTGTAAATTACAGCGATGCAGACAGCATGTTGAAAAATCAATAAGTAATGAAATAGTACTGCAGTGAAGTAGCCAAGAGAGCAGTGGGTGAAAAAATCCCAAGGACTCAGTTTCATTTTGTCAAAGTATAAAAGATAATGTTCTGCTGTGATGCTATAAAATCATCCCCACTGGCCAAAGAAAATTGAAATACAAAAGAGTAGCGCGGAGGTGTGGGCGCGCTTCCTCCTGGATCCTGCGTCCCCTCCCCGTGTTGGCAGGGGTCTGGGCAGCCTCTCGCTCTTCCCATGAAGCTGCACATGGCTCCTCTGCCTTCGTGTGCTATGCACTGATGTCAGCTCATGCCAAGTGTTCTTTAAGCCTCTTTCTAATTCCCAGTAATCCTCACATCTACCCATCCAGTTAGCTCGTATGGGCAAGCTGGGAAACACCAGCAGAGCATTTTCCCTGGAAACCCAGCACTCCATGGTTTATGTCAGCCTTGAATTTTATCTAGGAAGGTCCTTCTTAGCTGGAGACAGCACATTTCTGAAATACAGTTTTCTACAGTAAAATGAATTGCTCCGTAGGCAGGTGAATCACAAGGCTTGGTTTTCCACAATGGCTCTGTCCATTCCATGGCAGTATCTCCAGCTCCTTCCATCTCTCTGGAATGCTGGGACCACATGTTGGGGCTGGTGCAGCCAAGAGCTGGCCACACTCCCAGCAGCCAGCATTCCTTAATGGGATCACCAAGTCCACACTGCTTCCTTCGAGCAGCAACATCCACAGTCACACAGAGTGTCTCTAAGGCTCTTCCTCTTCTTTCATCTTGGCTGGAATTAGCCAAGCTGGGCAGGAGGTGGGAATGGCCAAGCAGGCAATCTTGCTTCCTGACTAAGTCCATAGAAAATCAGGTTCAAAAAGAGTAGTTGGCTCCAAAAGAAGAAGAAAAATATTGAACTGAAACAAATTTTCCCGAGCTGGGTGTTGCCATGAGAGTGTTTTGCTTAAATCCATAAACTATGAGCTTCTCTCAAATGAATTCTTAAAGTTGATGAGTTTTTTTCCCACATGGATATGTAAGATAGTTAAAATGTATTTAAACAAAATGAATGACTGAAATACCACTAAATTAAATATATCTTCTAAAAGATAAAGCAGCATTTTGTGTGAAGGGGAAGTCCCCCCACTTCAGCCTTTCTGGCTAATCAGCCTATTATCCTCTCTGTAGATCTGTGAAAGGAATCAGGTTTAAGAGACACCAAAGTGCTCTTTTGATCCCAGGAGACCAAAAAGCCAGGCTGGATAATGGTCCTGCACAGATTTTTCTCTGGATGCTTTTGCCTATGTTTTCTGCCTGCTGCCCAGAAAAGTGGGTTCTGTATTGGCTTCTGGAGGAGCCTCTACCAGAGCTGGCCAGAGAAATATAGTCCTCGGGAAAGGAGGAGAGAAAATGGTTTCCTTAATGTGCACAAATGATCTCCTTGATAAGGATTAATGCTTGCTGGGTAAGCAGGCACGGGATTGAAAAATCCTGCAGGGAGTCTGGGCGTGCCACTGGCTGCGCTGGGCAGTGCAGATGGAGGGGAGGGTGCTGGTTCCATGTCACTGGTTCCAGTCACCTCCCCAGACCATCAGTGCCTTTCTTTAACCTTCCACGATTTTGTTTCATTAGGGGGTAATGGGAAATGAGCAGCCACTCTTGCCGCAGCCAGAGTTGTCTCGAGTGAGATGGCAGCAGCTCCCGGTTTAGATATTCAGGAATCCCAGGTTGGGTTTGAGTGAAAAGAGCCCATTAACTCCAGTGACTCTGGAGAGGGCCCTTTGTTCTTTTCAAAGTTGTTATGGGTTACAGAACTCAAAAGCCTCTTTTAACACAGTGCAATGAATCGCTGTATTTAGCATGGACACTTTGGAGCATTCCAGCAGGACTGTCTGCAAGGAGGGAGCATGTAAATACTGAGGAGATCTCAAGGAATTTAATGGAGCAGAGTAGGGAGACCTTGGAAGCAGAAGCCCAGATTTCAAATGGGAAATTTGGCAGAGGATGGATTTTGCATTAAGGATTTGTCTTTGGTTTACCCACATTGTAACCTTTAAAGAATGTTCTAAATCCCACATTTCTCAGGTGTGCAGGAGGATGGGATTAGATCAAGCAGGTGCCCAGGAGACTCCATTCATGGTGGGCACACTTCAGCCAGATGTGGAGGTTGTCCCTGGGTTTCCGGTCAGAGCTGGTGCCTGCTGTACCACCCTGAGGTGCTTGTGGAGGGGTGTGCATTGCTCTTGAGAATTTCTGTGGGTTTGCTGGTTCCTGTTTGGCATCTTCACTCCATGATGGAAGCTACAGAACAGCACTGGGTGTGGCACTTGCCTGTGGGAAGGAAGAGCCTCCAATGTCCGTGTAACGCGGGCTCGCTCCACGGCAGCACGTAGGGTCTGTTCTTGTCTGGCACTTTGCTGGGGGAGAGAGGCTCCTCACCAGCAGAGGGGAGGGGACAAGGTAAGATCATCCATATCTGACTGTGCTGTAAAAGAGCTGGACCGTGTGGTAGCACTGCCTTTCTCCAGGCTCAGAGGCTGACGGGAGCAGGAGGAGCCTCAGTCAGACCATCTGCCTCCAGGGCAGGAGGAGGTGGCTGGTGCTGACCCAGCCAGGCTCCCTGCATGGCAAGGCACCTGCTGGGCACAGCGGTGATATGGGAAATGCAGGGACCATCAAAATGGCAAATCCTGCTGGCACTGCTGGTGACACACTATGGTGCTGTTTGCATGATCCATAGGTTGCCCATCCAAGCCAGAGTGGCGCTGGGCAGTCTGTGGTTCCTGGGCTCTGAGTGACCCCTGCTGGGGCCAGCACGAGGGAGGAGGAGGAAGGACCAGGGGTTGAGGTGCAGGACGCTGCTGGCTGCAGCACCCCTCTTTTGTCTGCTCCAGAAGTTGGAAGTAGCGAATCAGCCTCAGAAAAGGAGAAGAAAGGATTATTTAATGGTTAAGATGGTTGAATACTGCCTTGAAAAACTGATTGTTTTCCCTTCCTTTGCCACCTTTTCTTCTTTGTGATGCTGGTTAATTCACTTCAACCTAACTTTTCACAGACTGTTACTAATTGGGTATTCTTCAGTTTCTTCATGGTTCATTTGAGATGCGGGGCTCTGAATTTGTACTCAACTGCTGCTGAAGACCATTTTGGACACATAAGGAGTGATCTGAGAAAACAGTTTGTAGACCTCTCTTAATTAGACATCTACAGTTAGAAGATACATTTCCTTTAATCACTATAGATCTCAGCTCCGCAGTCGGTGCAATAGAGGTAATAATAGCACCTTGGATCTCAAGGGATTTGAGAAAAAGCTTACAAGGAATTTAATAACTTGGACATCAGAGCAGCATTTGAATTGTATAAAGTAAATAAAAGGAGCCGTGCATTGAGCAACGAGGGGGAAATATGTGTCTGCTCTATATAATGCATCAGAACTGTGGAAACACGGGGAAAAATAGTGTGGCCCCCGGTTTATAACCTATATAATGAGGAAAGGGGTGTCTGCATTTCTAATCCAGTTCTTTTCATGTGCCTTTCTCTGATCTGTTATTAACAGCCCCTTTTAAGTGTCTCTGCCTCCTCACACAACATCTTCAGCCAGTCCTTTTCCCAAGAAACTCTTAAAACTTAATTCCTTCATGCACATTTAAAATGGAATAAACCAAAAGGATAAACAACATTCTTTGTGAGGGTGATTCATAAGGAAATATTCACCACCTCTTCGCATTACAGTGTAATTGCTCATTCTTGTCTTCCTGAGCTTCGCTCTCCATGAGCACCTCTGTTCTATTTATACACATCTGCCATTACTAATATTCTTACACGTACACACACAAATATAAAATTCTGTTTAGGAGGTCTTCTATAGCAATTTAGAAACTTGTTTTCTGTGAGTGTTTCTTCTAGTAAAATTAATAATAATAATAAAACTTGGGGGGAAGTTAAATGTGGAGAATCCTACCTTGCAAAGCACTTTTACTGCTCAATTTGAGAGCATCCCCAAAATTTCATATTCACGAGGCTGTTAGAGCAATAGATCAGCTAGACAAAAATAGAGTGAGCGTTTCTATTTTCAAACCAAAGGATATGACAGAATTAGCAGCTTAGGGAGCACGCTGCTCCTGCTGCTCCAGGCAGCTGGTTTGTGGGTGCTGAAGCCAACAGCGGCTCAGAGGCACCAGTTCTGATGTTGAGTGTCCAGTGATGCTGGTTGGGCATATTGGGCTGGACCCCACGTTTGCTGAGAGCCTTTCTGGGGAGGCTGAGGGCTGCAGGAGCAGCTGTGGGCATGGCTCAGCCTGGGCTGGGGAGAGCCATTCCCCTGGTGATGGCGGTCGGTCTCCCTGAGCCCTGCCACCCACCTATAGAGTCAACTGGAGGGGCCTGGAGAGGGATGAGAGCTACATTTTCATCAGAAATAGGCTCTTTATGGTTTTGAGGACAGAAAATAAAGAAACCAAAGGAAAATGGCATTTAAAAGCTTTCTATAGTGCTTTCTGCTTGAAGCCCTAAAATCGTGACGTGATGCCGTCAGAGCTTCTCTGAATGACTTGATGAAGGTTTTTTTTTGTTTTGGTTGCTGCACTCTTGGGACTCATTGGAGTGGCAGGATTAAAATTAATTAGAGGCTGTTTGGAGGGGGCTTTGGAAGATGGCCTGGGGCTATACTTCAGTCTGGTTGTTAGAAGCAATATCATCACCGCCTCCTCTTCCAGTGAACAGACCTGCGCTGGGGCGGCTGCGGGGAGCCACAGAACATCCAACGCAGACATCAGAGCAAAGACTTCCTCCCAAAGAGATTACTTACCACAAAACCAGTGGATCTACCTGCTGACAACCCTAGAAATATGTCTTGTTTCATTTTATGGTTTCTTAAAGAGGCTGCTTTATGAAGCCCTCCAGAATCTTGATGAAATATCCATGTGAGGATGCTTGTTTTCCTTCCTTCTTACCATGAATTATGTTGATTAGTGCAGCTGGGAAGAGATGAGAGGGAAAGCTCTGTTCCAGCAGCTGGAGTTTGGTTTCATTTGCTCTGTTTTGCAAAGAATAGACAGCCAAAGCCACCAGTGACAAAAGTGGACAAATAATCACTTCAGCCACTCGTCAGCCTAACTTTGAGTTTTCCTCATTGTGGAGGGCCGGTTGCAGAACAGATAAAATGCGGCATCTCACAACTTGTGTCAAGTTTTCTGATGGTTTGTGCATTTGCAGACTCACAGATAACCCCTTCTAGTCAATCCCTCTGTACAGGAGGTTAATGCTTACCTGATCTGGATTCCTACAGGCAGAGTTAGCAGAACACAAGATTTTAAACTTTTAGGATTAATTGTAACTCGTAGTCAAATCCTGTTGACTTTGTAAAAACTGCCACATCGTACCCAGTCACTGACTCTGTATAAACATGGCTCAGAGTAAGGTGAGATGATACCTGGCTATGGTGCAAATTAGTAGAAGTACCTAAAAATTGTCACTATTGATAGTTGACAGTGGTAAAAATTTTTAAAAACTGGTGAACTAATCCTTCTAGAAATACAGCCAAAAGTAATTTGGTTTCTCCAACTCTTTTTCTTTTTTTTCTGATTTCCTTTTCTGTCCCAGTAATATATACTGATCAAAAGGGCTTAAATAAGCAGGAAGAACTGGTGCCTTTAGTGTGCTTTTTTTTCTACTCAATAGCCTGTGTGCTTTGGAAGAAAGTAGACAAATTCACGCAAGGTGACATCATTCAGTGCCACTGTTTGCTCTTCTTAATGAGTCATTCCACAACAGGCATTATTTTTCTCAGGAAGAGCTGTATCTCCACAGCATTCTCAGAATTTCAACACTGATTTAGAAATATGTATTTTTTCATATTTCAGGAGCAGCAATTGTGTTGTTTTCTCTCAGCACCTTAGGATAACTACTCTATAGGTAAAAACTTAGTGCTAAAAATACAAAGTAGTGAACCAGATAAGCTTCCAGAAGCCGGACTCATTATCCTCAGGTTGTGATTAATGCGTCCTTAATCGAAAACTTAGTAAAAATATCAATGTACAATATAAGAACAAGCAGCAAATGCTATTTAAAAATTATAAGCCTAGTGACTTCCATTAGGATTTACAGGTTTTCTGACTCAAAGTGCTAAAGCTGTGGATGGCAGTGTTCAAAGTCAAGTGTTCCTGTGATCACAATGGCAAAACTTAATCAATTCCCACTTTAGACTCTAATGGAGCTTGGTGTGATACTGGGGCAGCAGAGTCTGTGGAGATGAGCCACTCTTGGAATTGTAAGTACAATAAGTAGTCTCTCCTAAAATTTCCCAAACCAACAAGTAATTGTTTAAAAGTATAAAGCACATAATTCCGAGCTGCAGCATCCTAGAAAGAGACAGAGAAGACTCTGGAGTCTTGGTTGAGGAATAGTTCCCATCTTCCCTGGATGTGCCCATGGAGCAGTAAAGGGAATGAGGGGAAACCAGTGGTTATTTGTGCAGTCGTTTTCCTTACCCGGGTTTCAGGCATGAGGAGATTTGAGCTGGACTGGAACCAGAGCAGAGCCCTTACAGCCAGAGCCCTTCCTCCTCCCTATCTCCCCTCTTCCTTTTGCACACCCCGAGCAAACAGAATTCATTATCTCATCTCAGCATTGCAGCTTTCTAAGTTCAATGTCAATAGCGAGTTAGGAAAGGGCAGGCGGGTCAGGGATTAGGACTCCGAACTGTCCTTGACGTTTCTCTGTAGGATGATCTGCTGTTTGCATCAGCAAGTGAAAAAAAATTCTGTCTCCTCTATCCTGGGAATGATCAGGATGGGAAAATGTCAGTTTAGGGGCTGACAGAGCTCTGATAAGACTGAGATAGAAATGGCAGGGACTGAAGAAACAGAGAGGGGCAGAGGTACAAATACTGTCGTTCTAAGTTTAAAATTTCATTTTTAAGTATATTTGCGAGTGCACATTCTGTTTTCTTCCAGTGTTTCAGCCCATGGGCTTCTTTTTCAAGCAGTTTCATTTTAAGGAAGTCTGAATCTATTTTTATTTGATTGGATTTTACAAGTTCTGGAAAGGTCATCCTGCCTGGCCTGGAAGCTGCAAATACATTCACTCCCACAGAATTACTTATAAGCATGAAAATAGTTTCCACTTTCAAAAGTATCCATACGTTCCTGGAGTTTTGGAACCAGCTTGGTCCAAATTCTCAGGCTTAGAACAGGGGAGGAAACAAAGTGTTTAGGTAAAAATATTTTTGAAGTGCGATGACCCCTGAACACAAAT
The DNA here is from genome assembly GCA_013399225.1 of Rhipidura dahli. NCBI lineage: Eukaryota > Metazoa > Chordata > Aves > Passeriformes > Rhipiduridae > Rhipidura > Rhipidura dahli. The sequence continues at coordinate 447,544 of VXAC01003921.1, forward strand.
CAAATAAAAAAATCATTGTGCTAGGAATTATTTGGGTTTATTCAAGTTTCCATGCCCTTATTATAAATTTGGAGAAAATAACCTTAGCGGATTATTCACAGTGGGTTCAGTGTGTGGTCCAAAAAATGCCATCAAGGTAGGCACTGAGGTGTGAGCACACGTGCAGCCCCAGCTCCGTAGTGATTCATTAAACATCACCTGAGCACGTGCCCTCACAGAGCCATTTCACATTCGCTCTGATCTGCTAAGGGAACATGTGGCATAAAGGCAGGAAATAAAAACCAGGGAATCATAGAATAATTTAGGCTGGAAGAGCCCTCTGGGGATCATCTGGGCCAGGCCCCCGCTCAAGGCAATAACAAATAGATCGAGTTGCTCAAGGACTTGTCCAGTCGAGTTTCTGCTCCGTGCAAACGGACTTAACACAAACCCCCTCCTGCATCTCTCTGCTTCTTTGTTGTCTGAGATGGACAATAGTAAGAAACTTTATCTGCTGATGGCAAGCGCCAAGTAAAACATCTTTACTGTCACCTCGAGTCTGCCTGGGGAAAGCTAATTAAATAGATAAAAATACTCATACGATACATTGAATATTATCACACCCCCCCATATTAATTACAGAAATAACTGCCTGTAACTGTAAAATGAAAACAACAAAATGGAAGTGAAAAGAAAAGATCTTCTTTGGATGGTTCCAGCTCTGTGGACAAGTGCAAAGAAACACGAAAGTCGTGGTGCATCCATCTACACTTCCTGAGGCTTCTGGGATTCTGTGTAACCCCTTCTCAAAGCAGAGTAAAACCAGAAATTAACTGTAATTAATGCCACACCCTTTCTCTTGGTCGCCTTAGTCCACATTCCTGGTTCTGCTCAGATGTTTTCTACCTGGAGTCTATAATTTTAATCAAGCTGTATCTTTTTTGAGGTATTGTCTTGCACTGACATCATTGTAATTTGGGCACTTGAAGACAGACAGGAATTCTCTGGATTTGTGCCTCCCTTCCCTGGCTGATTCCTGTCTGGGTTTCCCAGCTGGGGTCACCCTCTGGCTCTTGGCGAGCGGGGTGACAGGTCAGGGAGCTCCCATGCACAAGGGGCTGCGTCTCTGCAGCCGTGGGACAAAAGGCATTTTCACCAACCTTGTACCTGGGCGCCAGCAGCCAGTGCCTCAGGAGCGCTCACGTGCAAAGCAGAGGTGTTTGAAAGCTGACAGCCAGCACGGCTTCCTCCCTTTAGCTATTAAAAAAATATAAATTCTCCAGTAAGTCTTTGTAATGGCATATTAAAAATTAAAGATATTGAATTTACAGAGTATGTTAATACAGCAAATTCTTCAGCATTCTGCTGCAGGTGTGTTTCAGAGCCGAGATGGACAGGGACAACTCTGTAAGGATTGTTGCTGTTGTTGCTGCCCAGCCCAGGCTGCAGAAACAGGGAGGGAGAAATATTATTTCCAAGCATTTTAACTTATTGCCTGAGAGAAAACAAGTGTCAGTGGCTGTGTGCTGTGCCAGCTCTTCCTCGAAGTTGGGGAGTTAAAATGCTTGGAAATGACAGGTCTGTCACCCCACAGCCCTGGCTGGAGAAAGAGGTCAGTGCCATCCCCAGCCCAAGCCTGGCCTCACCACTGCTCATCCGACCTTGGTCTCTGCCTGCAGTGAATCCCTGGGCAGCCTTTGCTTCCTCTCCCTTCTCCTTTCAAGCCTCATCTTGGACCTCACCTACTTCCCTCCAAACGTGACACTCCAGCTTCCCCCAGCAACTTTGCCAGGACTGCCTGGCTCTCCGAGCAGGCTTTAGTGCATGGAAAGCAGTTAAAGACATTAGAATTAAATGATTTCTTGCAAACTTTTAGGCATAAATGAGTCTATTGTGCAGTGGGGGCCTAACCCCATCATGTCCACCCATGATCCTGCATCTTTCGTCAGGGCAAGGGTCATCCGTGAGGAAAGGCATTTGGCTTTTGGTGGATGAATTTCTTCTTGCATCCTTGCCTTTCTTTCCACTCTGTACACAATTCCAAGCCCCAAAGCAAATGAACCTCCCTGTACAATTCCAAGAGGAGGCCACCTGAGGCTTCACAAGGTGCTCAGCCCCAGCATGGCCCTGGTGGAGCAGAGGGGCCCATTGGGGTCAGTCTGCTGGAACAGGAGTCAAACAGAAGTCTCTTTGGGATGGTGTCTAAGATTCCCGTTAGGATCTTCTCTATCTGGGAATATTTCAGCCTAGGGAGGGAAGCAGCAATGCTCTTTGAGACACTGTCTAGTGTAAGCTCCATCACAGGGAAAACAGACATAATGGTGCTGAGACGGGGAGCGGGAACTTCAAACTCTTCCTTAAATGTCAGTGAGGAACGTATCATCTGGGTGTAGCCTGTGTGGAAAACTGAAATAATCTGCAAACAGCCTGGATAAAGGGTAAAAATGTTAAAAATACACTTAGTGTGATAAAATAAGAGTGGGTGCTGCAAGCCGTGGCATGCTTTGGCTTTCAGGAAGCACAGCCCTGAAGAAGTACAAAAGGCTTTTAGTTTGAGGTAATGAGGTGCATCTAATTATATTTAAGAAAGAACATCAAGAACTGCTTAAGAATACACTACCCACCCTTTTCTTTTCACCAGGGCTAGGCAGAATTCCAGTCCTGAGACACCGTTATTTTATAGAGGGTGAGGATTTCAGAGAACATCACCAAAAACAAGGTTATTTTCCCATAACTGTGGGGGGAAAAAAAAAGAAGGCAAAGTCTTTCTTGTCTGTTCTCGTCTTCTTCTCAATAACTCCCATTAGGGGAGGGAAAAAAAAACCACAACAAAAAACAAGCAGGCCAAAATAAGCCTGGCCGTCATGAGAAATGAAGGCTGTCAGAGTGACATCTGACACCGGCGGGCCACAGCTGAAGAACAAGGGAAAAGTTTTCGGACGACTGTCACTGACCCATAGTCCCTCGCTCCTAACCTTGCTCTCCAACATATGTTTCTCATTTCCTTGCTTATAGCTGGCCCAAGCTAATGATATGTGTTTTGGCAGTCCTCCCATGCTTGGCATAGTGCCTGCCTTGTTCTCATTGTCTCCGCTACTTACAGAAACCCCTTTCTCCGTCTTTCTCTCTCTCTCAGAAAATCAGCTTTGTACAACTCCAAGTATGCAAAGCAGCTCTTGCTGCCCGAGCTACCATCTCGCAGCTCCTCCGCCCGTGTCCCCAGCCCTGCACCACCGGCCAGACATGCCGACAGAAACACAGGGAGGCTGCCACGGACAGGACTCGAGCTGGGTGGAAACAGTGGAAAATCAAACATATTGGCCCATTTGAGCCTTGCTAAAAATACGGAGAGCAGAGCTATTCTGAGGGACGATGGCATGGGAAAGCTCTGCCTGGAATCCTGGGTCCCTCCGAGCAGACAGGGCTGTCAAGCAGACGTGGGAAGGGGAACTCAGTCCAGCCCCAGGGGCAGAGGGCACTGTGCTTGGCAGGCGCCAGGACAGCACTGACCGGGGCTGGGTGCTGCCGGGACGGCTCCTTCGCTGGCTGCAGTCAGTAATGGTGGTAGATACGGACAGAACACACGTTCTTCAGGGGCCCAGGGCAACCACTGGCTGCTGTGGGATGGGGACCACACCTGGGAGTGGGTTTGGGCTGTGCCTGTATCCCACGCCTCGGAGCACTGCTGGTTCAGGAGCCTGGGACGGCGCTGGGGGTGAGGGCTGCCCTCGCTTCGGGGGGCGCAGGCACCGTCACATCCCAACACATGGATATTTGCTTTGTGTCGGCATGAGGGACAGCGTCCCCTGGACCCAAACAAAAGGCCACTGCTTCCTCATGAGGCGCAAACCACCCAAAATGCCACAGCAAGCAGAACAAGTGGCAGCAGTGAGCAGCAACTCCGGGCTGCAGACCAGCCCTGCCTCAAAGGTGTTTGATGAATCTCACTGTTTTCTTCTCATAACCTTCCCCATACAAAAAGATACAATTAATATGTTAGTCTGAGCAGTGTTTTGGCCACCCTGGCTAAAAGCACAGGGTTTTAGAAACTGCAATTTCTTCAACATGTGCTTTTTTCTAGGAAATAGGAATATATGGTTGTATTATGTACATTTACTTATCAAAGGCTCCATCACCTGTTTGTCCTCTGTATATGTATCTTTTATATATAAATATTCTCATTCAGTGTGCAAACGAACTTTATTTTGGGCTAGCAGAGGCAGGGTAGTGATGGTGATGTAAAAGCCAGTGTGTCACACTCGGTTACATCAGTGTACAGTAGGTGTTCCATGGATTTTGCACCCAGTGTGCTGGTTTTTAGACTATTACCACTGGTTTTATATCCAGGGCAGGGTGAAGGACTCACACTGGTAAATCATCAAGAATTAATCTCTGGCAAGAAGAAAGCCATGCCATCGTTTCAACTTCACTGAGTCAGTTAACTCCAGCCACTCCTCTGTGTTTGCTGCAAAATATTTACGTTCATTTTTGAAAGGGGGAACTGCAGAATTTCAGCAGCGAACTCATCCTCAGCATGATGAAAGTGAAACTTAAATTTTTCCTTCTTTCCTCCTCTCTTTTCTGACACTGTCATCCACTTTAGTGCCTGCTCTTTTAGAGCCTGGTGCCGTGTCACCGAAGTTAATGGGAGATTTTCCATGCGCATTGTCTGGGAGCAGAAGCAGGCCATTACCAGGGCTCGTCACCCCCGCGCCACATTCAGCTGTTTCCTCTTTGTTCCCGCTCCTCGTAGCAAGGTCACTGTTCTTTCTTCCCCTGCTCCATCCACAGACAGCGCTTCTCACACGGGAGCTTCACTCGCGCTGTGATCTCGGGCTCGCAGATCGGTGACCCCCTATTTCTGTTCTTGCTGGTTATTGGGGTGTAATTGGAGTGAGAAGGGACCTTTGGAGGTCACCTTGTCCAAACCCTCGCTGCAAGCAAGGCCAACAGAAATCAAGCTGTCGAGGGCCCTCTCCAGTCAGGCATTGAAACCTCAGCAGCCTCTCTGGGCCCCTGTACCACTTTTTGACTGATTTCATTGAAGATTTGTTCGTGTGTCACCCCTGACTGCACACCGACCAGGACCTGCCTCCATCCCCTTATGCTGTTGCTGCACATCCCCTGTTCCCCAGGCAGTCCCTCTGCTCCCCTCCGCTCTCCCTGGTGCTCCTCAAGCATGCTCTGAGTCCCAGTGGGCTCCATCTCCCAGCATCATGGGCCAGGGAACCAGCTGGGGCCAGCAGGCATCTTGTCCTGTGCTCCATGGGTCCCCATGAGTGCCATTCCCGAGGCTCTAGGGTGTCACACAGTCCAAGGGCCAGGAGTTCTCTCACTCTGTCTTGGAGCGATCCCAAAGCCAGCTTTCCTGGACAGCCACAACTGATTCCCCTGTGGCACCTAAAGCACCTCTGCATTCTGTCCTTATCTCCCCAGTAAATCTCTGACTGAACATAAATCCAGAACCACTTGCCAGATTTTAGGGCTACTTCTTTAGAGGTTCTGGAGGATACAGAGAGAGGAAATTTGCATTTTGGAGACCTGTCAGTTCTACAAACTGGCATGAAAGTAAGAAAGAAGCACCAAGATCTTTTTAAGGCACATAATGAGAGAAAAGGGCATGAAGATTTGCAGGAAGATTGTCTCTCAGAGCAACACGTGGGTTATTAGGGAGTTTGCTGGATGAGGCTGGGCCAGGTGTGTGTTCAGGGCACTTCTCCTGGCACGGGGCGGCTGGGCAGGTGCCAGAGGGGCACCAGGGGCTCCAGTGCAGGGTGGGAGGGCTGGTGTTTAAATGGTTAAAATATCAGCACATTTGGCTGTCTTGGATTTCTCATAAACATTCAGCAAAGCACTTTCATTCAATCACACATATTAACTACTTAAGTTCCCCTCTCCAAGGATGTGGATTGTTATTTTATGCCAAATGTGCTGTAATTAAGTTTGACATAAGCACATGGATTAAATATGTGGTTTGGTGGGCAAATGGGAGATGGCTTTTCCTTCTGGCCATATGGAGGATGCAGCCACATGATGTGAGGCAGAGGGAAAGGATTCTTTTCTCTTTATTTTATTTGGTGCTGTTCCTTTTATTAAAATTGCTCAGATTAATCAGCCAGTACCAAGAACATCAGTGTTGGTTTAACCATTTCAGGGGGAAGGGAACACCGAGTGTTGCCCTGGCTTTCTCCATGCACTCCCTATACAATACAAGGACATATGCATGTCTGCATACAGAGATATGTTAGGGATATATTGGATAATAATAGATTGTTTGTGAACTGTCACTGAAGCTTTTTCCTGAGACTGACCGCATGATTGGTTTGAATTGTCCAACCCCAGTAAGAACACTGTGCCTTGCAGTGGTGTAACATTGGTGTGCACTTGCAGGTTATGGTTTGCAATGATAGAGACCTCACGTGAGGGCCTTGACATCATCATCATCATCATTATTATTATGATTACTACTACTACATCCTACTTTAATGTCAATAGCATCTACACCAGGACATGGTTGTCATGGTGCTTGCCACTAAGCTCATGAGAAAATTTGACATTTATTCCATAAATAAAACTGTCTAGTTTAAGGCCAAATAAAACTGATGATAGAAAAATCATGGGGGTAAGGAGGTGAGGAAGAGGAAGATCACATCCTCATGATCAGTGTGCACTGGAAATTATAATTTCAAATTAAATACTGCATTGCAAATGCCACAGGAAAACAAACTTTCCATGTTCTTCTACACGTCCCTCCTCTCCTATGAAAGGTGGCTGTAGAGTCAGTTATTATTTGTCTATGAATTTATTGAATATTTATTTCTTTTCCCAGTTCTCTGTATTTCAGCAGCTTTGCTGTCATTTCAGTTCCTGAATTCTGCCATCTGATGTAACATCTTGTACCTCTTTGTTTAGAAACTGACCTTTTGGTCAGCAGACCAAAGATTCACAATTTTGCGTGTCCAGCATTCAATGCTGCGAAGGGACCTGATGTTCAGGCAGTTTGTGGTACCTGGTGGCTCAAACCTCTGTGCCATAGGCAAGGACCCAGGTGGATGCTGGACACCTGGAGGGGAGCACTGCAGTCCTTCACTTGTGGGAGATAACCAACCTCTTGGCCATGCACCAAATGGGCATCACCAAGTGGATGAGCCCCTTGCAAGGCTCCTGGCAGGGCTCCAGTGGTTTGGTTTAGGTGAGTGACTCTGAAAAAGAAAACTGCAGAGTTCAGGGAAGAGCTGCAGCAAGGGTTGGTGGTCTGGAAAATGTCCTTTGCTTTGAAAAAACAGAGGAACTTAATTTAGGTTTTATTCAATGACACTCATGTTCTTTAGGGAGATGAAGGAATCTGTGTCACTGAGCATTTACAGTTGAAAATCGGGTGATATCCAGTGATGTCCTTCTCCACAGGTTCACCTTCTCCACCCTGCAGTGTTCAATCCTGGTGCTGTTACCTGTTTGTTTGAACAAGCCCTATGATTCCCTACAAATGAAGGTATCTTGTTCAGGTGTTAAGGACATTACCATTTTCCAATGGGCTGAGCCCCGAGGTAATGGACATAAGATCTGAGTGAGTCATTCCTCTCTGCCTGGCCTTCCTGGACATTTTCTGTCAGACCTCCACTTACTCCACGTATCAAGGGCAAAGAGCATCCCATGAAGTGTTGGTTTTCCAGTTCTGAATGGAAGGCTGGAAGCTTTTCTCATAGCTCTTTTCCTTTGGGAAACTGGGGCTTGTCACACGTTTATAAGGCTGTCATAAGTGAGATTTGGTGATCTAAGAGTCCACAATGAAAGTTGCTGAAAAAATTAAAACCAATAATTACTTCCAGTGCAATACCATCAACGTGAAGTGTGTGTCCATCCTTCATCTCGTTGCTGGCACATGGCCAGTGTTACCTTCTATTGCACACTCAGGTCAGTCCCGTGTACTTTTAAAAGACCTGCAACCGAAGTCCCTCCCAAGCCTTGCAGGGACTTTCCCATTTCTCAAAGACATATCAAGGATTAGCCAGAAGCCTTTGAAGAGTTTCCAAGTGATTCTTTTAAAATTATTAGATACAAGTGTTCAGAGTTCATGATTTAAAAATCTTTATATTTAACAGATGCTATTTAACCTACACCTTTACTGTTACATGACCTTGATTATCTATGTACATCAACCGCTTTGATTACAAATGTGCACCAGGAATGTTTTACTCCACAGTTATTGACATTTTTCCCATCTCTGTTTAGTAACAGTTAATTATTGCACATAATAATCAATTATTTGAATTTATCGTATCAAAGGTGAACTTCAGAACTCTCGGGTTTATTGTTTGTGAGGGTTCTGTGGGTAGTGCTTGACACAGCTGGCTCTTCTTATAAGTTGTTCACACCCATCAGCTTTGGCTCATACTGATCATCACAGATGTTTCCTTGTTTAATTTGCTGTACTTTGATTCCTGTTTTTTATAGCTGCTTTCATATCCTCTTTTAGAAGAGATGTATAAACTTCCTTGTGAAGAGAAATTTGCAGCTTTTGGGGCACCAAATGAATCATCAGATCTTGGCTGGTTTTCATAGGGAGTTTTCAGGTTATTTGTTCTGTTCCACACAGGTGCCTTTAGGGTTGGGAGATTTATCCTTTTCCAACACGTGGGAATAACACTATGTGGGTTTTCTAAGGAATATGACCAGTCTTGGCTATTTGTGCATTTAATCCACTCAGGGTTTGCTCAGTAGGATGAGGAGCTGATGCTCCATGGCCCCGTTATGGCAGTAGACATGGCACAAGTCACATCCATTTCTCAGTGACCTTCCACCCTCCCTTTGGGGCTTTTTTTTTTTTTCCCCTTTTTCTTCTACTGGAAATGGATGAAAGCAAAACCCAAACATTTAAACATCACAGTATAAAAGCAGCTCCTGTGCTCTATGAATACCCAATGGTTTCTGGACATCTACACTGAGAATCCTGGTTGAACCTCCAGAAACACTTCTCTGCAGCTGGCAAAGGCAGGGTGGAGAAAGGTTCCTTAGCCTCTGTGGAGGGTTTGCTGGTGGCAGCTGAACCCGGGGCTGGTGGCCAGGATGGACACGGCAGCTCCAAAGGCACAGGGCAGGGGGTGGGCCCATGTGCCTGGGTCAGAGCCAAAAGTGCCAGAGCCCTGCCCCAGGTCCCACCTCTTGGACATGTATTTTGTTGGAACTGGGCAAGAAGGGAGTTGGTTTGTTGGTTTTTTGCTCCAACACAGCCCCGTGCCTGCGGGTGTTTGCTGAAATGCCAGTGTCAGCCCAAAGAAGGGATTTTGGCTGCATGGACGGGTTGGTGCAGTGTGGAACTGGAGGGTCTCAGCATTACACAGTTGGTACCATGTGCCCCCCAATGATGAGCAGCCTGAGCCCCTGTGAGCCCAGCCCAGGGCTTGTCCTGCCTTGGGGGCACACAGGTGCTGCAGCTGCTGGACAGCATCCTTGGAGTTTGGTTCATCTGAGCCGACCTGAAGGTCACCCAGAGTCTGTGGGCAGCTCATGCTCGCTGTGGCTGTTCCTGGGAGAGGAGAACCCGTGGGTGAGCATTGTGCTCTCATTTCCTGTGTAATGTCAGTGTCATCTCTGCGAGAACTGGAGCAATCAGAGGTATCTCAGGACTTCTTATGCTTGTGCATCTCATCTTCATCTCCTCAGACCTAGGCTGAAGTTCTCATAAAGCAAAGACAGACTCGGGGTTTATTTTCTTTAACTTTTTTTTAAGTTTCCAATGGCACTGAGGTGAATGTGCTGACTCGTGCAGAGGGACGTGCCAGGAGGTGTCACCAGGATCATTTCAGGTCGCTCACTTAGGACACAGACCTACAGGGCTGTTCTTGTAGAGACCAGAGACACAGACTCACTCATACGGGAGGTGTTGTTTCAGAACCTCATCAGCTAACATCAGCACCAGCACTACTGACTGCTGGCACTTTGCTTTGTGTGATACAAACCAGGGTCATTTCCAGCTCTTAAATATTGAAACATTATTGAAAACCTCCTCTGTTTGCTTACTGGTCAATGTTTAATCATAGGTAAATATTCCACATAAAAACAACAGGTTATCATTAAAGTTTAGCAAACTGGCTGCTTTAGGCAAAGAGGTGGGATTGTGTTCAGGCTCGTGACATTCACATACGGGCAAAGGGACCTGAGATGGCAGAAATGGCACGTGTCCCGTGGGATTGCTGTGATGGATTTATCACTGTTGGCACAGATGTTGGTGATGAGCTGTGGCACAAGGCGGGTGAGAACCTGGCCCTCAACTCGTCTGAGCCCCAGAGCTGGTGTGAGCACTGGGGAAGTGCTGAAAGAGGAACAGGAAACAGATGGGAGATGAGATTTCTTAGAATGCCGCAAATTTCTGAGAGTTTCCAGCCCAGTCCCACACCTGGGAGAGGCAGAGCAGCCCTGAGCTGGTGTTCTTACACAGGCGTGCAAGGACAGAACCAGGACAGAGACAGTGAACTCCCAGGTAACCAAGTGAACACAAGAAGCATTTTTCTACTTCTCTGGGGTTTTGAAAAGAAAAGTAAAAATTTTAAACCACACTTTTGTATCAGAGAGCGAGGGGTTCACCAGCGCTGGCTCCGTGCGGCACGGGGAGGAGGAGAGGGCAGGACGGGAGCGGCCGCGCTGGCCGGCGACAGCCCTGGGGGCAGCGGGGACACCGCCGGGGCCGCCCCGGCCTCGGGCAGGCTGCTCCCCAGCCCCGACGCGCTGCCACAGGTTTTTCTCCGGCGATTGTGTTGGCAGTTTTATTTATATTTTCCTTCAGAGTGGAGCTGAGCTCTTTAACCACGAAGGGAAATTTAATCTTTTTGCTGATAAGACGGTAAAATACTGCAATCCGGCTGACCTTCTGAAACCAGATCCAAACAGCCGGGCTGTCCAAAAATCCGAGACACCCCTCCCCCTGCCCCACGACTGCATTTCCCTGGTGACCTCAGGCAGCCCGTGGCCAGCCCGGATCCTTTGAACACATCCCGGAGCGCGGCGATTAGAGGCGCTTTGATTGCCCAGCTCGGCGGGTCGGGGGCTCCCGGCCTCCTCCGGGCTCTGCTCTGCAGAGCTTTAAGGCAAAGCTCCTTCCTCCCCCGCCGGCCCCCTTTCATTTTCGTACAGCGTATTAAACCTCAAGACGTAGTTAACACTAATCCTGATTTATTTAGGATTTATCTGCATTATTAATTCCAGTCATGTTGTGAAAAAGTACCGAGGGTTCCAGTTAGTATGTAAACTTGTGCCGTTTTGCAGAGAGGTTTATTTCAATCTTCTCCTTGAAGGGATATTTTAGCCAAAATTTCAGACTTTCCCCTTTTAAAAACACTTCAGATAGAAGCTAGCCATAATAATTCGGTTTATTGTTATTTTTCCCCCCAGTAAATACCCTCTTGGACTATTTTTTGCATTAATCTGGATTTGATGTGGATTTAAACATTTACAATGCAAAATAATTTGGGTTAAAAATAATCCCCCTTGATAAAGCTAAAAAAACCCCCCAACTGTCACCATCTCTGACAGCCAGACATCGGCGATTCTTGAATATGCAAATCAAGGTGAGGAGAAGCCGGAGAGCAGGAACGGCCGAGGCTTCTTTGGATGGCCCAGTCAGTCACACATCCCGACCCCCCAAGATTCTGGATCCCGAGCTACCGAGGCTCAAACCTCAGGGCGCACTCCTTGTGCTCGGCCTCTCTACCCGCACATCTCACTGCTCAGGCTGGGATTCTGCAGCAGGAGACTGTTCCCGTGGGATCTGTGTCTCGTGGTGGGCAGCACCCACCCTGAGTTTCTAATTCAGGCTCTTCATTGGGAGTGGTGCCAGGATAAGTTTTGCCCGTTCTCCTCTCCAAAGGCGTGGCAGTGCTGCTCCTCACCTGCCTCTTCACAGATATTCCCAACCAGATTGCCAGATGTAGAGGGAACAATATTCTAGGGTATTTGTTTGTTTCCTGAGTAGACACTTGGGACACTGGCATCTCTTGATGATCTCTGTGTGCAGGAACAACTGAACAGCTCCCCTGGAGAAAAATCCAGAGGACTGCTGAAAAGTGGAGCATCCTTGTAGTTCAGAAAGTCCTTTAATCTGAAGTTGTTGGTGATAGCAGCACTGCCTGCTCACTGATTCCACGCTCCTGCCTGCAGGACTGTTACTGGTCCCTGTTGATGACAGGACATTGGCTAGATGAATCATTAATTTAATTTATCTTCTTATAATCTCTTAAATAATGTGGAAATGGAATGTCTATGGTTTGGTTACAATCTTTTCCCAATACAACAGAAATGCATAAGGAATATCCCGTGATTGCACCTTTGTAGTCACTGCCATGGTACCTGAACCAGAGGGGTTTGGCACCAAAAGGGCAGAAAAGTCTCCTGACTTCCTTGTAGTCATGTCTTGAACTAGGCGCATGCTATGGCCTGGGACAGATCAAAACCTGTACATTTACCAAAATTCTTGTGTTTCTGTTATCCTAAATCCTGGTAATGTCTCTCTCTTCCTGGCTTTGTAATTTCTCTTGGGTTTTAAAGTCATTTCCAACACTTCCACGGCAGAAGGCACCATTGGTAACTCAGGATTCCTTTGCCCTTGATCAGACAACAGGTGCTTGTCCAGGGCTTTTGTGTGTGGGGAGGTGAGACCATTGAGGGGTCACCAGGGGTTTCTGCTCAGGCAGGGAAGGGCAGCCCAGAGCTGGTCCCAGCCAACAACACCTGGCTGGCACAGGGGACTGAGCCTGCAGACCTGGGGCTTCATCCTGGAGCATCCATCCCAGGGGAAGCCCAGCTGCGTGGGGCCCTCGAGCCAGCTCTCCAGCTGCTGTCAGCCACTTCCATCACCTCCTGGGCTGTCGGTTTTCCAGTAGAGCCAATATCCCCGGCCCTGGGCAATGGGGGGAGAGAGAGGGGGGCACTGTCTCTTCCCTCCAGCAATGTGAGGACAGCGTTGGCTCACACTCCCTTAGCAGGCAGACACCGACCCCTGACCCTGGCACTGACCCTGCCACTGACCAGCCGGTGGGTGGGCACGAGGGGTTAAGGTGTGCCAGTGCAATTCCCATCACAGCACTGGGCAGGGCTGCCCACCAGGCTGGCGGGTGGGCAGCTCTCCCGATGCCCAGCGCTGGACACGTTGATGTGGAAGCAAGGAGTCAGCTCCAGGCTGGGAGGTGGAGGCACTGAGCAGAGTCCTGCTCTCAGCAGGGAGTTGTTGCACGTTTTGGGATGCCCCTGTGGAAATCAGGCGTGTTCATCCGGGAGCTGGGTACAGGATTTTGGTGGAGGATTACAACACACTCCAGGGTTTGGACTCAAACATGCTGAACAGTGCTGTGAGACGCTGGGGGGATGCTGGCCCATCATTTTTCTCTGGGAAAAGGTTCCTACGTTGTGGCCAGCCCAGCCAGCCTGGACACTCCCTGTTCCACAGTGGGCTTCATTCCAGGCAGGTGCAGACTCCCTGTCAAAGAACACCCCAAAGATGACCCCCCAGAAGTCTGAAAAGCCAATCAGTTGGAAAAGGTAACCCTGTTCCACCCAAGTTCCACCCAAACCAGGTTGTCTGACTCGAACTTCCAGTCACTTATCAGAGCTTTTCCCTGTTGAAGACTTAAAGGCCTCCCAGTCAATAAACGCATTAGTTCACTAAACATGCGGATGCCTTTTCTTCTCTGGATTAACCCTTTGGGAGCTGGGACTTCCATTGGATTTGTTAGGATATTGATCACAGCTCATGTTTGCCTTTCAAACTCTGTTTCTGCTTTGGAATTGACAGATAGTTCCAGTGCTGAAGCCAAGCAGCAAATTCAGTGCAGCCACACAGAGAAGGAGCTTTGGGAACTGCCCACACTGGGCTGCTCTGGGGCAGACACCCCTTCTGGAGCCCCCCAGGGAATCACTCACCTCTCCAACAGTGACTTAGTCTCATAGGGAGCTGCTAATTAAGCAAATACTGAAATGTTAAACAATGTCAGCTGTATGTCTATTTTCAGTATTAACAAAAACTGTATTACATTAAAATACACTTTAGCCTAATTTAGCTCTTTGTTCCCGACTGAACATCACAGGGCCTTACAATAAATGTCTGTAACTGTGCATGGAATAGAAAAGAAGCCCAGCTGAGCCAGCCCCACTGCTCTGGCTAAGAACACATTAAAGGAGCTCTTAGAGAATGATTTAGAAGAAACTTTGCAAAAAGGAAAGGTCATATTTTATGACCCTGCTGACCCAAATGGATGCAAAAATATCAGAATTAGTGACCTAGAAGAAAGCAGATCTGGCTTTTTAACACGTGTGGTAACCTTATCCTCTGATTCCCAGTTGCCTGAGAATCTGGGGTAAAATGTTGCTGGTTTTGGTTAAGGCTCTTCCCTGTCGCACCTCTCGTGTATGTCAGAGTCTGCTTTTACACACTCTCTTAAAAATGCAGCTGCACCTGTCTGGCTCAGAACTGGGCAAAGCAGGTGTCAAGTTACCTTTAATCTGGACCATATTCTCAGTTTTTTGAGCTCCTGGTAAATCCTCCTCTTGTACAACTTTGCTGTTCCTGTGCAGATACTGCCTTCTCCTGCCACTCTACTAAGTTATTTCAAGTCTACACGCTTTGGTTTTAGGGCTGTCTGTTAGACTTGCTAAGATCTTCTCTTTTTTCCATCTAGCTGAGGATTTCATAGTTTTTCCTCTTTTTATACTTTTTTTGAAGAAGGATTTTTCAGAATTGTGCTGTGGACTGCATGTGAGCCGTGCCTTTCCCAGACTGCCATACAAAGATAATCCTCTCACTGTACAACATCTAACTTTATCCTCTTTTTAGGCATTAAATTTAATAACAAAACCCCCAAGAAGGTGGTATAAAAACTCATCCAAACCTTGCCTCCAGGCTTGGTTGCCCTTATGGTTCCTTTAGCCCCTCTTTCCTCATGCAATCACTCCCTTTCCATCCATGGGCTGCTGGGTTTAGCAGCACCTCCCTGTGCACATCAGCTCGACTTCTCCAACCATCCTGGGGAGGAGGAACATCATCGTCTGATAGGGTGGAATTTTTCAGGCAAGGAATGCTGAAATACTATAAATGCTTCTAGGAAGATCACGGGGCGTCACCATGTAGTGCACAACTCGGAGCTCATGTGGCCCAAAAGGCAACTGTTACAAATCTCTCATTTAAGTGAAATATCTGTATTTTGTGAGTTAACGTGCTGCCTCCTCTGTCGTGACATGTTGTACAGAGATTCGTTCTAGGTGGGATTTGGTTCTCAAGGTTATTCCTATGGTTCTTGTTAGCCTCTGTTTACTTTTTGATTTATTCTCATTTAGGTAGCTGAGATTTCTCTTTGTCTTCAGAATTCATATAATGGGTTTGCATCATTTTCTGCATTATGCACTGGGGAAATTACCAATTCGGCACACAGCTGTGCTAAAACAGCCCCACTGAAACTTTCTCTTAAAAGCTCAGCTCTCATGTGGAGCATGATGTTATTTACCACCCGCCCCACCTGGTAGCATCCTCTGGAAATCCCTTAGTGCTTTGTCATGACTGTGACTGAAAACTGTGGCGTAATCTGAGAGGGAAAGGGTCTCTGTGTTTTAATACTCATGTCAGAGAAGAAGCTGATAAGAGTCACAATTTAAAGAAGTTTTTCTAAGGCTGTGAATAATTAACCTTGCAGTGCTGCCGCCGCTGTGCGATGTCACACGCAGGAAGCGGCGTCACTTCCCCGCTCCCGCGGCGGTGGCGGCTCCCGGCTCGTTTCGGAGGCGCCTTGAGAGGATCAGGTCACGCTTCTCCATCGCTGGCACCGCATCAGGCCTGGCGTGCCTCTGGTTTGCTGCCGCAGGAAGAGCCGGGCAGCGCACAGGGGCTGCTGACCTGGCTGCTCCAGGTGAGCCCGCGTGGCCACCTGTCCTGCCCTCCCTGTGGCCGCCTGTCCTGCCCTCCCTGTGGCCACGGCCTGCTCCCCTTCATCGGGAAGCAGTCTTACTCCTGCGGAGAGTATTTGTTTAAGAGGATTTCCTTTCTTATGCAGGGACTGCAGTAGCCATGCCAATAAGGGTGGGAGCGATTATGAGAGATTGACTGCTGGAATATAATCCCTGTGTGCTGCTGGTTTGATCTGGGGAAGATTGCGTTTCAAAGGTAGTGGCTCATCCCGCGCCGGGAGCGGCGTTCCACCCGTAAATGGGGCTCTAATGAGATCCGACAGCCCTGATTTCTCTGGTGATACAGTAAAACAACACGACCAGTGCTGATGGTTTGGGGTCCTGACCTTTAACAAGGACTCACGACACAGGGCAAACTGCCCAAGAGAGATGGAGGGGCAGGAGGCCAGGGGACAAGGTCGGTACATAATGAAGTGGTCAGCATTGGATTTCTGTCACTCACAGTGGTTAAGTACAACAGTGAGGGACTTCAGTAAGAGAAACTGTGAAAGAGCACATGCAGGAATCACAGAGAGCGGGGGTCTGGGGAGGGTCAGTTACCTTCCGCTGCGAGCTCCAGCAGTCCCAGTGACTTTGGTAATGAAGAGGGTGAGGGCAGGAATCGTGCAAAGACAGCGAGAGAGCAGGGAGGGAGCAGGGAGGGAGCACGGAAGATTAAAGCAAACAGAGAAGGAAATCCAAGGGGACTGGCAGTGCGTGTGCTGCAATCTGGGGCCGAGACCCAGAGAGACGAATGAAGCACCTGCAGCAGCAGAACAGTCTAGACCAGAGGGGGCTGATGACAGAGCCCCTGTTTGTCCAGCCAGCATTCCAGTGTCCCTGTCGTGGCCGCATGGCCACTCCTGAGCGTGGCCCTGGCCCAGGACCTGTTTACACCACAGCCATTGAGGAGCAGTGCCCAACCACATGTGCCCCATCCCAGGTGCTTCCAGCCTCAGCCTGTTCCGGCGCCGGGAGCTTTTTTGGGGCCGCAGGGGTGGCTCATCTCCTTTTAGTTCCCTTCTGCTACTAGATCTAAATTTAGTGGGACTATTTGGTCCCAGACCATTTGGTATGAGACTGCCTGGGGTGAGTGCAAAGAGCAAACGGTGAAATACAGAGGCAGCCGAGACCCTTTATGAAGGAGGCACTGGCATCTGATGGGGTCTGAATTTGACATCTGTCTCCTTTTCAAGGGTCCTCCTTCAGAGCTGAGTTTAATAGAAATGTTTCATTGCAATTTTGCTAATATGTCTACCTGGGCTTCAAGTGACACAAATTAAATGCATTCACCCAAAATACTGAAGAATTCTGTTACTAAGCAGTAACCTCAAAATTCAAGTGACCAGAAACCAAAGTGATAATGGAAAATGCAAACATGTTGTTCATGTCCAGCATGGATGGGATGCTGGGTAGGATGCTAAAAGCAACTAAAATGGTAGATGGTGAATAGGAAAATACATTTTAAAGCTACTTTAGACACAGTAGCCAAAGCTAGGTTTATTTACATGAAGAAAAACATAATATATAGTTTTAACACTGCTGATCCCTTGGGAGGTGTTTGGACTGCAGGGCCCACAAAGGACAGAACCAGTAAATCTGATGTGTACAGGAGTCTCTTATACAGAGGAAAATAACCTTTAGTCTCAGCTGTAGGACTGTGAGAATGATTGCAGAGAGTGACCTGTGTTTGCATTGGCTGTGGTCAATGCAAGCTTTGCTCTTTTGCCGGTTTTTCGTTATTTGGGTGTTTTATTGTTGTTTTTTTCTGTTGTAAATGCAACCATTGAAGCCAGGCAACCTGTGAGAGAGGTGAATTGCTTGATTCCAGAGCACTGTTTTAGTTTGTCTTTGGATGAATTCTCATATGTTTTCATGAGAAAATTGCCCATTAGAAGCATTCATTTAATTTAAGAACAGTTGGGAGAGGAAGGGTTGGGATGACAGATGGAGACTGTGGGTGTCTTATAAGAGAGAGCTGAGCTTTTTGTGTTTATCTTTTTGTGGCACATAGTTGCTGTTCTCTGCTGCTTCCATTTTTTAATCTGCACCTTTTTTTTGTGCAGTATTTCTTAGAAATCTCTCCTCTTTTGTACTGGAAGTCTAATAGATTTCATTAGTTTTTCCTGTACCGTGTCAGCTTTAAAACATTCCAATATAACAGAGTGCAGGGAGGTAGCCTGGTAGGAGAGCAGAGTGAAAGAGGCTGGATTTCAGTCTGGTTTGGAATTGCACAGAATTTAGCAGCAAGGATACTGGAATATTGAGCTGCTTTCTTCCCTTAACCCTCCCACTGACTGTCCAGCAATGGTACACAGGGGCTGAAGGAGTTTTCTAGCTCTGCCAGTGTCTTCACTGTGTAGTTGAAGGTTCACTGTCAGAAGGTGGCTTAAATCTCACAGTTAACCTTTATTTAAATAAGGCTAGAAGCAAATGCAAGGTTTCAAAGCATTATCTTTAAAAGTATGCACATAACAGCCATAGGATTTGTGGGTATCAGTGTCCATGTCAATACACCTACGTGACAGCAAACCCGGGCATCAGTGCCAGACAGGCACTGGCAGCACTGAGGACCTTGTTTTATAAACACCCAAACATCAGCACATGCAAATACAAATAATTGTGTGCCGAGTCCAGCTGCTGACAATATTTTAGTCATCCCTGGGTTGTAGCTTACGCCTCTATTAACGCTTCTGAAGTTGTAATGACAAATAACCTGTAAACTGTGGTGCCTTTGCCTTGGGACTGCCAGACCCCTGCATGAAACTAATTAAAATTTAAAAGTGAAACTAACTCCTGTTAAAGGAAGATGGAAAACAGTGCAATGTTTGTTCAATATACAACTTGCTTTGCTCTGCGATAGAAGCAGCAGCCTATAAATACAGGGCAGAAATTTCAAGCATTAGTCTCACTTGTTCTCACCACGTCGCACATGAATTTATTTGCATTTCTGCGTGCTGGCCCGAGGTTCGCATTGAACAAAACAAAACAGGTGATATGAGAAGCAAAGTACACTTATTAGATTTTTTTTTTACTTTTCCATTAAGTTTTTTCTTACTGTGACCCAGCTTTTCCCTTACCCTTCACAATTTCTGAATGATTGGATCATTTTCTACTCTCTATTCTAATGACAAAACCTCTTTTCCAAGGCTCTGTCATTGCTTCCTTTGATTGCCACAGCCACTTCTTTTTGCTGTTCACACACATTTCAGTCCATGAAAAATACACCTTAGGAGTTTTCTTAGTATTTGATTTGTCTTTTTTATCCCTTCAGATCCCTTGTTCTTCCTCCATCCCTCCTTCCTAACAACTCAAGCTCGTTCACCACCTCCGGCCCTTCCCCTGCATGTTTTAGGTTCATGTTCCCACAGTCTCTCCATCAGCTCCATCAGAGATGAACCTCTGTGTGTACTTCTCTTATTCTTTTGATCTCATAAAAACATCCCTGTTCTTTCTGTCATCTGTATCATCTATATTGTTGTCCACCAACTGAGTTGCTGCTGTCTCCTCTCTGCAGCCTGCACTGGCCCTACACAGCTCAGCTTTCCTTTCCCTGAGCTGTAGCCTCCCGTGACAGTCCTTGAGCTGTGTCCATGCCTGCACCAGCAAGCCCAGTAAGGACCACTGTGGTGTGAGCTCGATTTGGTCACCGCTGGTGCTGGAAGGGCCGGAGGGGGCTCGTTTGCTCCGTGAGAAAGGGCAGCATCCCACTTTGTCCCGGGACGGTTGGTGCTGTGGCACATCTGCCTTTCCTCTTGCAGTCAGCAAGGAGACATCTCATCCCACTTAGCCCCCTGGGAGCCCTGGCCTGCTCCTTCCTTGGTCAATGCTCCAGCTCCACAGGACATGCTGACTGGCTTCCAGCTGCCTCTTCCTTCCTCAGAGCGCTGCTGGCTCTGTTACAGACTCCTCTCTAGGAGATTTTCTACCAGCTGCCTCAGCCCTGGAAACCGTTATCCCATGACCCATTGTCTGCACGAGCAGACGGGAGACAGGGACATTCCTGCATCTGTCTTTTCCTGCTGCCCTGATTTATTACACTGTAAAATAATAAAACGTTAAAAAGGTTGAACCTGAACTGAAGCTATGACTATGACACTATTAATCAAACTGGTGGAGAATTACTATATATTTGGTGCCTTAAGCACTGATCCAGTCCACTAAAAGTTGGCCTGAAACATTGTCCACAATCTTAGTATTGGGCCTGGGAAAAGCAGTCCTGGATTTCTGTTCTCCTGCAATGTGTGGCCATGCAGGGCAGGCAGGCAGGGCTGGCTCGTCAGGTTCTCCTGCTCCGCCGGCCATCACAGCATCTCTTATCTCAGCCGTCGATGCCACGCTCACTTGATGTCTCAGTTCTGGAGCAGAGACATTCCAGCTGCTATCTGGGAAGGCTCTGGCCCCAAAAATATTTAGTTAGCAGCCATTCAGTTAAGTGGAATTGACTTTTTATCGGCTTTCCTCTGTACGTCTGCCACCAGCGAAGGCTGTTTCCTCCTTCCCTGTTCTCGGCCTGTCAGTGCAGTCGGCGTTGCTATCGGCAGCCGTTGGCTCTGATCAATACCAACCACTGTGTAACAGCTCATGCATGGCTGCCTTGGCCTGCATCGATCCGCCCCTTCCAACAGGTACCCGGCTACTCGAGGCAGCGACTTGAGATAAACACCTACTTTTACTTCAGGCTCATTCATTCTGGGGGGTTTCAAGGAGACCCGGTGCCCTTCTTTGGGGACTCACCAAGAGCAGACTTGCAGCAACTTCTCTGCTGTCTGAGACAATCCATGACCACACTGCACTCCCCATCCCATTGCTTCTGACATCCAGCCTGTAAAAACAATGTCATACAAGCACTTCCAAAGCACCTAGCCTGGGAATGACACCTTGGACTGCTCAAGTTAGGAGAACTCCGTGGTTTTGCAGTTGGGAACATGTGCATTGATGAGACACAGAGCTGAAGTCAGCAGCTGAGCACCAGGCATCTGCAGCTGTCCCGCCACTGCTCCTCACTGCGGGACCCTCTTCTGTCCCAGCTGGGGATCCAGGGGCCATGTCCCCATGTGCCCCTTGTGCTCCAGCAGAATGCAGCATCCACTGACATTGCCTGGCACTGGGCATCAGCCCACAGATTCCTTGGGACTGGTTGGGCCAGGGGCACCTCTGGGAGGAGGTTTATTGTGCCAAGGGTACCACAGGGAAATTGCTCAGACAGCAAATACTCACTGTCCTCCTCCAGCAGCATCCTCACACACCAGAGGCTTTTGCTGAAGCATAAAGCACCTGGGTTTCAGGATGGCACCTTCAGACCATCTGTTCTGGTCATTGCCATAACAGAAGAGCAGGTAATGGACTATGAACATTGACTGGCCACCAGCAGTGTGCTGGCAGTCCTCCTTCTCCTTACTTGCTGCTGTCCGCAAATCTTGCAGCATTTAGGGAACCAGTCACATTTTGAAGGAACCCTAACAGGTGTCCCTGCACAGATGTGCTCCCCTGCCAGGCTCCTGCCCGGACACCACTCCCAGCGCTGGGCTGTGGGCTGGAGAGGGCAGAGGGGCACACGCAGACACAGGTGCCTCTGCCAGAGATGCAGCCCCAGCTGCAGTCTGGCAGGTAAATGCCCATGGATCAGACCTGTCCAGCCTGGAAAGCCTCTGAAAAAGTTAGAGAGGCCTTTCCTGGTTGGTTTGTATGTGTGCCATTACAGAAGGGCTGCGGGGCTGCCACGGCAGCTACAAACTTCCAGTGAAATGAGTGTTTATTATTATAGGTTTGATGCAGTTCCCAAAAGACCCTAATCAACAAGTAATAAGGCCTCGAGAGAGCAATTAGAAATCTGAACTTTAACTCTCTTATAACCAGAGTGCAGGAAGTGACTTCTGCTCCATTTTGGGGTTTGCCACCTGGCATGTGAACGAGGGGGAAATACCAAAAACCTGAAATACGGAATAACTGCAGACAAGTATTTGAACAATGAGGTACAAGATCCATTTCTGTGGCAAGTAAATGTCTGTGGCAAAAAGCATAATGGTTTAGGGGGATTCATGCCCAAATATGCAGCCTCTCTATCACATCTAGGTGTTTTCAATGCTTCTTCCCAGCTTTAGAGAAACACCAAGGATGTTCAGTGCCTGTACATGTGCAGCATCTGCCCCCCCTTAAAGAAAGAAAGTTACCTCAGTTTTCTCACTTATGAAATAACAACAATATCTGCCTAAAGGCAACACCAACCCTTGAGATGCAGGTTTGCTCAGAACTTGTTTTGAATACTTTGGATGGGCCACTTCAGACAGGAACTGCACATTGAGCAATTCTTGCCATAGAAAGTCATGTGGCTAATGGAAAGCACAACATTGCATAAGAGCCCATCTGCATAGCACGGCTGAGTCGGGGAATGTTGGCCAAGAGGGCTCATGCTCAGCCACCCTGCCAAAGCTGGGGGGGCACTTGACTTCCCATGGAGCTGTGGCAGCACCAGCACACATCCGCAGCTGGGATAACCCTGGTCCTTCAAACTCAAAAGTGTTACTTTCCCGGTATTTCTTGCTGAGATGCCGAATGTTTGAAGGCCATGCTTAGTTTCCTTGGGAAGTTACACCAGGCCAGCAGGCAGTGGCAGGAGGTGTGAGGCTCAGCTCACACGGGGCAGAGACTGGAGTTACCTGTAGGTGCACACGGCTCTTGCACCCGACAGGTGCGGCCTGGGGAGGTGAGCCCCTGCCCAGGGCTGGGAGCACCCAATGTGGAATGGGGCTGCACACTTCCCACTCCGACTTCCAACGGGGAGTGCTGGCAATGCCATGGGCCTGCCCCAAGCCCAGGATGCTGTGGCCGGGAGGAGGAAGGGCTGTGTCCCAGCCTGTAAGGACAGCACAGCAGGGCAGGCCCTGGAGCCTGAAGATCCAGGTGAATTTTAGATGTCCCAGCATTAAAGAAATTTCAGGTCTCAGGACCTCCATTTGATGCATAACTGGAGCCAGCAGAGGGAGTGAAATGCAGGGGCACTGTAGAGTCCATGAAGAAAGGAGCGGCCAGGCTTTGATCCAGATGCATCTGGTTCAATGACACATCTCAGAATCCAAATTGAAGGTGTACCAGCTCAGCCCTGGGCCACAGGTGACCCAGATATGGATTAACAGAGGCAGGTGATCACCTGTAGGAGTGAGGGGTTGTCTCCTGCATCATCATCAATGGAAAAAATAGATGTTCTTGGGGCTAGCATTGTATGTTTCCGGTATGAAGAAAGTACCCAGAGGAACCTCAACCTCTCAAATAATTCCCGTTCCAAGGGGGTCTGAGTGCTGTCCCCATGAATAGGTTCAAATGCTCTATCTTCTGGCACTGTTCATACAGCCCTGAGAGTGACCATATAAAGTCCTGAGGAGAAGCCTAAAGCCAGCAATGCTGACGCTGCGCCTTGTTCTCTGACGCCTCCAAAATGTCCAATGGTCTTGGTGTTACCTAAGCACTAAGTGTGACAGACATATTCACCAACAGCTTCTTGCTGATCTCTAAGTTAACTTCTTTCTTCAAAAACAGCAGTTTTGCAAAGGGATTACTCCTTCAGCATCCACTTAGGATTTTTTTAGACTCATCTTTTAATGTGCCTTCGAAGACAGAGATAGTTTGAGCATTGGCCATCTTCATTCACCATTTGATTGGAAGGGATAGGACATGATCTTTACTAAACTCTTTAGTAACGTGTGAGCTTCCTCCCAGCTGCCTCTGAAGGAGAGCTTTGAAGTATTTTAATCTGTGTGTTTATACACCAGTTTCCAAAGAAACACTTCTTTTAGCAAAATGTAAAATTGTAACAAGTTGGTAGCTTTAATAATTGCATTGAATACTGGGAAATTAGCTTAAAATAAGTTTTTCCTCCTTGAAATGAGATTATGTTTGTGCCTGGATCAAGCAACTCTGCACCAGTCTTGAACTTGTTAAAGATGGAAATCAGAATAACCACTGCAATACTGAAAAGGTAAAACGAGAACAGAATGGCAATTGGCCAGTGTTTATGAATCAGAGAATATGATCATGAAATCATAAGAATAACCACCAAAAGGTAAATAAATTACCCAGCCTACTACTTATTTTCATGTACAGCTTGACACAAAAGCTGAAGCCATGAATGATTTATACCTGTTTTAACAATAATACTCATTTTCCTGAAAGATGGTCAGCACTCAGGCTGCTGTGGGCACCGTGCCAGTCATTGAAAGGTTAATGTCTCAGCAGCAATACATTAAATTATGAATTATACCAGTCCCAAAATGGAAGGTTATTAGCTTGGTATGTTTAATTAGCCCGGCTCGAACTTTGCCATCTGCCAGCAGTGCCCATCACTAATGCACGGCCACGTGGGATAGGAGGGGTGGGAATAAGATGCCAGAAGCAGCAGACGTTCTCCTCCCGGCCAGCCCAGCTCACCTGCGGAGCTGGGCAGTCCTGAGCAGGGCCCCGGGCCGCGGGCACACCCGCAGCTGCCAGAACAGCCCGGCTGTCCCCAGCCTTGGGGACACTCACCTGCCGTCTGTAACTGCTCAGGACAACTGTGCCCTGCTCACACCCCAGCCCTCACCATGAGAGGAGGGGGCAGACAGGTGTGGGCCCAACACGTACCTGGGCCCCAGGTGTGCCAGAAATGAGTCCTTCCCTGGGGACTGTCGGGAGCCGCCGCGCCGGGGCCTGGCAGCGCTGCCGGGAGCTGCGGGGATGTGGGCAGCAACAGCCTGCCGTGGTTTTATTTGCACAGCATCTCCTGCCAATAGCTGCACAAGGCTACAATATTTAGCTTTTCAATAAATATTTAAATTTTGCTTCTTTGCTTATTTATTTTTTTAAAAGAACAAACAGTAAATTCTGTTGGTTTTTTTATTAGTTAAGATTATGTGATGCTTTGGAAACATGATGCACTAAATATTGAAATAACTTGATTACTCCCCATGACTTTGAGGGTGCTCTTGGGGAGCCCGTGTGCTAAAACTTGGGTCGGTACTGTGTCCTGGAAAATGTGGGGCAAGATCTGAACTTGTAAGAAGACAAACAAAACCTTAATTTTAATTCTTATTTTTGTAGGTAGGATAACCTTGTCAAAGAGGAAAGGAATTTGGACAGACTTAACATCCAGCCTGTGCAGCTTCCACGAGCCGGACACTAAAATGAAGAGAGAATTTATTCATTCCCATCTCGACACAACGCACCAGAATTAAAAGACATTTTAACTTACAAAGGAGATTGGGTCAAACAGTTCCCAACCTGTCCACACAGAGAAGGCCATTCAGTTCCTCTGGCTACCAAATCTCCACATTTCTCTGTTGGATGTGAAGAGTAAAGAGAGTCTGACAGGAATCAGGAGGCATCCAAGTCTGCGTAAGAGACGGCACCAGGTAGAGGCTCGATTCCTTTTTCTAATATTCTTGCACTATGCAGTATATACATTATTTCTTCTCCTCCCCTTGAGCATTTGTTGATTTCCTCTTCTCCACATCAGTGGAGCCTCTGTACTTGTACTTTTGGAGCAGGTGGCATGGTTGTAATATCGGAGCAGTATGTATTAGAGTGAAACCTACAGACAGAAATAGAAAGTAAATGGAAGATGAATTGATCAGAGGAAAGGCAGAGGATGGAGGGGATAAAGTAAAGGCAAGGAGAGAGACAAGTAATACCTTGCCTGTGTGCTATGGTAATTTATTATTTTTATATGGTGCCCGGGGTGTACAGTATCTGTTTTACTGAACAAATAGAAGAGTTCTCAGCCCCAAACAGCCAACATATTAATTTACTGTGTGACAGCCTGACAAAATAAGCAGCCAGGACAGTGTGACGAGGAATAATTTAGTGCTTGTGGAGCGTGAGTAACTTTACTATTGGTACCCTCAGTTGTGTGTGGCATCCGATGGATGTCTCTTGTGTTTGTAATGACTTTACTGTACAGGAAAAATTTCCCTTTGAGGAGAAATCTGAGTGAGGGGTGTCTTAGGGCATGGGTCTGGAGGAGCAAAGAGGCTGCCAGGTCAGTACACTGGGAGGAGTGAGGACCTGACCCCCAGCCTGGCACTGGGGGAGCACCACAAACCACGGACCAGGATGTGTGGGGACGTGCACAGGGGAGCCACATGTGGGGAAAAATGAAGGAAAGGACTCAGGGGGGAAAGCTGTTTGGTCTGAGCCGTCTCAAGCTGCAGTTTCTAAGGAGCCATCCAGCTGGGACAGCAAGGAGGTGACCTGAACCAACACGCTCCAATGGGAGAGGTTCCAGTGCAAACCTGCCGTGACCGCGGCACCAGGGGAGCAATGGCTGAGTTGTTTTCCAACACAGTTATTGCCACTTAAATTGCAGTTTTATTCCAAAAGCAAATTCCAAAGTTTTATGTCCATAAAGGTTTAGACATAAACAAGAAAGAAGTCAGGAAAGTGGTATGTACTGTGTAAACAGTCTCACTTTATAATTAATGCTGGAGATCAGGGAGCAGCAATGGCTGTGCATGTGTGGTCATTCAGATTTACTGTTGCTCTGATTAAAACCTAGTTGGGCAATAATTTTATGCCCAGGTAGGGGCAGAAGGAGAGCAGGATGCCCCCAAGCAACCCATAAATAGTGTGGTGAAGACAAAGCGTTTATTACTTAGCTTCACAAAGGCTCCGTAAGTGCTCTCCCAGGGTACGTATACTCATACCCCAGATGCCAATTCTGCAAATTAGCATTATTTCTCAAAATCCTGTGTAAATAGAAGTCATTTAAATACTTGATTTCATCAGACAGAATCACCTATGGAGATGTCAGTCTCTTTTTCTCCCTTTTGTGGGGTGAGCAGAGGTTTTCACTGCCTGGGTTTTCATTTCTCTCAGAATACTTGTACTGATGGCAAAACCTGGGATTCATACAGGACTCAATCTGCAGGATTCTGCCCCATCTCAGTGCCTTATGCTGGTGTAAAAGCAACTCTGGGGCATAAACTTGACCATTTAACACTGAAATGTGCTATTTTGAATCTTCTGTTTGGCAGTTTAAATTACTATGCCAAAAGTGGTTTCATAGCTAAGACACAGAGGGAATTGCAGGGATTTGAGATTCTGTCAAAGTAGCAATGGGATGTTCCTTTTTTGTAATTAGAGACACCACCAGTGAGTTCAGCTCAGGCTTTGCTGATGGACTGTTCTTTTGTCATTGGGCATCCTGCCACTGGTAACTTGTTCAAATTTTAGAAACTTTCACAATTCTTTTAATCTGTTTTTGTACGGGATTCCATGTAGAAGCAGGTACCTTAGTTAACAGGGTAACAGTAAAACAGGGACCCATAAAATAATTTTTACATTATTAAACAGTTTACTGAGATATACTGTAACATTAAAAGGGGAATATTTCAGGATTTTCCAGGGCTAAAAACAACTATTGCATTTTAAGGATGCCTGTGTCTCCTGTCCAGGGCAATAAAGAGTCATATTTAATACTGAATTTTGCAGGATATTGGACTTGAACATCCTTACAGTAGACAATTTGCCACTGACCAGAAGGACAGTGCAAGGAGGTGCTGTGTTTGCTGGGAGGGAGGAGAGCACTTTTCTAGCAACTAGGTTTTTTTTTTAATCATAATTGTTTGTACCTGCTGATGTTTTGAATTGATGATGTAAGAGTTAATTCCAGAGAAACAGGAAAGGAAGAAAAGGGCAGGTGAGCTTGATCAGTGGGGGCACCATGAAAGGACATGGTTTCATGGTGCTCTGGAAACAGGCCAGGAGGAATTACACCAACATCCCATCTCATGTGCTCTGCTCTGTCAGAGTCAGTATGGTACAGGCTGGAAAAACAGAGCAAAAAGTGGGGGGAGTGAGCTCTGAAGTGCGTTTCTGGGCACTTCCAGCATACCCCATGTCCCATCTGAGCTGGTCCTTAATTGTAGACAGTGAGTCTGAGGCAGAGCTGGGAATAGAATCCAAGCCCTTGTTCCAATTCCCAGATCCTCAAGAGTATTTTTAGGCACTTAATACCATTAATTTTATACTCTTTTTGGGCAAGGCTCTTAGAAACAAGATCATGCTTCCTCCTGAAATAATTTTTAAAATCCTACTTGTGTGCTCTTGGGGAACTTTTTTTCAGGGATTGTATACAGTTTAGCGCTATTTAGGAACAAATGGGCTTAAAAATTAGTTTTGGGAAGAGTTCTGCGTGGACTATGCTTTTGTGCAGCCTTGAAGTGTGAGTAAGGATGGGGAGGAGATGGTGCAGAGTCTTTGTGTTCTGCAGGGCAAACGGTATCTGTCCATGAGGGGCTTTGGCAGAGGGCAGTGGGGGATCAGGCAGCTCATATTGGCATGTTAAAGATGGCTGAAAAGGTGGAGAAAAAGTTCTGCATCTACAGAGTTCTACACACAATCATATTTTTCATTGTGCCGACTCAGCAAACCCCTTTAAGCCCCGCTCCTGCATCCTCTCTATTATTAATTTATTTCCTATGAGCTCATTATTTAGTTTTCCTGAGTTCCTCACGGGGTGCTCAGCTGCAGACAGTGGAACAGCTCTTGTCACAAAGCGCCAACACATTGAAAAGGCCAGGCCAGGCAAAGGGGAGGTTGAGACTGGACATTGAAGAAGTGCTGGACAAAGCTCTCAGGCGTGTGATGGGATTCTTGAGTCTGTCCTGTGCAGGGCCCGTAGCTGCACTCGATATTCCTTGTAGGTTCCTTCCAGCTCAGGATATTCTATGATTTAGTGATTAGGGAAAATTTCTTCACTGGAAGGGCTGTCCAGCACAGGCTGCCCGTTGGTGAAGTCATCATCTGTGGAGGGGATTTAAAGGCTGTGTGGATGTGGCACCTGGGGACATGGGTTATCGGTGTCCTTGGCAGTGCTGGGGGAACTCAGTGATCTTAGAGGGTTTTTCCAACCCAAATGACTGACTCTACAGCAGTGTGGGAGAGCAGCTTCCCATGGTGCAGCCTCTCATCAGGGGAGCAGATGAGCAGAGCGTGTTGCAGTGGCTGCCCTGTCGCTACTGCACAAAGGGAAGGTCTCAAGGGGTGCTTTAGGGAGTGGTCATAGGGGATACGACCGTCGGGACAGGGAGAGAGCCTGAGGGGGAGAAGTTCAAGTGCCGCAGAGCAGGCGCGGCAGGAAGGGCTCTTTGTGGTGGTGCTGCTGCAGCCGGTGCTGCTCCAGGTGTCGAGAGGCTCCTCTCCTGTGCTCCATGGTCTCCCTCGCTCGGTCCAGCTCGGGTGGTAAACGTGCTTATTGCAGCGCTAATGTCCTGCAAGTGGGATCCCACCTCCAGGTATATTAGAGTAATGAGTTCACACCTAACTAATGGAGACTTAATAGAGTTACTAATAGGCTGCCTTTTCCCCCCACGGTTTATGACCCCGCGGCCGGGGCTGTCAGGGGAGAGGTGAGAGGCAGTGTCAGCCCCGGCTCGGCCCCCGGCCTGCGCCTGGCCCGGCAGCGTTTCCAGGGACGTCGTCTCTCCACCTTTCTGCAAGGAAAAATAAACAGTTTGAGGCTCCTGTGTCTTTATTAAACATTTCCTTTAAGCTGCATACTTTGGCTCCCTGCCCAAATGCACCGAGAAAGCATCCATAGAGCAGCTCCGCCGCGGGCTGCCGGAGCGAGCAGCCCCCGGAGGGGTGAGCACCTGCGTCGCTGGCAGCGGCCCACGGTGTCCCCGGGCCCGCCGGAGAGGCCGATGTGACGGGCCGGGCTGGAGCGGCTGGGCGCAGCCCGGGGGCAGAGGGTGACGGCGGCGAGCAGCGGCAGCATGGTGGCCCCCGGCCAGCACGCGGCTGCGACGTGGCAGCCAGGTGGGTGGGCAGGCGGCAGCGCCGGCACCGCGTGTGCCAGGGCCGGGGGCGAGGGGCCGGCGTG
>VXAC01003921.1:487602-608198 GCA_013399225.1 Rhipidura dahli
GCACAGTAACGGCGATTCTTGTTCCCCGCGGGCGGCTCGGTGCGGGAGCGCGGCGGGGGCGGGCGGCACCGCAGGCCGAGCCCGCTCGGGGCCGGGGTTAATGACTCGGGGCTGCATCGCCCAGCGCTTATCGCACTACGTGAAACGCGGGTCCGTGTCGGTCCCCGCCGCGACCCGCCGCGCTCGGGTTCCCGCTGCCGCACGCACCCTCCGCGGGCAGCGTGTGTGTGTGTGTGTGTGTGTATGTGCCCTGGCCGTGCACGGCGTGCGTGGGTGCCACGCACACGCGGGATTCGGACTGTGAATTATTTATAATCTGGGTTGCGTTTGTTTGTGTCTTTGTCTTTTTTTTTTTTTTTTAATTGTTCCGTTCTCCACACACCCCCCCCTTTTTTTTAAAAACAAACGAACAAAAATTGGGTCCGACAAACGTCTGTTTTTCTTTCCCGCTGTGTTTGGGGCTGCTCTCGGTATGTCCTGGACTCTAACGCAACCGTGTCCCCTCTGCGCCGGCTGTCTGTCTTTCTCCTCTTCTTGCTCCTGTTTAATATGGAGCAATTTTCTGGAGACTCGGTGACTCCCTCCTTAGGGTCACATTGAGTTCGAATACGACTGAAGGTGCAGGAATCCTGCAACAGAGGAAATAACAGAATAGAGAGAATGGGGTCAAGTTTGCTGCTTAGAGGCCAAAACTCCCATAGCTGCCTTTAAAAATATATGTATAATATTTGGCTTTCCCCACTGTATTACTGATTGCAGCTTCCCCTTTCAGGTATTTTCCTTAGTGCTTGAAGCCCTCTCTTCCTTTTGCTTCCCCCTTCACCCTCCCCCTGTTAGGGGAGAAAGGGAGGGGGGGAGGAGGGAAAATAAAAGGAAAAGAAATGGGGGGGAGAGGGGGAAAAAAATAAAACCCATTGAGTTTAGGCAAATAAGGTTTGGTCTCCGTATCCTATTACAAAGCACTTTGAATATGCAAGACATCACACAAGACCAGTTATTCCAGTTACGACAAACTTAAAAAGAGAAAAAAGCGAGGCATGTTTAGATTGTAATTTGTTCGAGCAAGATCCGTATTTAAAATTCTGTGTTTTAAATATTTTTTTCTAACCTTGCTTTATATCCAGCCTTTTCTGGTGTCTGGGTTGGGTTTTTGTTTTTGGGGTTTGGTTTTTTTGGGTTTTTTTGCATTATTATTATTAAAATCTTTCCATCGAGTTTAGGAAGACCGCTGCGAGCAACACATTTTCTGTATTTTTGTTCCTGTATCTCGGAGGAGAGTTGGCAGGGATTCTGTGGTTTGCAGTTACACAATATGTTATCATGTTTTTAATCACTAAATCATTGCAGTGGTTATAGATTTACAGTCTTAGGGTATTACTGAGCGGCGCAGCGCAGCCCGTGTGTGCGGGGACATACGAGAGCATGCCGTTAACATGCTCGTGAACTTTGCTTTTAAATCATTTCCCGGCCGAGCCGCGGCAGAGTGCGGAGCCAGCGTTTTGGCATCACCCCTCCACGCACTTGAGGAAAGTTTGTGCAAGCCTCCCGGCAGGGCAGGAGCTCCGATGGGCGTCGTGCGCGCCCTGTCCTGCGGCGCTGGCGGTAAGCGGCGGGTCAGGGGGTGCGAGGGGTGGCCAGTGGGCCGGGGGGATCGGGCCGCCCCACCGGCCGCCCTCAGCTCCCGTTTCCCCCTTTATTATGTAACAGAGCCCTCGGCGGCATTAAAAATTCAGCATTACAAGCTGATTGTAATGCTCCCTCATTAGGGAGCACTGTCTGGTCCGGCACTGAGTGAAGACGGAGCGTGGCTTTTCGGCTGCCGCAGCAGCGGAGGCCGGAGAGCAGCCGGGAGGGGGGCGAGCGGGGTGTCCCAGGCCCCCGACAGCAGCATCGCGCCGGGCTCCCCACCGCCACGAAGCGCCGGCCCTGCGGGCAGGCCCAGGGCTCGCCGGGCTTCTGCTCTGCCGCCGGTCGAGGGCTTTCCCCTGTGCGGCTGCTCGAGGTGCCTCCTGCCCGGTCCCGCTCCGCAGGCTGCCTTCAACTGGAACAAAAGCAAAGAAAACGCACATTAGAGGGGAGCGAAACGCTGCATCTGGCCCCAGAAGTTGCTTTGCTGTATTTGTATATTTTTCTCCTCCTCTTTTCTTTTTAACGCGGTCATTTTGGGAACAGAGGGCAGCAGGAAGTTGGCTCCAGCCGCTCTCCCGCGCACGGTGCCGGCCGCAGCAGCGCTGGTCCTTTGCTGCAGAGCCTCCGGACCCTCCCTCCCGCCCTGCCGCTGCCTTTTGTTCCCGCAGGACCGAGCCAAAGTGCTGCTTGGCGGGCCAAGGCGGTGCGGGCGGCCCCGTGTGCCTGGCACTATCGGCTGGACTTGTCATGGCCGCTGTCACACTGGGGCCCGGCGGTGGCCGCTCTGACAAAAGCAGAGGCGTGTGTCCCTCTTTCATCTCTCTGCTTTGACCCCCGCCCCCGTTGCTGTCGGTGTCGTGCCAGAGGCCAGGAGCAGCAGATTTGCTTTGGGCCTGGCCAGTGGTTGAAGGGCTGTAGCAGGAATCGCTGAATCCCAAACTGATGGACACACAGCTGGCTGCGTCGGCCTCCCTGTTAACACCTCCTTCCGCTTTCCAAAATAACAGTAATGGCAGTAATAATAATAAAAAAAATGTTGCATGGAGGAGCAGAAAAAGGACTAGTGGGCTTTTACATCAACTTTGTTCACATGCCGAGCTCTGTTCTGTGGGGGCTCAATCCCTCGTGGGAGTGTTTCCCTGCCAGTGTTGTTTCCTCGTCTGCGGTGGGAGAGTTTTCGGCAACCATCTTCTGTGGGTGCTGGTGGCGGCGCGCGCCGGCCCTGCCGGGGCCGGAGCTGTGTTTGCGCTGTGGAGATCGGTTCTGGAGAGACAGGCTCTGGAGAGGTTGAGTGTTTCACGGCTCTTGCATCCCTTCACCAGAGTGCCGCCAAGGTTTGGCCTTTGTGTGGCTTGGGGGGCCATGTACCAGTGGGTGCATCCGGCCGGCAGGAGAAGTGGGCTGTGAACAAAGCCGGGTCACGACAGGTCCCCCTGGCCCAGCACGTGCCGGACCCCTGTGCCACTCGCAGGATCCTGCAAATGACGCCTGTGGGGGCTTCGGCCTGGGAGAGGCCCCCGGGGCGACAGCAGGTGCCTGTGGGGGCTGTCCCCGCTGCGCTGCTCCTGTTTCCTCACGGTGGGTCATCCCCCATGCCGTCTCGGAGCCCTAGGGGAGGCTGCCTGTCCCTGAGGAGATGCAGGGGGAGACTGGAGAGTGGAGCTCCTCTCTGGGGAGTGGGGCTCCCCCTCCCTCCCTCCCTCCTCGACAGCCAAAATTCAGGCTGGGTGTCCAGCGCATGGCGGCAGCAAAGGGGCTTTCGAGGGCTGTTGTGGCAGAAGAGTGGGAATCAAAACATCTGTGCGCAGGCCTGGGCGCCGCAGCCTCTAATGGTTTTGACGGAGCTGTTGTGGTCTGTTGTCTGGAAAATCTGCATTCTGCGCCGTGCCCGAGGGGGCCGCGGCACCGCAGACCGTGGCGGTACCTAAATATAACCGCCTCGCGCCGAGGGGTGAGGTGAGGGCAGCGGGAGCAGGCCGCCCGCTCGCCTTCTGCTTTGTCTCTGATACGCGATTCAGGCATTTTTATTTGCTCCCGAGGTTGGGTTTGTGTGTAGGCAGGGATTGGAGAAATAGATAAATTCCAGCTAGTTATGAAAAAACCCAAACAACGAGACAGGGTGGATGAGTCGGGCTTCCCTGGCTGCCGGCGGCGGTCCCGCTGCTGGGTTAGGGATCCCACCAGCTCTGGCCACCCCTGCGTTCCTCATTCCCCTCGGAGATGCTGCAGATCTTGCTGAGGTCTCGCTGCGCCAGCAAGGAGCCGGAGCTTCCAGCGCTTCCTTGCTGGCTGTGCCGGACAGACGTGTCCATCTGTCAGTGCGGGAGGTGGGTGCTCGTCGCCACAGCAACGCTGGCTGTGCGCGGGACTACGAGCGCCAGGTGTGTATTGTGTGTGTCAGAGGTGGCTCTGAGCACAGTCCAAGTTCGTCCCCACACAAAATTATTTTTTGGTTGGGGATGTCAGGAAGGGAGCTCACACAGGCCGCAGCTGGGGGTGGCTGCCAGCACGTCCCAGGCGCTGCTGAGGTGGAGGGACAGCGGGATGATAGCGGGTGCCGCTGGCAGGCTGCGGCCACCCGGCTTTGCCCTTGAGTTTGCTGCTGGGAGAGACACTTAGCTGTTGATTGTAATTTCATTATGTCACAAGTGCCAAACATGCCTCTTGCTATGAAAAGGCAAAGAGGATCAGTGGTATTTTTCTTCCTCCCCCCCTAGAAAACAAACATTTCCCAGTGTTCTGAATTGTGTGGTGCATGCTGCTGTTGAACATGAGGATGCTGGCCCTGTGGTAACCAGGCTTGCAGGTACTCCATCTGGTGAGGGCTGAGCTGTGCGGGTTCCTTGGCATGGCAGTGATGCTGGAGCAGACAACGTGCTTGGCAGCTCTGGTTAAAGGTTTTTTCCTGTCTTCCCCCTGCCCCGGTATCTGGGAAAGTGGAGCCTGCCGGGCCTATAATGTTAATTCTTAGTGTTTATTTTGATGACCCAAGCGTCGGTCCCTGCCTGGGGAAGATGGGAGCTAGTCCCGAACCCTCCGGTCTGAGCAGCAGCGACCCTGTGTCCTGCCTTGGGCTCGCCTCGGACTTGCAGCTGCGCTTTCCTGGCTGGTGGTAGCCTGGCTCCAAAATGGCTGGTTGGCTTGGGTGGGTAGCAGGGCGTTTAACCCTCCTGCCACCGGCTGCTTTGTGCAAACAGACTGATGCTTGATGTGGAATTCAGCGCTCAAATGGAATTGCTGATGGTAACATGGCTGTGATGTGCTCAATCCTGCTGGGTTGGGCACTGGGTTTCCTGAGTGACTGTGACGTCTGGTGATGGGCTCAGAGGGTTTTGGTCTTCCTGTTATAATGGAATGGAGCAAAGAAGGGAGAGGTGACGAGTGTGTGGAGGCACAGCTGGCTGAGCTGCTATCAGGTGCAGGTTGTTTGGGCAGAGGAGTGTAGTCAGGTGTATGTTGTTTGAGATGATGCAGAACCTGGGGCTTCTCCCCCGAGGTGTGTTTGCTGAGGTACCATGTGGTGGGAAAGCGTGTTGGCAGGCCTGGAGGTTGAGGAGGGAGACTGAGAAGGGAAAGTGCACAGAGCTACCTGGTGTTTGAGAGCTGCAGAGTCTGCAAACCAGCCCTGCTCCTGCAGTGTGAAGGTGTTCTGGATTCAGGCTGTGCACAGCAGCTTGTGCATTCCAGCTGTACCTCTGGTGTTGCAGAGGCTGGTGCCCAGCCCTTGGATACCTCAGAAGCAGAGCAGGGGCTGTGCCGCGCTGGGGTGCGGGAATTTCCCGCACAATGGCTGCGGAGGCGATGCTGCCGGGCTGTGGTTCCGTGGGTGTGCAGCGCTGGACAGTGCTGGCTGTCGGTGCCAGTGCAGGAGCCGGTCTTGGGCGAACTGTAGCAGTGTGCTCGTGGCTGCTGGAGCGGTACTGGTGGGTGGTCTTTGCTCCTGGTGCGTGTCCCCTGATCGGGCCGAGGCTGCTTTGTGCTGTGGCGTGTGGGTGAGCGAAGGCCAGGGAGCAGAGGGCAGGCGGCCACCACGTCCCCGTGTCCTTGTGCGGTTCCCACCGCAGCCCCTGACTGTGCCAGACAGAACTGTAGATGTCAGGCTTTGCACAGAAAGGAGAGTGGGGAGGGAGGGCGAGGAGGAGGCACAAGCGCGCAGCAGCAGGGCTGCGAGGTTCAAATTAACCTTCTGCTTTGTTGGTGTTGAAGTGAGGCGCCCCGGCCGCCAGCACAGTGCAGGCCCACAGTCATTCATTGGCAGCTCCGTGGAGGAACGGGGCCACGAGCAGGGCATCCCTCCCAGTGCTGCTGGGGGCGGGGGACAGCAGGTGCCCAGGATGGTGTTGGGCCCAGACACTGGAGGTGAAGGCGCCCAGTGTGACTCGGGGGCCGGCGGGGCTCACCGTGTCCCCAAGGTGCTGCGGTCAGCACCTCTGCATCCCACTTTGAGGAGTGGGTGCTCTGGCCTTTCTTCTGGAAGCCGGGTGTGCAGCACCCAGGCGTGTGCTCCTCCACGGCTACTTCAGATGTCACAGCCTAAATTTGTCCTCTTTAATTTTCTCCAGTTAATTTTGTCTCTTTTAGTCTTACATACTTCCTTCTCCCGTTCCTTTCTTCTTGCTGTTTTTCATCTTCCATAGAGACAGTTAAAAGCAGCTTAACACTGTGAGCTCGTTTGGAAGTCAAAAGATCCGTTTCAGCTCTGACGCTGGCTTTGGGCAGGACACCAAGTGTTTTCCTCATCTGGAGGACGAAATGGGATGATGTGTAGTTCACATGCAGGGACTGTAAGTGGGGTTAATTGTGAAAAATCATAACATGTCTTAAATCCCCAGAGCATTGTTTCATCCTTAAATTTTAAATGGAAGTACCTGCTGCGCTGGGGACAGCTGTGGAGCAGAGGGGTTGTCCAGAGCACCTCAGCACCTCCCAGCAGAGCTTGGTGCTGGAGACCTGTGCGGTGGTATTGGAGAAATGGAGCTGGTTGGTCCTTGTGTTTTGGCACTGTCTCATCCCTCCTGGTGTTGCTGCTTTCTGGGGCACAGGGCACTGGGGTGGAGGACTGGTCACATTGGGCAGGATTTGTAGTTGAGAGTCCAAGTCTAAGCAAAGGCACGTGTGGAGGTGTAGGCAAGTGTACATTCTGAGCTGTTCCTCAGGATGAGCTCCTGTGGGCATGGCGTTGGGCCTGCAGCACAGCTGGAGGAGGCGGCGGCGGGGCGGAGCGTGCCGGTCGGGTTGGTCGCGTTACTGGTCAAGAAATGAGGACGGTGGACAAGAAGCACACGCTGCCCCACGGCAGGCTGGTGTGGGAGGGTTTTGTGGCAGTGCCTCGTGGCTGGCAGAGGGGAGGGCAGGTGGTGAGCCGGACATTGCTGCCAGCCCCATGCCCTTGCTGGCCATGGAGCGCGTTGTGAGCTGTGTGCTGGCGTGGGGTGCCCAGCCCTGGGGAGGGCACTCAGCACCAGGTGCCCCTCTGTGTTTCAGAAACCAGTGGCTTGGCGAGTAGCAGTGCCTGTCTGAAGGAGCTGCTACAGATTCTGTTTTTTTTCCTTGATTGCGTTATTTTAACCGGCTTCTCCACTGTTTCCTCTTTATTTTGGGCAACATGGAAGTCCCAGAGGTTTGCATGAGATCCTGGAAATTCCCCAGGTGGTGGGTCTGGTGCCAGCACAGCCCTGTATGAAAAGCTGCCTTCATGGCAGGCTTGCAGCGGTTTCACCTGGAACTGCAGATGTGTGAACAACAGAGCCAAGCTCTGGAAGTGCCCAGGGGATTGCTTGAAGCCCATGCAAGAGGAGGAGGAGGAGGAGGAGGAGGATTGAGCTCTGCTCTGCGCAGCAGTGGCTGGGGTCAGCCTCGCAGGAGGAGCAGCACGACTGACTTCTCTTGAAACCTAACACAGGGTTGCAGATCTAGCTGCCAGAGGCCCCTGCAACATCCTCTGGCTCTTGGCAGTGCATCTGGGAGCGTCCCACCAGCCACTTCCCTGGCCATGTTCCTCGTCTAAGCATACCTTTGTGTCTCTGGAGTGATGGGATGCTCTCTTGGGACTGGAGGTTTCCTTCCTTGAGTCCAAGTAGCCACTGCCTGTGTAGATGTCTGTTTAGTTCAGGCAGGAACTGGATGTCAAGACTCTGGTTTTTACCCCCCCAGCAATCTTTTTCTCAGTCCTTTCTTGCTTCTGGGTACAAAGCACATGGAGTAGCAAGGGTCAGTGAGATGCTTTTGGTGACATTCCTCAAGAAGCGCTCGCTGTCCTCTGGAGATATGAAGTTCTGTGTTGCTGGAGAACATGAGTGGAGGCATGTTGGGCAGAGACCATGGGTATTTTACTGTTGGTGGTGTTCAGTGGGTCGTCTGCATTTTAAAACAAAAAAAAAAAAAAAAAGGAGAAACCAAAAAAGCTCCATCTGCCATTAAAGTGTATTGTGCTGGGAGGTGGAGGGGAGGAGTATTTTGGTCACAGTTTTTCCCTATGCAAATATTTGGGCTTTTAAAAGCTGTGTCTTTGTCTTGTTGAAGGCCTTGCTGGACTGTGGAGCAGGACTGGGTGATTTCTCAACTGCTGTTTTAATTTACTTTTGTTAAGGCTCATCTCTCTCCATTAGTGCCATTATCTGGATGTTTAACATTTCCAAGCAATGCTTTTGGCTTTTGCCCAACCAGCATGGAGGGGATGGGAACCTGAAGTCAGCCCCATGGTCCAGGTCACTATGAGGAGGCTGAGGCCGTTCTGAGCCCCAGAGGTGGTGTTGGTGACAGCTGTGGAGATGGCTGTTGGCTCCCTGGTGACTGGAAATAAAAGGATTGAGCGTCTTAGGGTGCAGATTGTTTGCAAAAGGAGAAGAAAATGGTAAATAAATGTTCTTTTTGTAGAAATAGCTACAGTGAGTACTGTGGGAGAAAGGACAGAGGTGTTGTTCTTTAATGTTCTCATGGTGTCTTGAGTGTAAAAGTTTTTTTGTTTGGTTGGTTTTATATTTTAAAGTTCCTTCTTCCTTGTATGAGCCTCTTGCACAGCAGAGGAAGAGAAACACTTAACAAAAATAGAGCCTGTGTTTGCCTAAAATGAGGTTGCTGTGGCATGTTTAGGACTTGAGACTGTGACTTTGAAGCTGACTGCATTTCATGCTGCTGATACCCTTTTAACTGTCTTAGGTAAACAGTTCAATTGGGCTCTGAGAAATGTCTGGTGAAAACTGTGCTTGGCTCCTCATTCTGACTGTTTCAGAGGTTTTCAGAACAAATACCCTCTGCTTACCAGCACTCTTCCTGCTTAGAAAAGTTTGCATTGATTTATTATTATTTTTTCAAAGGATTTACTTGCACATTAGAATGCCCCATGGACATTATTTTCAGTTCAAGGAAGGTTTATTTTAGTTTGGCTTAATTGAATTGGAAACAGTTATGAGCTGTACCAAAGCAACTTGATTTCAAACCAAAACAGGAATGTCCACGAGCAGGTTCACACTGCTGTGTTCACATGCCTGTGCTGAATTCCTCTTGTTTGCCTGTGTGTAGGAACTCCTGGCAAGTAAATTACAGTGAGGGCTCAGTGGTGCTGAGGCAGGACCTGGAGAGGCTGCAGGGGCTGGTGTTGTATGTGTGTGACACTGATGCTGCTGCCAAGACCAGCCTTGCCGTGGATGCTTTCTCCTTTTGCTGACACAGAGCTTTGGGGCAGTGGCACAGGGAAGTAGGTTTAGGGAAGGGACCTGAGTTAGAAAAACTGCTAAAGGACGGGGGAAAAAAAAGCTTCCTCAAAATATTTTTATTTTTGGTTGTTTTTTTGCCAGCTTCCCTTTAATTTGAAATAATCCTGTGATACAGGTTGAAATGGCTTTGCTGGAGTGGAGGGGAACAGGCAGGCAGGACCGAGGACTGTTCCCAGAGGAGTGCTCGTTCTGCTGCTGCTCCAGCCAAAAGCACAGTCCCAGTGTGGGGCTGGGGCCTAAGTGTGCATTTGGGAGGAAGGCACTGCTTTTAGTCATCCTTATTCTGTTACTATTTTGCCCTTTCAGGAGTACAGTAAAACTCAGAGGATCCCTGTGCAACCCTTTCACCTAAGGAGGCTTAGGCTTAGCTGAAGGGTGAGCTCCTTCTGCCGGAGGAGCTGGTCCGGAGTGCCCCGGCTCCTTCTGAGCATCCTTCTTCTTTTGGGAGCTCTGGCGTGGGAGCTGGGTGGAAACTGCTGGGCTGTGCTGTGGGTGAGCAGCTGGGGCTGCTGGCAGCCAGGGAGGAGGCCCTGGGCTGTGCTGTGTGCTGCTCTGGCCCTGCTCCAGCCGCTGCCGCGGGCTTCATGCCCTGGTGCGTTCCGTGTGTTCCGTGCGAAGCCAGCACCTGGAGCTGGCAGCCTGGATGGCTTCTGTTTGTGGTTTCACCTGCCTAAATAAACAAACAATCTGTTTGCTCCCCCTCCACCCCCTGTTGCTCTGCAGCAGCACTGGCCAGTGTTCTTCTGAAGGATCTGGATCCTGTTCTCTGAGGGGTCTATAGCTGCCCCAGGTAGCTCCTTCTCCTCACGGGGTAGCTCCCTCCTCCCCTGTTCAGTGCTCTTTGCAGTTCCAAACCAAATATTTGCTGCAGGTTTTGAAACTGATTTTGGTTTTATTTAAGTAGTTGCCTAATCTCACGTCCAAGGAGTCTCTTTTGTGTCTTTCTAACTTTGCAGAGCTCTGGGATGTAACTGGTGGCAGTGGAGGGGCTGGCAGAGGCAGCAGTGGCCACGGGCAGAGAGGAGGGTGGCTGGGCACACGCTGTGCCCTGCCCTGGTGCAGGTTGTGCTGGGTCTGGATGTGCTCCTGGGTGTCAGCTGTGTATGTGTAGTGTTCTCTGTGTGCTTGTACGTCAGGTGTGTTTAGACTCTACACCAAGGTCCGTCTGTCCATCCACATCCAAGCACCAGCACAGTGGGGGCTCTGTTGGGGACATCTTTGTATAGACGCCCTTTTCCTGGTCATTACAGAGTGATTCCTGTGTGAAACTCCAGATTCTGATTGTTTCCACAGATGATTTCTTAATGGTTTATTCTCTATAAAGTCATTAGTAAAGCAAAACATCATATCCCAGAGTGAAAATGGCTCTCAGGCGAAGAGAAGCAGAAGTGATTTCTCCTGCAAACACACACTCAAAAGCCAGAAGGATGGTTTCTAAATCGGATGATGCTGGACCTGAGCATGGAAATTGCTGTTAGAGCTGCTGTGATGTCTTCAGTAATGTCTGTTCTGAAACTTCGCATTTAGTGGAGAAAATATTTCTACTGTAATGCTCGTTGAGTTCAGTTCAGGTTGAGTAGTGTGCTGTCTGTTGTGGTGGGAAGCTCATCCGTTCCCCCTGCCTGCTGGCTCAGACTTGGCTCCCGTTGGGATGTGTCGTGCTGTGGCCGCGCCGAGCCCCCGGCTGCTGGCTGACTGCAGATACAGAGGTGCTGGTTTCCAGCACTGCTCTGAAGCTGCACCTTCCCCCTGTGCAGAGGGCTCTGTGTACCCCATGGCAGGGCCAGCCTGCGCTGCTTTGCTCTCTGCCTGAGCTCATGGGCTGTGCTCGGAGCTGCAGCGATGAGAAGCTTGCATTAAATAAAAGTCACTGTCTAAGGTTCTTGGCATCTTGCCAGTGAGAGTTTCCTATTTAAAATTAGAAATCAGATTTTTTTTTTCTTTTTGTTAAGCCTTGATGTGAACCGGTAGTTGCTGGAGTTTTCTTTTAAATCCTGAGATTTTAGTTGAGGGGACTGGGGGGAAGGAACACACAATTAAGCAAAACCCCAAACAGTGGAAATGAAGGTTTTGTCCTTTTGCGAGATGAAAAACAGTAAATTTTGTGTAATACTGAGTGCTCAGTGGTAATAAGTGACTCATTAGGCAAATGCAAAGTGTGTAAACGCAGGGAGCGCTGAGTCCATCAGGGTGCTGGCCGCTGTGCAGGGTGAGCTGGAGCTGGGAGCCTGGCTGCCAAGCGCACCTTCAGCGTCTGCCGGGCAAGGAGGAGAAGCCTCCGGAGCAAGGAGGCAAGATCAGGTGAAATGTGGGATAAAGCCTACTGCTGTAGTGACTTTTGGAAGGGTAAAGTTGTTGAACTGCTGCAGTAGCTGGATTTTGTTTTGCTCAGGTCATTTGTTTCAGGCTTTTGGGCACATTCTTTTGCTACATCAGGTGTGATTTGTTCTTTGTGACATGGGTCTGTCCGTCCTCCCTGCAGGGCCGCTGTGGTGGGAAGCCTGCTCTGTCCTCATCCCGGGTGAGGAGCTTCCACTTCAGCTTTTTTCTGGCAGCTCTTACTTTACTGTTGACTGGGATTGAAGAATTCATCCCCTTCCTTTGTTTTACATGGAAGGAAACCTTATCCCTGTGGCTTCTGTTGCTGCTGGTTGTAGGAGTGTTGGTGGAGATAAGGGCCCGTTCTCTGTGCNAGCTGGCAGCCTGCCTGCCATGACCCACAGGAGCCGGGCTGGATCTCTGTGTACTAATGGTCCTGCCTTGTCCTGCCTTGTTTGTCATGATTTGTGGCTGCATTTGTATGCAAATACTAACAACTTGCTGCTGAGTTAATTAGTGTTTTTTCTCTTTGCTTCCTGGAGCTTAAGCAAAAAAGGTCTTTATTCTCCCCATTTTCGGTGGTCTGGGCTGCTCCCCCCTCCCCAACAGCACGCCGGTGCCGGGGTGCTCGGTGTCCTTAGGGGAGTTCAGGCCCAGTTGCAGGAACTGGCTGCAGACCCTTGTGGACATCAGGACAGAGGTGTCTGTTGAGGGGTCACTGCACCTTAAATGCCGTGGGATGGATGATTCTCAGACGAGAGGCTCCAAGGGAAGCCCTGGTGACCTGGGCATGACAAGGATGGAGTGGGAATTGCTGGCCTTCGGCACCAGCTGGGAGTTGGATTTTTGCTCTGACGGACGCGAAGGGGGGCATTTCTTCCCCTCCCAAGAACGGTATCTTTGTGTCCTTGGTTGGGCTCAAGGCTTTTACTCATTTTAATCTTTCATTCCATCTCATTTTCTGTCGGCCTTGAAGGTGTTCGGGTCTGCCAGAGCTGCCCACAGGTCGGAGGGGTTACCTGCTGTGCTCTGGGGCAGGTGGGGTGGGCAGCAAGGAGACCCTGGGCCCCCTCGGGCGGGAGCTGCTCCGGGGGGCTGTGGTGGTGCTCAGGCTGTGGCTCCCAGCCAGGGTCAGGAGCCCAGGCAGTTTTGCTTGTCCCACCGTGCCTCTTTCTGCCCTCCAGCCGAGGCTTTTTCACAGTTACTGAGTCAGAACTTCTGTTTAGTTTTTAAGGCTTGTTTTTACCCTGGAAGGCAGGGCTGTGGCTTCTCAGTAGCAGGGGTGGCAGCATCCCGCCTGAGGCCAGGGACTGGCAAGTTCCGTCTTGAAAACAGTGACCCTTTGCCCCTGGGTTGATAAGTTTCACCACCTTACTCATGTTTGAAGCCTTGGTGCCTTATTGCATGATGGTGGAGGAGGGAAGGTGAGGTGGGGTGGTAACTTGGGCAGCCCTGCATCCAGCTGGACGAGGGGACGTACCCATCCGTTAGTGTGGAGCTCCCCGTCCTAGCAAGGAAAGTTCCCAGGGGTGGCAGCTCACTGGTCAAGAGACATTTCCTGATCCCAGAGCCCAAATTGCAGCATGTTTTCTGGTCATCTGAGGGCTAATGAAAGACAGGGGGTTTGGAGTCTTTTATTTTGGTTTCCTGTTCCAATGCCCCTCTGAGTTGAAGAAATGCTTCTGATACCCAGCAGTGTTTTTCACCAGTGCATTTTAGACATGGGAGATGTATTTTTCCCTACTCTTGCTTTTCCATTTCACACCCTGCAAGGCAAAGGAATGTGGCACTGCAGACCTACCATGCTGAATTTTTCTGAGGAAGTACAGAAATGAGGATTTTTCTGCAATCCTTCTGAACAGATTCCCAACGCTGTAGTGGGCTTATAACTCCATAAAGCTGAGACTTTATAGGAAACTCAGGTGAGCCTGGGTAGGGTCCAGGCAGGAGGGGTTGAACTGGGGACCTTGCAGAGTGAAATACGGATTTTTCTAGTTCCATTTCGGCTGGTGGGACCGTGTCTGTCCTAGTGACTGTCTCAGTGCAAAGGTCTGAGGTGAGA
Organism: Rhipidura dahli; assembly: GCA_013399225.1. Taxonomy (NCBI): domain Eukaryota; kingdom Metazoa; phylum Chordata; class Aves; order Passeriformes; family Rhipiduridae; genus Rhipidura; species Rhipidura dahli. The sequence continues at coordinate 501,328 of VXAC01003921.1, forward strand.
AGCAGCTTTAAAAGGCTGTGTGGCATGTGAGGAAGCAAGTTAGCTCTTAATCATATCATATTGGCCTCCTTTGCGGCTGATACATCTGCTGTAAAACGCTTAGTGCTGAGTGCCTGATTGGGCAGCCCATGCTAAGTGTTCAAACTCCTGCTGCCTTTTTTCTTCAAACAATATCTTCTGGCTTCCAGATTTCTGATAAATTGATAAGAGGAATTGCGTGAGTCAATAGAGTTGTAGACACTTTGCCAATATAACCCTAGCGCTATTGATCTGCCAGTAAATTAAAGTCTTACTTAGAGGCTGCCGATATTTCTAATCTCCTGCCTCACCAATTACACCCTCCCAGCTACCTGGGAAAGACAGCGACGGGAGACGAGGCTGACGAGGCTTTTCCAGGCGAGTGGGGCTGTGGTGTGGCAGCCGGTGCCTGTGTGGGGCCGGGGCTTTGGGGCCTGGCGGTGGCACTGAGGTGGGTACCTGTTGGGAATGCTGCAGAAGGGATTCCTCAGGTCAGGGATGAGCCTCCCGCAGCTCCTGGGCACAGCCCTGGTTGCAGGAGGATGGAGGCAGTTCAGAAGTGAGCCTGTGTCCCTCGGCTGTGTCCAGCCAGGGAGCTGCCCTGAGCCCTCTGCCTTCCCTGGCATGGAGTGGCCGATGCCATCAGGTCCCGATGCCGTTGGGATTGTGGTCCTGCAGAAGGGACTCTGAAGAAGGATGCTTGCTGGAAGATGTGGCTGCAGGGAACCCTGCTGCCCTGTGCTCCTTCCCTGCTGCCTGCCCTGGGCTCTGCCCCTTGGCTGCTGGGTTGAGGCCCCGGCAGAGAGGGGCTTTCAGCTGTCCGAGAGGCCACAGATCAGAGAGCCCCTGCCAGGCTCCCACATGCCCCCCCACCACCCACACACCCCCTCCCCTGTGAAGTTTCAGTGGATTCTTGCCCGATAAGCCCCTTTCAAGTCTCATTTACGTTTGAAAGTCCATAGCTAGCTTTGGGAAGAAATCTCCAGATAAATGCTATGTTCTTTCTAATACCCCAGAGCGAAAATCAATGGGAGGGATAATTCCTTCCCTTGTCCTACATGGACTTTCATGTGTTTCTACCTCCAGCAGCACCTTTTAAATAAAGAGAAGCAGCAGCCACCCTCCCCTTTCTACTCTGCCCCTTGGGTCTTAGCCCAGGCCTGCCGAATGTAGTGGGATGCAAGGTTTGGGGGTCCCTGTGTGGAGAGGGGTGCTCAGCTGGGGGGTTTCTGTTGGCCCCTTGGGTCCAGTTTGGGCTCTTACTGGGAGAAAACTGTGTACCTGTCTGGATTTGCAGGGTTGGCAGCAGGGATGTTTGTGGGAACTCTGGATGTGAGTGGTCTGGAGCTGGAGCAGAAGACCCAGGTCTTGGAGGTGGTGACAGCAGTACCGTGGTGAAGGGATTTAAAAAAACCATAAATTAAATCTGCTGAAATGAAGGTTCTTGTAATATAAACTGCTGCCAGGTGGAAGATGGGCCTGTAGTGTTATCATTTTTTTATCCTAAGCTTGTGCATAGCACTCTGGGCAGTGATGTCTCTTCTTCCGGTCATCCAGTAGTGCCTGCTATGAAGCAGATTCAGTTTCCAGAAATACCTTGTAGGAATTCGTAGCTGGGACTGGTCTGAGACAGCTCCTCCAGACTGCCTTGGAACATGCTTATATCTAAAAGCTGCATCCTCCAGCAGTGAAGTTCTTTATCTGGCCACTTCCTTGCTGGCTGCACTGAGCTGCATTTTCCCTGATGTTGTGAAGTTATTGTATAGACTGTACATTAAAAATTGTAGCTATTCCAAGTCTGCTGTTTTGGCAGGGAATCGCTGAGTCTCGTGATCTGTCTGTAATGGAGTGGAGATGCTGAGCTGCAGCAGGATATATTTACACTGAAAGCTTTTTCACAGAGGAAACATCTGAGCAGACGAACAGCCCGAATGATGTCTTTAAATTTCTGGTAGCTCCTGGTACAGTGCTGGCAGCGATGGGCAGGTACAGGGGAGTAGCTGTGCAGGTTGCCTCCCCTGGTTGGAAGAGCTGAGGGAAATCCTGTGTGGACCAGATCCTCAGAAGAGATGCTGTTAAAAAGGGTGACTCAGTCTTTACCGTACTGAGATGTTTGAATCCTGTTCACGCCTGGTGATGCTGATGCCCAAGGCAAGGGCAGGTTGGAATAATGTTTTTCTACTGTTTCCAAATAAGTTTTCAGGGTTTCCTTGGGGCTTTTTGCTCCCTCCTGGCCACAGTTTGGAGTCCCACAGCCCAAGGCTGGATAAAGGGTTCGTGGAACTTTGTGGATGGCAGCTATTTCCTCGCTCCTTTTAGCTGGAGCATGTAATGGATCAGGGGTTCAGCTTGTTTTTCCACCCATTTCTGTGGGCTGGGGCTGGAGCTGCTGCCTGCAGCTCTCTGTGGAGCAGGGAGTCACCCGGGGTGACTTCTGTCATAAACACTGCACTTCACTGCACTCAGCAGGGACCGGCAGCATCAGGATGAAACCCATTCATTAGCGGTATCTGCCTGCCTGCCCAGGTTCGCCTTTAGGATTGGGATCCGCCGAAGCTCTTCTTGGTGGGTCAGTGATGATTTCTCTCCAGCTGTCAGAGACAGAGGTGACTCAGCCACTGGCCCTTGTGTTTCTCCTTCGCATCCTGAAATATTTTGTGTTCTGTATATGAACCTAATGACTGAGCAGGAATATTAACGGGTTACAGTCTAATACCTCTAATTCAAATGTCTCTCAATTTGCAAGAAATCTAAAAGTTTGGGATTTTTTTGCTCTCTGCCAAAGCTGGCATTCAGACAGTGTTCCTTAATTTATTTCCACAAATTGGAGGAGGCTGTAATTTACTATTTCAAGAAGCACGTGTTTCAATAGACCTTTAATGAGAAAAAGAAAGTTCGGTGCATGTCCAAAGCTGTAAGAATCACTGGACTGGATCAGAACAGTAACATGTAGTAATTTGACCGTTGCAAAGTGGACAAATTCTTCTTAATTTTTTCCTCTGACCTGTCTGCAGGGCAGTGTGTTCCTAGTCACAGAAGCACAGACTCGAAGGGGCTCTCGCTGTACCAAGAGGGTATTGCTGACACCACGATGGTTCTCCTTAGGATCTTGCTTTGGGGATTTGGGACCCCATGCCCGTGCTTCATCACCTGTAGTTATCAGAGGGAAAAGCTTTAACGCCTACCCTACAAGTTGGCCTGCAGTGATACAGGAATGTGGTTTCTTTGGTGGATAGCGAGTAAAACAGGTCACAGCTATTTTATATGTGTGTTGGAAAACTTACGACTCTGTCTTTTCCAAAGCTTTATAAGATCAATTCCACACTGAAACAAAAAGGATCACGTAACCTTCGGAGCAAACCTTGAGGTGTTTTACTCCACCTCTCCAGTACCTCCAGTTTGGTTGAGCCTGTGAGCTCCTGGTTTCAGGGGTGAGTGAAAGCTGCCCTGCAGTGTGAGTGAGTGATGCTGTGGTTGTGGTGGTGTAAGGCAAGCTCATAGGCAACTCCTTTGTGTGTTATCTAGCAGAAAAACAGCATGTGAAGCTCCTCTCCTGTCATCTCTACACAACTGGTCTAATTGCTTAAGGTACAGATTTTGCTACCTGTCTGTTCAGCTGTTTTCCGTGTATTGCAAGCAAACCCCGCTGGATTTGGGGCATAATCTGTGGCTTTGCTGCCATGTCAGAGCAAGTGGCTCATTGATAGTTCCTGTATTAGTCACCTAACTTCGTGTTTCACCTCAAATATTAGAAAGGAAGTTGAGGCTAAAAGTAAAGTGTTGTTTCTGTAAAATAGTAAAAGTTGTGTTAAGATAAACACTCCCACAGGAACAGTAACTTCAGAGGGCACATACTCACCCTGGGTTCAGAGGCTGTAAGACCACGTTGGGCCATGTCTCTGCTGTTGGCCCCCTCTTCTCACCAGATGTTCCAGTACAGGTGTATAATACCCTCTGAAGCACAGGTTCCTGGTGGAGGTGGTGGGGTGGGGAGGGTGCACGCCTGCCTTTACCCCTCGAGTTAGCTGGTCTGTACCTTACAGACACAGCCTGACAGACAGTGTCCCTGGTGGGCCAGCAGAGGTGTGGTGGGAGCTGTACAGAGTGCCAGATGCCCAGCAGTGTATTAAACACTAGTTGAGTACAGGAGGGCATATCACAGGAGAGAGATAAGCAAAGTTCTCTGATTGTGGATCAATAAAGGTTAGTGACATCATATCTCAAAGTGAGAGAACCTGCTTTCTGCAGACCATTTATCAGATTGCAGGCAGGAGCAGCGTTAACCTCTTCCTAACTAGGGGTCTGCTCCTCATCTGCCTCCAGACCAAATCACCTTCCCTGTTTCCCCAGAAGGCTCCTGACCCTGCCTGTAAAATTCCAGCAATGGCACAACTGGCGTGGCCATGCCAGAGGGGTTCTCTCTGTAGCACGCCGTGTCCAGTAGCAGAGCACAGTGCTGGGCTGGCTGGGAACGGGCTCGCAGCATGCACTGCTGTTGGAAGTGCTTCCCATCTTAGGTTATCTGCGGTTCTCCAGTAACTTGATGCTGTTACAGCCTTGGTGAGGGGGAAGATTGCTGTGTATCAGTGCTGGGACATGATAAAGTTGTGTTGGTTAAAGATTCGGCACTAGGCCAGGTGTGTTGGGATGTCGCTGTAAAAGGCATCCTTAGTTTTCTGGTTTGGTCCTTAGATTAACCATTTTTCTATGGCAGCAGTGGCAGTGAAATCACTGCAGATGGTCTTCAGAAAGAGTTGTGTGGGGCAGCAGGAGGCCTTGGGCGCGATGTGTGCTGCCCTCCGCGAGGTGTCTGTCCTCCTGGGTCTGCTGTTATTGTTACCAAAATAGATTAAAGCTGAACGGAGTGGATCAGCCCATTCTGCAGTGCCGTTTGTGTGCTGCGTGCGGTGAGGCACCAGCTTTCCACATGAATGCAGCTTCTGAATGTGGGGAGTGTGGAGCCGCGTGCCTCGGTCGGAGGAGCGCGGTGCCGGCAGTTGTGGGTGACCCCGGCGGGAGCGGCTCTGGCCAGCTCCTGGGGACGGCCTTGGGAGCATGCTGGCTGCTTGATCCAGCCCAAGGGGACCCACCGGTCCCCATCAGCTTTTTAAACATTTTTCAGTTTCTGATCTTGTCTTCAGGTGGCTGGTAACATGAGATACCTGCAAATGAGCAAACCTCCCTCTCCTCCAAATGCCAGAGGAGTATTAAGGATCCTCCAGAGCATCTGTGCCCTGCAGTAGGGAGTAGGGTGTAGGTTTTCCTGCTGTGCAGGTGCAGGTCTCTTGTTTTCCATGAATGAAAGGAGAAACTGCTGCCTGGAGGAACATGTGGTCGAGGTTTAGAGATAAGATAGTGAGGACGGATGACAGGCAGAGGGTCAGGGGCAAGAACAGAGTTAATTCCCTGAATGAACTTCTCTTGTCTAGCAAGGAAATACCAATTTTTTCCAGAACCTACAGAGACTTGAGCCATAAAGACTTTCTGATTAGCTTTCATCCTTTTTCCATTGGTGATTTCTCATGGCAAAGAGCCCTTTTCTGTGGTGCCCTGGGCTGCGCCCCAGGAAGCGTCGGGAGGCCGTGCTGCTGCATGTCCTGGTGGGTTGGGGGGACACTGGTGATGGAGCCCGTGCTAATGGGCTGGTGTCCAAGTAGAAAGTTTATTTTCAATGAGGAAGTGCTGAGATATTAGTGGGGCCTGGATTACCCTGTGATTGTGCTGTCAATACCGCTGTATTGAGTCAGAGAGAGCCTGCACGACACAGGGAAACACTTAGCTCACTGCTGCTGCTTATTGAGAAGCCAATAGCAATTTACGCGCTGACACTTGACACCGAATCCGTTCCCAGAGGTACGGCTCCTGCTAAGCCACGGCTGGGCTCGCCCTCCTCACACCTGCGCCTTCCCTGGGCCTCGGAGCTGCAGGTGTGGCGGTGCCGGGGCTCCTCCAAACACCCCCTCCTGCTGGAGGGGCCGGCGGCTGCCCCTGTGGGACAGGCAGGTGGGGACCAGCTCCGTGGGGAGGTGGCAAACCTGCGCCCCAGAGAGCTGGTCTCACCTGGGATTAGCTTTATGTGTGCATTCGGTGAAGAAGGGGGAATGTGGGTGCCCGGAGTGTCTGGGACCTCTGGACTGGAGCAGCTGGATTCCTTCTGTCCTGTTTGTCTTTTCCTGGGACAAGCACAGCTGAGCCTGATGGCCTTTCTGGCATACACACACACCTTTTAAGAAAAACTGAAGTTCATCTGCTGCCAAATACTTTCAAGAAGGATAACATCCAGGATATTTGTTTGAGGCTGAACTCCCTAAAACGGGAACTAAGCCATGAAGGAGTGAGGATGGGATGAGAACAGAGCTGGAGTACTGGAATGAGATGGCTGGAGGTGGGAAGCAGAACATGGGGGACCTGTGTCCTGGTAACGTGCTCAGCAAGGAGCATCAGGTGCCGGTGCTGAAGCACTGCAGGAGGCCTGAGGAGTTGTAGAGCCAAGTGGATGGTCTTGTCATTGTCTTTTACAGCCCCAGTGTGCTGGGGTAGTAAAACTCCTACTGGTTCTTAAGTGCAGCTCTTCCTGTTTTGCTGCATTGCCTGGCAAACAGTTTTACACATTCTGTTAGCTGTGGTGTTGCTTTTTGGTCACCATTCCCCTTGCAGTTCCCTTGTGTGCCTGAACCTCCTGGAAGGGTTAGAAAACCTGTGTCCTAAATCTAAAAGGAAACAGAGCAAGTGTGCTGCATGAGGGAGGTGCTTGGAGTGACTCTTCATTTTGCAGAAGTAGAATTTAGGTCATGTTGCAGGTCGTGTTTCATGTATCTCTGTTGCTTCTTGCTGGCAGGTAGTAGTAGCCAGTGTGTAAGTGTCATGGCTCTGCAGTGTGTGGGGAGAGGAGGGAGCAAGCCTAAAGCAGTCGGTGTTGGGCTGTCCTGCAGCTCTCTGAGGAGAGCGGGAACACGATGGGGACATGTCACAGTGTCCCCAGACTGCTTCTAAAGCAGGCTCTGCTGTGCAGGTGGCCTGCAACCCAGCGCAGGTGGATCGTGTGGCTTTGCTGGCAGCCGGTCAGGTATCAGCCTGCCGAGGCTGGGAATGGGCCTTCCCTGCCAGGGTGCTCCTGGGCACGCTGTGCCTGTCCCCCTGCCTTGCCAAGCTCTCACCCCAGCACAGGTGTTCCCGTTTGCAGTCCAGAGCCAGAACAAGCAGCAGGTGCCTGTCCCACAACGCAGTGCTGTGTGTGCTGGCTGTAACCAGAGCTGGGACACGGCGTGGCCAGGAGCCCACCCAGAGATCCCTGGGGACCCAATCACTTCGCGTTTCAGCAATGCTGGCTTCCTTCAGGCACTTCAAAAACTGTGGCAAAAAACAATGCAAAAGTAGATTTGGTGAGAGTGTAACCAGGGCAGCAGTGGCATGTGATGGAGGGGAACAGAAGAAGTAAGCCATGTCTGTGTCCAGTGCCTGGTGAACCTCAGTGGAGGGTGAAGCAGCAGGTGTTTCTGTTGGGATGCTGGATGGCTGGGATGGCAGGTGTGACACCTCGGCACGTGCTTTTGTAGAGGTCCCTGTTGCTTATTCTGTTTTGTTCTAGTCTATTGCTAATCTTGTTCAGTAGTTGCTCCTCTTAATTACTGGAGTACTTTTACAGAGATGTAGCAGATTAATCCTTTTAGTTCTGCTTGCTGCCAGAAGAGATTGCCACCATTATTCCGGCACTATGGAAGGAGAGGTTGGAGCATGAAGAAGCAGGGCTAAATTTAGAAAGCTTGTGCTCACACATGCTGCTCTGGAGCTGTAGAGGAGCGTGTGGTGACAGGTACCAGTGTGAGCAGGGAGCATGTGTGCAGGTAGGTGGGGCTGGGGCAGCCCAGCAGAGTTCCGTGGGTGTCACAGGTGGGTCACGACCTGCTCGGAGAACCCCAGCAGCTCCTTGGCGCATTTCCAGCAGGGAGGGCTGCTCCAAGGCATCCCTTATCTGGTCCTTGCCTTGCTGGAGCACAAATATTAACTGACAAACAGTTGCATAATAAATGGCACAGTCACTGTGGCCTGTTGTTCCTACCTTCCTCCATAAGAAATAAATAGGGAAAAGTAGGAAAGTTAACTTAGAAACCATTAAGCCTCCCCTGTGCTGGCATGAGTGAGGCCCCAGGCTTGCACGAGGGCTGCTGAGTCTGCGTCCCAGAAGCTCAGCTCAGGGGCAGTGGAGGAGTGTTCCCATCTTACCTGCTGGGTCACACGGGACAGATGAGCGTGTGGGCACTGTGGGGTGGCACAGGTGAGTGCCTGTGCCAGCTGCCCGACACCGCGGGGCTGGGGGCTGGAAGCCTTAGGTTTGTGCTGGAGAACCTCTGCCCCGCCGCTTGCTCTACCCAGGGCTCCCTGTCTGCTTGCGGCTCTGGTGTTCTCCATAACGTGGTCACAGTCATATATGTCCTGAGACCTTGCAGTGCTATTATTGTGCCCTTTATTGCTTCCTTGTCTCCACAAATAATCTGAGCAACATCCTGGAGATTGTTTGCCACTTGTCCAGCTGCATCCTTTGGTTCATCCTGACTATCACATGAGTCCATCTCCTCCTGTGTAATTCCCAACTGGTAAGCCCCAAATTTACTGTAGAAACTCAGTTTTCCTGTCATAACCTTGGATTTAGTTGTTTCCTCATTATTCTGGACCTCAAATCCTAGCATTCTGGTCTTCTAGTGTGTTGGATGTGCTTCTCAATTTAATTTCATCAAGGATCGGTGGTCTCTGGTGGCTGGCAGCAAGGCCAGCAGTGATGTTAGTGCAAAGGCTCCCAAGGCCTTTCAAGAGGGGAAACCTTTATCCAGGGCAGTATTTTCTTTCTGTCATTTTGGTGTCAGCTGCTCTTGGCCTAGTTTTCTGCCTTTTTTAGATCATAGCTACTGCCCATCTTCTCCAGCGCAGGTCCCCGGTGCAGTGTGGAAGAAGGGGCAGTTCTTTCAGTAAAGGGAGACACAGGGTTAGTTTTCACAGTGTGTCTTTATGTCTGATCCTGGTCTTCATTTATTGCTCTCTCTTTTATTATTCTTGCCTTCACAGTACTTCCTGCTCTCTCTGTTAGGACAGAAATAAACCCCACAGCAGTGTCTTCCCAGCCCTGTTTGAGCACGGGTATTCGCTGTCTGTACCCAGCATAGTTCCTGAGCTGATGCTGAACCTGTCGAACATGTACTTGGATATTCTTAATTGTTTTAGATTAGATAAGAGGCCCTGGCACAGGGTGCCCAGAGCAGCTGTGGCTGCCCCTGGATCCCTGGCAGTGCCCAAGGCCGGGTTGGACGGGGCTTGGAGCAGCCTGGGACAGCGGAAGGTGTCCCTGCCCATGGCAGGGGGTGGAACAAGCTAGGCTTTAAGGTTCCTTCCAACCCAGCCCAGTCTGTGATTCTGTGACAGCTGCTATTTTTAGCTCAAATCCTGAAACATGAAGAGAAAATGCCGAGGGCCGGGGAAGTGTCTTGAAAGTTGAGGTGAATGGTCCCCTGAGGGTGGGGTGGAGCAGTTCTGTGTGTGCTGATGGCTTTCACTTTCCTGAGCTGATCTCCCTGGCTCTGGGTGCTGCTGCTTTTGGGGCGGGTCCTTCAGACCTCTCTGCTTTGGAACAGCAGCATGTCTGTCCTTGTGCTGCTGCGCTCCGGGTTTCCATTCAGTCTCCCTCAAGAAAGATGGGGGCCTTCTGGGCCTGGGTGCTTTTAGTTTGGAGAGGCTCATTCTTGGCTGATACATCTGAGAAAGCAGTTGAGCCTGGAGTCATCTGTGGCTACTTCGCAGTACTCACAGCTGCCAGTGGAATGAGAGCCAGGTGTGGGGTGGGAAGAGGACAGTGCCATGCTGCTGTGTCCTGGGGTTCAAAGGAAAAGTAACAATTTGCTTTTAATCTATACTTGAATTTGAGTCTTTACAAGAAGTAAATTTATATAAAGAATAATGGAAGCTGAAATGACACAGATACTTATTACTGAAACCTTTGAAAGAATGCAGATTGTCCCAGAGCAGGTATTCCTCTGCAGGGCTGTCCCAGTCCCACTGGTGGACGTGGCTGGGAGGCAGCAGTAGGTTGGGACCAAAGAGACCCCACATGACCCCAGAGGTTTCTTTTGGCGTGTTCAGCACCAGCTGTGTTGTGCAGGGCAGAGCATGGGGGTTAGGGGTGGGTGGGGAGCTCCTTGGCACAGCCAGCAGTCCTGGGTCTGCCCTGGCAGTTTGTCCTGCTCTTCCTTTTACCTTTGTTTCATTTTACTACTACTTGACTAGAATTTTGTTGAATTTATGGTCTGTGATTTCCGGTGCTCAGGGTCAGGGATGGCTGTCCCACACTGTGTGTTCTGGTGCCCTCCGAGGTGGCTGTGGAGCAGTTTCCTTGTGCCTGGCTCCGCTGCCCATGTCCCTCGCCGTGCCCGCGTCCCTCGCCGTGCCCGCATCCCTCGCAGTGCCCGCGTCCCTCGCAGTGCCCGCGTGCCGGCTCCCGACGTGCTCTGGCTCTCGCTGCTGCAGGAGCTCCCAGCGTGATCCGCAGTCTGAGCCGTGGCTGTGACGGGTCGTTCTGGCAACTGCAGCTTATGATTAAAAAGAGAATCAGTCACTGTCATCTTGGACCCCAGCACCGGTGATCTGACAGTCCTCGATGCATCAGCTTCTTCCTCATCAGAGGATCTTAGACTCAGGACTGCCCCAAGGGTTGTCCTCTGACTCAGGCTGATACCAGAAAGCTCATCTCAGTTCATGTCTAGCACAGCCAGCTGCACCATTTCACTGCCTGAAGATGCGGCTGAGAGACCCAGGGGATCTTGTAATTCCAGTTCTTGGCTGGATCTTCAGGACCTCCTCCATGTGTGACTTCGGCAGAGCAGAGGGGTTGGACTGTAACTGCTGCTGTGTGCTCACACCCTGGAAATTCCCTGATGTCTTCGGGGAAGTCGGAGTCTTCACATTGGCTTTCGGGCAGGGTGGGACTGCCCGCTGTGGCCTTCAGCCTCGCAATTCTTGTGCCAGACAGTGGCTGCTGCTGAGATCATCTTCACTCCTTTAGGAAAGGGAGCTGGTTTGCAGCTCTGCTTTGGGAACCTCTATCTCGTGTGACCACTGCCAGGGGCAGCTGTTCCCTGGCTGCCCAAGCTCTGCCCGTGGTGCTCCTTGCTTCTCGCTCTGCAAACCCATGGACCTTCCTACAGCTCTGCTGTGTCTGAGGGCAGCTGCTCCTGTGTGGGGCAAGTCAGGGCAGAGGGGCTGATGCTTTACCCCCATGCCTGGCTGTTCACAGGTCCCAGGTGTGTTACAGAGAATGTGTGTCTGTGCAAAACGCAAGCTGATGTGTTTTCCAGACCTGTGTCACTTGGAAAAAAAAGTAGTCATGTAGGGTTAGTTTTCCTCTTCCTTCTTGTTCCCACTTTCTGTGGCATGTTAAAATTTTAATTGAGTAGGTTGTTCACAGCTGTGTCTTTAATGCTGTGATTTACAGTGGCTCTGAGAGATGTTTTAAGTAGGATGGAGAGTCATCCGTAGGATCATCCATGGCAGTGGGTGGTTCACATCAGGAAATGGGTTAGGCAACAGAGTTAAGGAAATGTTACCTATAAAATGTCTTCTGCTTGTTCCATCCCTTGAAGAGCTGGGGGCTAGGAGCAGATCAGGCTGAGCTCTGAGGAGGTGGTGTGTGGATACACACAGAGGGGCAGATTTTAGGGAGCTCAGAAAAGGGTCTGGCGTCATCTGTGGCTGTGTAGTCCACCAAACACTGCTGTCATGGGTTGGGCAGGTTTTCAAAGGTCTGATGGCTGATTTTATGTCCCCATGGAGCCAGGAGCTCAAACGGCAGCTGGCTGGGCTCCAGCTCCTCCCGCTACAGTTTGGCTCACTGTGTCACTGAGAAGGAAGGACCTGAATTCATTTGAGGGTGAGGGGAAGGACACTTGAGGAAGGCCCTGAATCTCAGAAAGCTCATGGACATGCCTTTAAAAACCTACGGCTTGAAAGTCATGTATTTACCATTTTTATTCATAAACAGAGTGTACAGGGCTACTTCTCAGCCTCCCTTCTGGACTGATCCTCTTGGATCAGCTGATGGAGTCAGTCACTCAGCTTTTGATGCTCCAGAGGCTGGGCTGGATGAGTAATGATTCCTTTAGGCCTGCCTTCCTGGAGATATCTCCTTATCCTCCTTCACCCAGGTAATTAAAACCTTGTCAGCGCGTGCGGGTGGTGGCGGGGTGCCTGCTGCTGCTCCCGGCCCCGGGGGAGGATGTGGGGGGAAGGAGTTTGTCTCTTAGAGACTTGTTGTGTAAATGAGTTCATTCTTTGTGGCTGGGCAGAGGGGAGCAGGGGAAGGGTAGGAGCCGCAGACAGACATTGTTCTGAGGTGGCAGCCTGGGTGGTGGGGTGAAGCATCGGCCCTGCAGCCCTGGGTGGGCACAGGCTGACAGTGGGTTGTCACGATGCAGAGCAGTATCTTTCTGCAGCTCAAACTCTTTCTTTTCCCCATCTTTTCACGTGTCCTCTGCCACAAACCTTTGAAGAAGGCCTTCATAATTAAGCTTTTCCCAAATGGGGTTTTGCTTTTGAAAGAAAAATCACTTTGCATTTGGGGGTTTGAATGTGAAAGAAAAATAAGGAACAATTTTCCCATTTAATTTCTGTTCGATCTCTATTTAAGTCACTTGGTATTTATCATATTGAATTTTCTCTTAAAACTCTGTTCATATTGCCCTGTATATTGCCCCTTTTTAAATTCTTTAAAATAAAATCAAGTATGCACATTCTGGTACAGTACTAATTCTGCTCTCAGCATGGACAAGACATGGTTAAGTTGGACCAGTGAGTCCTTGGTTTTCCTGAGGAAACTGTTAGAGAGTAAATGCATCTTCATTGGCGTGCAATAATGAAGTTGCAAGTCTTGGAAAAGCTTCACATTATTCCAGATTATTTTATGACTGAGAGATTTATTTTTTCCCATTTAGTAAAGGTGACCTGTCTGACTTCTGCCACTCTCAGGAGTGTTGGCCATGGTCACTGTTCATACGTAGTCACGTTGTGTTGTCCCTGGAGCACACAGGCGTGGCCAGCAGTTCAGTGTGATTTAGGCAAGAGTGTTGCACGTCTTTGCTATTTGGAGCTTGGATGAAGAGGAAGAAAGAAGCTGCCTTTGGAAATGAGGCTGGATTTCAAGCTGCCTTTTCAGATGGGCTGTGTTGTAGAAGTGGATAATTTCTCGTGTCATTCTCTTCTTGTGCCTTCCATTGCCAGCTCCAATGTGCACATCAATTGAGTTGTTGAATCAGTTTCTTCCTTTCCTACGTACATAGGTACATAGTCATCTTCATGTGGTCAGAAGATGAATTTATCAGGGCTCAGCCCTGTTCTCTCTCTGAGGGGTTTGGCATGGAGAAGTCAGACTGCATCTTGCTGTAGAGGCTTTCCCTGTTCCCTCTGCCCAGGAGCCTGCTGGAGCCCTCACCTGTTGGAGAGCAGCCCTGTGTTTGTGGGGTTGGGAGCCAGCGTTGTTGCCCCTGGGGCTCTTGGAGCACATCCCAGCCTCTGTCTGTTCCAGTCTCCTCTTGCTCTGCTGTGCACCTTCCCTTGCCCAGAGCTAAAACACGAGCCAAGAATTAATTGTTTTGTGTCGTTTTCCCCCGTGTTGTGTTGTGGTCTGATGGGTATCTGGGCCCATTGGGCACTGGAGGCATTTGCTTCCCCTTCTATGGAGACAGCTGTTGGAGAGCTCAGCAGAGGCTCCCAGTCCTTACTGGATTGCAGGTGCTGAACAGAAAAAATGCTGTTGCCAAGCGAGGATGCCCAGGGTGTAGGTGGGAGGGCAAGGGCTGCAGGCTGGCCCTGGGAGCACTCTGGACGTGCAGGACCCTGCGCTGGTGGACGCGGGTTTGGCTGTTCCGGCCGGGCTCCGGCTGCCCTGGCTGGGCTCTGGGCTCCAGAGCAAGCCAAGGGATCCTCTGGTGCTGGTGTTCCTGTCCATTACCACAGGCTGCACACTGAAAACCGTGTCCCACCTGAGTAGCTTAAGTAAACTTTTCATGGCAGGAGGTGTAATCAGAGGTTAAATAATTAAGTAGCATTTATTTGACATTTATATGAAATACACTGCCATGGAATTTAACTCAGTGCTCAGAAAAGGGCTTTGAGGGAGGAAGTGGCTGTAAAGGTGAGGAGGAAGGAAAATGTGATGGGGCATAGGGGAACCTGTGCAACTTAAAGGATTCCAAATTGGAGTGGAAATTAAAATATCGGTGTTACCATAAGCCTTGTCATTCATCTGACTTTAGGATTTCTAGAATGGTTCTGGAATGCTCTCTTGAACACAAGACTCACATTCCAAGTGCAGACTTGGGAGGTGGAAAAGGCAGCATTGCTGGGCAGCTGCAGTGGGACTCTGTGGGATGCACGGATTTGGGGATGCTGAGGGGGAAGCTTCTCCATCACCTTTCCATGTTCTGCCCTCTGGGGGCAGAGTGGTGGCTGGGGCTGGGGGCTTCTCAAGGATGGATGAGGCTCGTGGCTTCTGGAGCAGTGCAATGGCAACACTGAGGGAATAGCGAGGGGTACAAGACATGAGATTTTCATCAGTGTTGGCTCAGGAGTTTTGGAGCTTCATGGCTCATTCTTAATTAAAGGCTGGAGTCTGTGGGTGCTGTACTCGCAGGGCTGCTGGGATGGCAGCTGTGGCCCTGGGACAGCCCTTTCATCCTTACACTTCACCTCTCTGTCCTTCTGCTTTCTTTGGAATGGCTGAGGCCGTCTCTGGGAGCTTTTATGTGGATGTTTCTCATTGTTGGGTTTCAGAGAAGCACTTGATCAGGAGCCCATGTTTCTAGTAATTATGCTTCATAGGGACCTATTTCCTTATGCATTTAATAGGGCTCTGTCTTTGAGCTTGTGCTGGGCCTGAACTCTTGAGCAGGGGCCTTGCACGAGTGAGATGGGCATTAAAGTCTTTGATTTTCTGCAGGGCAATTATTGTGGCCAGGTGAGGAAGAGGAGGCCATTCAGTGAGTCATGAGGGTAGAGGCGTTAAGACCCTGACATTAGTAATCAGCTGAGTGTTTCAGGTTCCTGAGTTCAGTGGCCCTTCACGCCGTAGGGATCCCCAGGTGACCTGCAGGCTTTGAGCCGTGCCTGAAGAGACCTTTTCAAGGGAGCTTCTTTAACCAGACGGATTGTCTTTGAGCTCTGCTGAAAAACTGGGTTCTGAAGATGAGAAAAAATTTCCTAGTGCACCTTCTAATTGTTCATTTAGGAGCAGAGCTCTCCTCCAGCTGGGAGGGCTCAGGGCTGCTGTAAAGTGCTAATTAAAAGTAATAGTGATAATGAAAACAGATGTTTTCAAGAAAAGTAAGTGCTACTTGGGCCCTAGTCTGCTGTCCCTGTCTTCTCTGCAGGAGGAGAGTGAGTTGTGTCTTCAGAGCTGCAGGTCCAGGGGGGCTGTGGAAGGGGACCAGATCCCAGGTGGCTTCTGCTGCATTAACAACCAGGGATGGCTCTGGATAAAGCACGGAGGGACACCCAGCCCTGCGCCCAGCACCACCTCAGGGCACCTGCTGCCTCTCCCTGCAGAGGTGGAGAAGTGGGTGTAGGACATGTACGGAGGAGTAGAACAGAATTGTTTGACACTGAATTGTTTTCTAGAGTGTTGTTCTAGAACAGGAGGGGAAAAACCCTGATGGAAGATGGCTCATTGCAAGGGTGACAGGGAGGGAGATCTTCACCCTTGCCTCAATTTTAATAAGGGATTGTTCTAATCTTGTTGATAACTGATATACTGGTGAGAGCTTGAAAGAGCAGCCCCAGGTCTCCAAGACCTCTGGGATAAGTTTTATGGGGCTCTGCAGGATATCACCACTGTTTGGGCTGAGAGGGGACAAATTGTAGACTCTTGTGCCCCGATCTGTAGCCTGTGAGGCAGCGGCTGTGTGGCATGAGGTGTTTGCTCCTTGGAGTGCTGGGTTCAGCTGTGTTGTCAGTTCCATCATTACCCTTCTCATTGCTTTGCGAGTGAGCTGGAGAGGTGTGACACCGTCCTCGCCACGTCCTGCAGTACAGATGTGCACGGCAAAGAGCAGCTGAGAAAGAAGGAGTTGGTTCAGCGTGGAAGGATGAAGCAGTTGTGGAGGTCTATGGTTTTGTCTTTCCCCCTGAAAAACTTGGCTTGAGAGTCTTTGGCTGACTGTGCTCATGAAAGAAGTGGTATCTTTTAGACCAGGGAATAGAGGGATGGGGGAGAGACAACAGGGAGTCGGTGGGTTATTCCAGTCCTGCTGAGAGAAGGATTAGGACAAGGAGGAAGGGCCAGAGCATTAGCCAGAAGCTCTTCCTGTGGTCTTGTCCAGGTTGAGGCCAGTCCACTGTAAGGCTGCTGGTGTGAAGTTTATTTTGCAAATGTCACCAGTGATTAATTAGAGAAGACGATTCAGTTGCACAAGAGCAGGCAGCCAAAGCAGCGGAGGTGGCACCGAGTGCTGCCTGCAGCCCGTAGCCAATGGTCCTTGGGGTTAACACCGAGATGGAGCTGTCAGAGCCTTGTCCTTACTGGGAGTTAATGGGACCCATACTCCTTAATTACTGCCCATGGAGCTGCTGACAGAACCCTGGAGCTTCAGCCCTTGTTAAACTCATTTTCAGCTGTCACTTGGCTGTGGTGGCAGTGGAGCCCCGGGTGTGTTACAGCCTCTGTTCCTGCTCCTGCAGATGGAGGAGCAATAGATGCTTTTGCTGGAGCATGTCCCATCAGGCAGTTTGGCTTCTCTTCTGGGGATTGGAGGGGTACGTGTTACTGAGTTTAGTCCAGGAGAAGCTATTTTGATATTTGAACTATCAGAACTTCAGAATCAAAATGTTGCCTTGCTGTGTGCCGGCAGATCAGCTCCTGGCCCTGCAGACACGCGGTGCCAGGTGACGGGCTGCAGCGTGGCACTGGCTCTGAGGTATGGCCTGCATGCACATACACCTGCTGGATCTTCCATACCGAGTGTGTCCAGAGTTCAGTCTTCTCAAAAAGAATTCCTCATGCATTGCACAAGAATTTGGGTCCTGAAGGGATAAATTCTGTTAAATCTTTTTAAAAGGATGTGGGAAACTGTACAAAAGTTCAAAGTAGAGGTAAAAGTAATTGAAATACTGAAGGAAATGTTTTAGAGTGGGAAACTGAGTTTAATTTTCAGCTCATCATGAGGAGGATCCAGACCTGAAGTTAGAGGTTTTGGTGTTTGAGCTGCGTTTTCCCTGGAATGATGCTCCAGCAGAAGGTGCACAGCGGATGCTGGAGTAAGCCCTGATACGGGTGTGTGTGTGAGATAAACAGTTCAGGGACTGCCTCTGGTAATGTGACCCTCTCCATCCCAGTGGTAGCTGGGCTGTGGAGGTGGCCTGGGGTCAGTGTGTGGGCACAGCAGCGCGTGGAGGGTCTCACTGGGGCGAGGGGGCTACAGACAGGTGATGCTCTAGCAGTTCTTATTTTGGTAAAAAGCTCAAGACAACACTAGGAGCACCTTGCAGGCACCCCACAATTACCATAATAAACAGTTTTATCATCTGCTTGGCAGTCAATAATGTGGCTTACGCTGCTTTAGTATCTGGCTGATATTGATCACCTTAACAGCCGTGCCACCATCAGCTCCCGTTAACCCGTGCGGGGTTAACCCTGCCGGGGGCTCAGGGCTCACCTGTCACCCACGGGTGTGCAGCAAGGGACAGCAGGATGGGGCAATCCCAGCTTTGAATCAGAGGCCTGATGGTGGGATTTTGATCCAGGAGTGAGGGATTGAGTGCATGTCCTATGTATGGGGGGGTTTAAAATAGGAGGATTGACGTACGGTTCTCAGTTTGGGCTCAGAGGAGTTTGGGCTTGCAGCAGTGTTGTGTGGTGCTCCGTCAGAACAGGAGTTCCCTAAGGTCCCTGTGTGCTCCCAGCCTGCTGTGTGCCCCGAGACACTGAAGGAGGAGGAGGGCTGCTCTCTGCAGTGACACTGCAATGCTTTCCTGGGGCTCTGGGCTCCAAATGGACATCCCCATGCACTGGACATCCCCTTGGCTTTGCCTGGCTCTGCTGTGCCTGGCTGAGGCACTGGCATGCCGGCACCACTCACACCTGCCTGGCCTGGGAGAACAAAGACTGCGGAATGGGCACATGCTGGGAAACAGCCTTGGCCCTGCAGCAGCTGCTGGGCTGAGCTGGGGTAGCCAGGCACTGCTAGCTCTACCAAAGGCACTGTCTGGGCTAAGTGAGCCCTTGGGGGTGCTCTGACAGCATTGCCTCCGCTTCTGGCAGCGCAGGCAGCAATTAGGAATATCAGGTTAGTGGCTGACTCCATTTTGGGAGGAGGAAAGATGATTTGCTGTCCGCATCCAGATGGGGCTTTGAGGAAGGATGGGACTTTCTGGGATTTGGTTGTACCTAAATAGTTGGGTCTTGTGGCCCAGTATTTCTCCTAATGGAATTTCCCATCATTTACTGCCCTGCTGATTCCTGATCAATGAAAATAAAATTGCATTGCCTCCTGAGAGGCTCCATGTATGGCTGCAGCCTCCAGCTGTGTCAGTTCCGGTAAGATAATCTCATCAGGCGTGCAAGAGGGTAATAGGAAATAAAAATAAAACCCACAATTAGCAAGAGGCCAGGCAGACGAGTAACGCTTTCAGTCCTGGAGGTCTGGAGATGCGCGCATAGCAACTTCCTCCCTCCGCTCTGAAGGTGCCTGTGTCCCTGGCAGCGTGCTGCCCTGCGGTGCTCACCGGGCTTGGGAGTGCCTGCAGATGCATTGGGCACATCCTCTGGAATCCCTGTTTACCCGGATCTCTGTCAGCTCTCCCGTGTGAGGTGGTTAAGACTTTCACAGGTGGTGGTTCTGAGGTGCACCAGGGATGCAGAAGCTGATGGAGGGACTGTGCACATGGAGTGCGTGAACTTGAGACTTTGAGCTATCAGGTGGTCCGTAGGTGTTGACTCCTGATGGTTGCTGTAATCAGGAGAGTTTATTTTGGCCAAATAAGGAGCATGATTAGGCTGTATGTGAAGTCTGGAGCAGGGTGTTGTTTTGGAAGCAGCAAGCGTGGATGCTGTTTACAGTACAGGACCACCGGGGTCTGCTAAAAGTTAGCCTAAAGGATGCTCCAAAACGGGGCGGTTTCCCAGCTGTACCAGGAAGTTTCTATACCTGTTTTAGGGGTTTTTTTTTGGATTATCTTCCAGTGACATGTGTGTAACTGGTGTTTATACTGAAACGTGAATGGCTGGTGTAAGCAGACATCCCAGTGACCTTTGTGATGGGTCTGTGCAACCCCAGTGTGTAGTTCAGAGCTGATGTATCAGCCACGGTTTGTCTGAGCAGCCAGTGGAATGGTTACAGAATGACCTAATGCCTGTGAGCCTGCTCTCCTGATCCAAAGCATCGGCTTTCCCAAAGGGTGGGAAAGAGCAACTGAGCCCAGAATGTCGCAGTGAGTCTGCTTCCTAACAAGGACTGGATCCGAGCCCTGGCAGAGGAGATCTGCGTGACTTATGAGTCTAACTCTTACCCTTGGCTTGGCCCTTGACACTCGTCTGGAGCGCACATGTTGTTTGGGTAAATCCGTAGGAGGAAGGAGCGTTGGCAGGGTTTCTGTGCGCGTCGCCGAGGCTGCGCGTGTGGAGCATCGCGGTGGAGCACAGCCTGGCAGCGCAGCAGCAGCCCTTCCGGCTGGGCCACGGAGGCTTGCCTGTGTCTGATCCCAAAGCCATGGGGCAGGGCTGGAAACTCAGAGCATTTCAGGACTTCTCCCTCCACAAGCATCACCAGGGCTTTGCTGGGGGTAGCGGTTGCTCAGTGCAAGGTCTTGTGGATGTTGCCGCCCACCATGGAGGATGCGGGGCCCAGACGGAGCTGTGGCACCTGGAACTGCGTGTGAGCCCCCGGACAGGCACTGGGGGGACAGCATGCAAGCTGCAGCGTGGCAAAATGGGGGAACGAGCACGGCCCTCTTCCTGAGGCACTGGGGCTTGGAGGAACCTGGGGGGCTGTGGGGTCTGTGTGACAGAGCGGGGCAGTTTGTCCTCTGCAGCTCTCTGATTAGTTTTGGAGTTGGATCAACAATGGTGCGCGGAAAATGCAAACCAGATGCAAATGTAGTTATTTATGCAGCAGCATAGGCTGTGAACAGCATTTAACAAGAAGGGTTCGGGGTTTGGAGCAAAGGGGTGAGTTGCACAATGGTAGAATTGTGAGATGTGTGACGTTTTGAAACAAAACCTGGAACTTCTGTGGTGTCTGCTCAAGAGGAGAGGTTCCTGCAGAAGCTGAGAACAAGCTTGGTGCCCTGGGAGCATGTGAATGCCCTGTCGTGTATGAGCCAGCAAGTGCTTCAGTTTGCTGTGTAGAGAGAAATGTGACTGAAGCCAATTTACCTTTGCTGCAAAATATTCTTAGTGCTAAGAATCTCCTGAAGGGATAAGCGCTCTTGTCCCCAGCTGCTCACGGAAAGCCTTCCGGCCCTCCTTGGGATCACTCCACTCTCAATGGCAGCAGGCTGAAAATTAGATAAATATTTTTGTGTGTAGTGCAGTAGCTGGCTCAAAGGGATCAGCAAACTTGGAATAATAGTTCATAACAAAATGCCTTCTGAAAAGCTGCCTGACTTGTGTTACTCCCATTGGCTCAGTTTTAGCTGGTGTGAAGGACAGAGGGAAAATGTGGATAATGTGGAAGGTTCACCTTTTCAAGGAGCCCCTTTCTCTCAGTTTCATGCCAAGTGCTTGAGCCCTGCAGCTTTCAGCCCTGTTTTGTTCAGCGTTTCCTTTGCTTCCTGCTGCTTGAAAAGCTGTTTATGCTAATGATGCCAGGAGGATCTGAGGGGCCGGCTGTGCCCGTGGATGTGCGCCTTGTGTCGGCTCTGGGCCGTGGCCGTGCCAGCGCTGCCCAGGGCGATCCCTGCACGGGGCTGTCTTCCTGCTGGGGAGGGACCGTCCTGTCCTTTGGAGGTGCCAAAGGACCATCAGATCTTTTCTTTCAGTAGACCACTGTGTGCCACGTCACCCCCTTCTGGGACCTTGGGCCCTTCAGGATCCGTGGGCTAGAATCCCCCAGAGGGGAAAGCTCGTAGTGTTCGTAGGAACTTCTGCAAAGGCAAAATTTTTTCACTGAAAAGGTGGTCAGGCACTAGCACAGTCTGCCTAGGGCAGTGGTTAAGTCACCGTTCCAGGGAGGGATTTAAAAGGTGTGTAGATGTGGTATTTGAGGACATAGGTTAGTGGTGGCCTTGGTGGTGCTGGGTTAATGGTTAGACTTGATGCTCTTAAGGGTCTTTTCCAACCCAAATGATTCTTTAATTCTATGAATTCTTGGCTTTGTTAGGATAACTAACTGGCTTGTAAGGACTTGCCAGCCCCAAGACTCTTTGGAACCCATGGGTCAGTGTTGTTTGGATGCTTCTTCCACCAGCAGGCAGGGCTGGCTTGTTAATTCTGCTCCCACTGCAGAGGCCTTGGACATGGCCATGTGTCCAGATGGAAACAGTCTGACAGAACACAGCAGAACACTGGAAGAAGTCAGAAGTGAGCTTGGGCTTTTGGTTGGTAAAGCCTCACTGCAAAAGAGGAGGAGAGATGTGAGGTGTTCAGTGAAGCAGTGCAGGATTTTGGAAAAATACAAAAGTCAAAACCTAAGGCATCATCAGGATTTGGCAAGATTGGTATCTTGCTCATCAGACCATGTTTGCCAGTGAGACAACTCCACTGTGACCAGGGTGTGTGCAAAAACACAGCTTGGTCTCACTTGGAGAGGTGCAACATATGACTTGCTATGTGAAAGGGAAAAATTAGTTTACGATTTCTTCATTAAAATATTGAACTTGGAGAATACATATCAGTATTTTCAGGTTTGGTTTTTTTTTTTGGTTAGGAATTGCATAAGAGGAATCCCAAGGCACTGATGTTGTAAAATGCTGGCAGAAAAAACCCAACTAGGAATGATTCTTCACACTGTGCATCCACGTTCCCTGTTAAGCTCAGGTTTTGGCACATAAGTACCATTTTATCCTAATAGCTCAAGACTTCTTGCAGAGTTCTCAGCACTTCCCTTAGGCTGGCAGGTATCTTGCTGCTTTCTGGCACCTTAATGAATGTGAGAGAGCTGGGATCCGTGTCTTCTGTTTAACTTAAAAGATAGAAGGATTTTATGGAACTGGGAATTGAAACTCTTGGTATTGCCACTCGAATCTCCAGCCAGCATTGCTGAGGAAATTTGAACAGATACTTCTATTCTAGGAAGTAACTCTTCACATATTTGTGTGATAGCAGCTGCTGTAGAGATCACATAAAGTGACAACATGCTCCTGCCACCTTGTTTTACCCTCTTCTGTGACCATCCTGCTTGCCAAGTGAGGCGGCGTGTGCTCACCTAATTGCAGGCAGTATCATAATTCATATGCATAAAGGAGCAAAATTAAAGTTGCTTTGGCAACATACATTCTGTTCTTCCTTAATTTTTGAATTCTTGATCCTAGGCAATTATTTTTTTCATGTCTTTCCATTTGCAATTTCCTAAGTGTTACCCGAGTGCCGTGTAGCAGGCCAGGTGCGGGGAGGCGACACAGAAAGCTTTGATGGTCACGGTGGCTGCCTTGCACCCCTGCCTGGGCTCCTGCTCTTGGGAGCTTTGAGCATACCTGTTCCCACGGATCTCCGAGGTCCCTTCCCAAGCTATTCCATGTTTCTATGACTGTGAAGTTGAGTTGGCTGCTCGCTCACCTTTGGTATGTCCATCCCTAGTTTTCAGGCTGGAACAAGTGTCACCAAGTGCCATTGCTGAGACAGGAGCTTCTTGGCCAACCTGGACTCCACGCTGGCCAGGCATTGTCCTTCTGAGGACGCTGCAGAAGGCCAGGCTGAGCATGTGAGGAGGGATGTGGGCAGAGTGTCTGAGTGCACCGTTAGTCCTGTGCTGTCCTTGTCCTTCCATCTCTGTCCCTTTTGGCTTTCCTGAGCCACTGGCACGCTGGAGCTGACTGAGGGCCTGAGCTCTTCCCTGTGCCACGCAGCTGGGCACAGGGAGGGCAGCGTGCAGAGACTGTGGGCCAGGTAATGGCTGTGGGTGTAATGCATCTGCTTGTATCTTCGCCGTGTCCTCAGTGCCCTTTTTTCCATGGTGCCATGTGGGTCATTAGCTGAGGGAACAGTTTCTCACTGTCGCTTTCTCCTTTTGTTTTCCTCCTTCCTCATTGCTTCTAGTCTTGGTTTACTGCCAAACAGCCTCTTGTGAAAGGGCCGCCTAATTAACCCTGTGCTAATTAACAATTTAAAATTACACAGCACGGCTGTTCATATTTAATTCTCGGGAAGCCTGGGCAACAGCAGGAGCCCCCTCCTCCCTCCCGCTCCATCCCTGCTGCCCGCGCCGCTGCCAGCGTCCCCGGGGAGGAAGCAGCCTGGTGCCGCAGGCTGGGGGTGCCCAGGAGCCCCCAGCTTGCCAGGGGTTGCAGGGTGTTGCTTTATCCCCAGCCGCTCCTCGGTGGGAGCGTTGCTGGAAGATGGAATGTGTGTCCCTGCCAGGACAGGGCTGGGGGGCTGCAAGGAGATGCCGGGGGGGCCGCAGGCATTGACTCGTGCGTGTTCTGCACACAGTGTTGTGCTGTCACCACCTGCACCTGCCATGCAGGCGTCGCTCCGCTCTGGGCTGCCGGGGGCCTGGCAGAGCCCTCCTGGCCTGCGCTGCCCTGGCTGCTCCCCCGTGGGCTCCGAGGGGCTGCCAGGCGCAGTGGTGGTGTGAGGAAGGGGCAGCGGCATGGACGGGCCATGGGCCAGAGGCAAGGTGGGCATGGCAGTGGTGGGATGTGAGGCTGCAGGCGGGAGCAGGAGAGCCCTTCTTTGCCGCTGGGGCGGTGTGAGAGCTCGGAGCCTCTGGCACTCAGGCTGTTCTCTCTGTAACTGGAGTTCATTGATTTTACGGGAAACCATGTTTACAGACAGAGTGCTGATCGACCTGACGAGTTGACTTCTGCCTCCTTAAGTAAGAACTACCTTTTCTTATTGACTGGCTGATAAACAGAGCAGAAAGGGCGGCAGGGGGAGCAGATGGGAGGTGTGGAGCACACCCTGTCTGTCTGTCCACCTGAGCTCTCTGTGTCCCCACAGAGGTGGCCTAGGGGTGGTCCAGGGTGGTGGAAGATGCGGGGCCCAACAGTGGACTAATAACTGGATTGTGCTCCTGCTTAGAACTTGGTTTGCTTTAGCAAGGAAATTGCTGTTTTCAGTTTCAAGAGATGATTCCTGCAGCTTCTCTGTGAATAGAAACAAATACTTTAATGCCTTGTGCTCCCTTCAGGAACAACTCCAATCGTGACTGAACCATCAGAAAAGCTTGAACTTGTGCAGGGGCTCAGCCTGTGTCCGGGGCTTGGGCTGGCCATTTTGGCTCTGGGCTTTTCCAAATGCCCTGTAAGGGCTCCTCTGTGTTGAGGAAAGGGAGAGGACAGAAGATTCCTCTGGCATAGCACATCTTGAGCTGGTTAACTTGGACTGAGTGGGGGAGAGCTGTTAAAGCAAGCCAAGGCAGAAAAGCCCACCAATTAATTGGAGCGTGTGGGTCTGCCTGGCCGGGCCGGGAGAGAGATTGGCTTTCCTGTCAATAAACAAGTCCCCAGTGCAGCATCAAAGCTGCAGTCCTTTATCAATCGCGGCCTCCTCTTCCCGCATGTTCCTGTAACTTACCAAGCATTTATTACATTGATTTTCCAATCAGGCTGTTAACCCTCCCGCCCCTCCAGCCCTGCTAACCCTTCCGGCCTGGCTGTCAGTCAGGCATCTCCTGCCAGCCAAGAGTTCTTGATGGCAGAACTGCTCTGACCCTGCCTATGTCTCACCTGGCTGGGCTGGCTCACACAATGCTCCGTGTCTAAAAGAATCGGTAGGGTGTTGTCATTCCATGCTGCGCTTTGAAGTCCACACAGACATTCCTGAAACTTCACTTGGCAAAAGTGTGAGGCTTACGGAGTTTCTTTTTTCCTCGTTTTCCCCATATGAATCTGTTTTGGTTCAATTTGGATTGCAGTTGCCAGTGCAGAAGTAGCAGTGAAAAGAGAGAGAGTAGGTGTATTGTGGGAGGGTGAATGTACAGCCTCAACACAGAAGGATCTGGGATCAGTTTAAGGAAAACACACAGCTAAGGACAAATGTTCCAGGGAGGGAGCCGGTGCAGTAGGAGCCGTTACATGGCTGGAGCTTATTTTAGGCTAGGGGAGCGGAACTGGCTGACAAAGAACCCAGAGCCTTTTGGCAGTGGGATTCTGCTCTTGTTCCTTCTTGTTCTGGTCAGTGCACCAGAGTGCACTCTTACTGCAGAGCAAATGCCTATTTATTCCCAGTGCAACTGCAGAGGCAGCTGTGCATGGCATAGAATCCAGGCAAGGTGAGACTGGAGGTGCTGTAGAGTAATGCTGTGTGTGAACACGTTGGACGGTGTCTCCATTGCAGCTGCGTATCCTTCAGCAGGCATCCTTGCACATGGGCTTTGAAAGTATTACTTCGCTTTCAGTTCTAGTTTTAAATGCTTTTTCTTTGAGCGTCACCAGAAGTAAAATGTAAAGGGAAAGTGTAAACACATTAGAGAAATCAGCGGAAGTGTGAATGGCGTTGTCTAGTAAAGGAAAATAAACTGGGAGATAATAAAACCAGAAAAAAACGTGGAATGTCACTCTGTTTTCTTTTGCTTGAACTAATTCAGGTAGTTCACACGGTGCTGCTGTGGCACATCACCTGCTTTGCAGCTGTTCGTTTCTTCTTTGGCAGGTTTCCAGTTCTCGTCACGCTTTCTGTATGAGCTGAAGAGGGCTTCACTGGGATTTCAGGACTCCTTTAGGATTGCAGTGTTGGAGTTGTTGACTGGATGCAGCAAAGGGGGTCACGATGACAGGGGACCCTGGATGTTGGCTGTGGTCAGTAGCCCAGTACTACAGTAGCCCATGGTCAGTAGCCCAGGCCCACTGACTGCCTGGCGCTTGGTGGGAATCCTCCAGTCGCGTTGATTTGGTGGAATGGAAGTAGTGAGAGGGGTGTCCTCCTCTACCAGGACCCGTCTCCAGTCTCCACCGTTTATCTCCAGGGGTGAGAGGAAGCAGTCCGTGTGCAGAGGCTGTGCCCTGCAGGATCTCTGGGAGCTTCCTGGAGCATGGTGGGCTTGACCGTTTTCCAATCCCCAGGATGCACCCTTGCTGGAATTTCCTGTTTGCTTTCTCTCCTGACATCTCAGTATTTAAACTCTGTCCAGAGCAGAGCAGTTACGTCTCCTGTGCATTCTGAGCGCTGTTACTCCAAAATCGCTGTGAGTTGCTCTGGGTCCTGTGGTCTCCCATGGAGGTGCGTGTGTGGTAGCGCTGGGTCTGTGCTTCCCAAGCCATTACAGAAGGGTAACACCCAGAAGAACAGCATCTGCCTTAGGGGGAGCCAGAGAATACGAGTTTTACCAAGTTGTAAAGCCACAGAACGGTCGTGTCTTGTTTCTGTCACAAGCTTTCCCATGATGATTTTGTTTGTTTTCTGAAGACCCAAGGCCTTGGGGTGACAGTGCAGGTCCTACAATCTTCCTGCTGGCTCCCTTTAGGAAAGATGTTAAGGAGGTTTTTGCCACCTTCCAGTCCTCTTCAGTTTGCCTCTTGCATTGCTGCTGCCAACATATTTCCATTGCTTATTCCCAGCAGTGCATTCCCCAAGGCTGGGCTGGCTGTGCCTGGAGCCCATCTTGGCACGCCAGCCCCCACTTAGGTCCTGAGGAGCAGGGTCAGCAGCCCTTGTGGTGGTGGGGTCTTTACAGGCACAGCCTGACTCACCTGCCTCTCTCCTGTCCCCATCTGCAGGTCCGAGCCGTACCGGGTGCAATGAGCGCTCCGTGCCGGCCCTGCCATGGAAGGCTGTGACTCGCCCGTCATCCCCGGGAAGGACAATGGGTGCGGCATTCCTCAGCACCAGCAATGGACTGATCTCAACAGCGCCCACCTCCCTGACCCGGCCGGCAGCATGGAGCAGCCCGCGGCGGAGAGCTGCAGCCCCCTGGACAGCCTGAGGGTCCCCTTCCCCGAGTGCGTCCCCGAGAGCAGCGCGGCGGGTCCCGGCGCCGAGCCCACGGGCAAGGAGGTGAGCTGCGGGCAGTGCGCGGCCTCCTTCGCCGGCCTGCAGAGCTACATGGAGCACCGCTGCGCCGGCGCCCGCCCGCCCCCGCCGCTGCGGGGGGAGAGCGGGAGCGAGAGCAGCGAGGACGGCGACGAGGAGAGCGACGTGGAGAACCTGGCCGGCGAGATCGTCTACCAGCCCGACGGCTCAGCCTACATCGTGGAGAGCCTCAGCCAGCTGGTGCAAAGCGGAGGCGCCGGCGGCGGCGGGACTCTCCCCTCGCTGCTCCCGAACTCTCTGCCCAAGCAGGGAGAGCCCTCTGCCGCCGCTCCCGTCTACCCACAGATCATCAACACCTTCCACATAGCCTCATCCTTCGGGAAGTGGTTTGAGGGCTCAGACCAGGCCTTCCCGAATACCTCAGCCCTGGCGGGCATCAGCCCCGTCCTGCACAGCTTCCGCGTCTTCGATGTGCGACACAAAAGCAACAAGGATTACCTGAACAGCGACGGTTCTGCCAAAAGCTCCTGCGTATCCAAAGATGTTCCCAACAATGTGGACCTGTCCAAATTCGATGGCTTTGTGCTCTACGGGAAGAGGAAGCCCATCCTGATGTGTTTCTTGTGCAAGCTCTCCTTTGGGTATGTCCGCTCGTTCGTGACCCATGCCGTGCACGACCACCGAATGACTCTGAGTGAGGAGGAGCGGAAAATTCTTAGCAATAAGAACATCTCCGCTATCATCCAAGGGATAGGCAAAGACAAGGAACCCCTTGTCAGCTTTCTGGAACCAAAAAACAAAACCTTTCAGCACCCTCTCGTTTCTGCAGCTAACCTCATAGGCCCTGGACACAGTTTTTATGGTAAATTCAGTGGCATTTGCATGGAAGGTGAGCAGGCCCTCCAGGCCGGGGCGGCCGGTGGAGCTGAGCCGCCGCCAGCCGCGGGTGTCCTGGCCCCCAGTGCACTCCTCAACCTGGGTGGGCTGACCAGCTCAGCGCTGAAGACTCCCATTACCTCAGTGCCCCTGGGCCCGCTGGCTTCCAGTCCCACCAAATCCTCGGAGGGGAAGGACCCTGGGGTGGCAGAGGGGGAGAAGCAAGAGGGGGATGACCAGGACAGCCTCTCAGAAAAGGTGGAGCCAGCCGAGGAGGTGGAAGAGGAGGAGGAGGAGGATGTGGAAGAGGAAGAGGAGGAAGAGGAAGAGGAGGAAGAGGAAGAAGATGAGGATGATGAGGGTTGCAAAGGACTATTTCCAAACGAGTTGGAGGATGAACTGGAGGACCGGCCCCAGGAGGATGTAGGGGCTGTGGCAGGCAGTGGCAACAGCAAAAAGGACCTTGCTCTCTCAAACCAAAGCATTTCTAACTCTCCCTTAATGCCTAACGTGCTCCAGACCCTGTCGCGGGGCACGGCTTCTACTAGTTCTAATTCTGCTTCTTCCTTTGTCTTTGATGGTGCAAACAGGAGGAATCACTTAAGCTTTAACAATGAGGGTGGCGGAGCCAGCGTGGCCGAGGGCAGCAGAAGGCTGGACTTTATCGATGAAAGTGCCAATAAAGACAATGCCACAGCACCAGAACCAAATGAGAGTGCAGAGGGCGAGGACGGGAGCTACATCTCCCATCACCAGCATGCTGGCCCCCTCTGTGAACTTGGGGGTGGGGAGTGCCCCTCGGGGAGCGGCGTGGAGTGCCCAAAGTGCGACACGGTCCTGGGCTCCTCGCGGTCGCTGGGTGGCCACATGACTATGATGCATTCTCGCAACTCATGTAAGACACTCAAGTGTCCCAAGTGCAATTGGCACTACAAGTACCAGCAGACACTTGAGGCGCACATGAAGGAGAAACATCCCGAGCCGGGTGGCTCCTGCGTCTACTGCAAGAGCGGGCAGCCACACCCGCGGCTGGCGCGGGGCGAGAGCTACACCTGTGGTTACAAGCCCTTCCGCTGCGAGGTCTGTAACTACTCCACAACTACCAAAGGCAACCTCAGTATTCATATGCAGTCTGACAAGCATCTCAACAACATGCAGAACCTGCAGAACGGAGGGGGAGAGCAAGTCTTCAGCCACACCGCAGGGGCAGCAGCAGCGGCCGCCGCCGCTGCAGCAGCCGCCGCCGCCAACATCGGTAGCACCTGTGGGGCTCCCTCCCCCACCAAACCAAAAACCAAACCTACGTGGCGGTGCGAGGTGTGCGACTACGAGACCAACGTAGCTAGAAACCTTCGGATTCACATGACCAGTGAGAAGCACATGCACAATATGATGCTGCTTCAGCAAAACATGTCCCAAATCCAACATAACCGGCACCTGGGCCTCGGCAGCCTGCCGTCCCCTGCCGAGGCCGAGCTCTACCAGTACTACCTGGCGCAGAACATGAACCTTCCCAACCTGAAGATGGACAGCACTTCCTCGGATGCACAGTTCATGATGGGGGGGTTCCAGCTCGATCCCACCAACCCCATGGCAACAATGGCTCCATCTCTAGGTGAGGCTGAAGGGGTTTCCACCATGTTTATATGAGAGAGCCAGCAAAGGGCTCTGGTACTGTGGCCCCATGAGCTGCTTTTCTGTGGTGGTCAAGGATGGAAGGCTGCACAGTGCAGATTTTTCATCTGTGTTCACCCAGAGCAGTTTTTTTTTTCATCTTGTGGCTTTTCTGGTACATTTTCCAAGAGTTTTCATAGGGAGTTAATGGAACAGCAGATACAGGTTACGGATGCCATGCGCTGAATGCTCTTCCTTGTTGTGGAAAGCATCCTAACGACTGTTTCCTGAGAACTTCTCCTGGGTTTGGTGAGGAGTGGGAATAGTTTGGTGGATAGCTTTGAGAGAGGATGCAGTCAGCTGCTGGCACTCCCAAAGGCACGTGTATTTGTTTGGGGCTGGTTTGTTCCACGCTGTGTTGCCTTGAGAAGACAAAGCAGGTTTGAGAGGGGTAGAAGGGGTGGTGTTCCTCTGCTGCCAGAGTGACAGATGGAATTGGAGGCTTTTGAAGCTCAGAGCCCCTCCTTACTGAAGCTCAGCACAGTTGTGATAAGTTTGGGAGCATTTTAACTGAAGCTCCTAAAGTAAATGACAGGGTCTTGGATGTCCAGGAGCTGCCTGGAGAGCGATTTGTGGACTGTGCACTTGATGGCTGCAGGTCTCACACTGAGGGCTGCAGAGGGAGGCCCTGCCCGTGTTAATAAGCACTTGACACCAGCTTGGCCCTTTCGACTCGGATACTCACGCTGTGAGATTTGCGAGAAGTGAAGCAGGTCTTTCCCATTCTCTCACTTTGGTCCAAAACTGAGCAGAGCATTAATAATTCAGAAGAGTCTGCTTTTGGGTTTTTCCTGCATGGTAAGTTCAGGAGAGAGTGACTTAGAGAGCGTTTGCTTCTCAGCAAATAGGTTGCAACATAGGGAATGAAAAGTTAAGGAATTAACATCTCTTCTTGATTAACTGATGAATTGTTGACCTAGTTCTTTTCATAGGATTGTTAAACTGAGCTGTGACATCAAATCAAGGTAAAATACCAAAAAGCTGTAGAAAGACCATAAATGTCTTAGAAATGGAAAAGGACAGGAAGGTGGCACAGGAGTCCTGGTTGGTCTCTGTGCTTGTCACAGAGTTTGTCTGTCTGCATCTCTCAGGTGCTGTGATGTGAGTAGGAGCTTTTTGTGCTCAGTAGCTGTGGGTGAGCAGAGTTGAGCTCTGGTTTGAAGAGTCAGCCTGACAAACACGGAATCCTCCTGGCTTTCCTTGATGTACTGTCGCACTCTCTTTATTAGTTGTTTCTACCTTGTCAACACTGTTTTTAGAAGATTCTTCACCACTTTGAACTCTTGGACAAGAGATATAATAGTACAGGAATAGCATTTTTCAGGTTGTTTCTGTGCATGCCATGTTCTGCACTGTTGCCAGCTTGTGATAGCAGTGCAGTGACCTCCCTGTGATGCAGCCATCACTTGGACTGGTGACTGTTGACCTTTGTTTTGTGTGGTAGAGACTGTGCTCAGCTACTGCATGAGGTTGCATTTGCTTCTCCTGGGAGGCAAGAAAAAACAGAATGAAGTATTAGTGCTGCTCTTGAAACAGTCACAGAAACTTTCAGTGTGGTGCTATGGAATTCTTCATCCTCTCCAAGTCAGTAGGGTTTTTCTCGCCGCCTTTGATGGGCAGAGGGCTGGATGATCCTTCAGCAAGTGTGTAGCAAGGGTGATTGCAGTCTGTTCCCAGCCTTCTACACTGGCTGCAGTGACTGCTTTCTTCAGACCAGCAACACGGAGGAGTGGGCAAAGGGACAGCTGCATGTGGTACCACTGTGTGTTTGTGGCTACACAGTGGCACTTGGGAGCAGCTTATGTTCTGCTCTGTGTTTATCTTCTGCCAAGAATTCGGCCTTTCTGACCTCTCCTTCCCCTTTTTTCTTCATGCAGTGGGTGGTGAGATCCCGCTGGACATGCGGTTGGGTGGTGGACAGCTGGTGTCCGAGGAGCTCATGAACTTGGGTGAAAGTTTCACACAAACGAACGACCCGTCGCTGAAGCTCTTCCAGTGTGCTGTGTGCAACAAGTTCACCACAGATAATTTGGACATGCTGGGCCTCCACATGAACGTGGAGCGAAGCCTCCCCGAGGACGAGTGGAAGGCGGTGATGGGGGACTCGTACCAGTGCAAGCTGTGCCGCTACAACACGCAGCTCAAGGCCAACTTCCAGCTCCACTGTAAGACAGACAAGCACGTGCAGAAATACCAGCTGGTGGCACATATCAAGGAGGGGGGCAAAGCCAACGAATGGAGGCTCAAGTGCGTGGCCATTGGGAACCCGGTCCATCTGAAATGCAACGCGTGCGACTACTACACCAACAGTCTGGAGAAGCTGCGTCTTCACACCGTGAACTCGAGGCACGAGGCCAGCCTGAAGCTGTATAAGGTAAGAGTTGGCTTTGCTTTATCTTCTTTCATTTTCCAAGGAAAATCTATGTTCAGCCACAGTGGATTGTGACCCTTTGGAGATGAGCTGCTGAGAGCTTTCCATTGGGACCCAGTCCCACTGCGTGCTGCAGCTCTTCAACCTGTGTTCTGTTAGTGACTGTGCTTGTCCAGGCTTCAGGCCAGTAGATGTTCACACCACAGTGCTTTAAAGGGGGCTCGTGTGCCCTATGGCACTGCAACTGTGATACTCTGCACAGAAATTGAACAATCACTGTTTGAAAGTTGTGCAGGCTGACGTTTCCCTGTGGTTTGCTGGTTCTTTTCCCGTACGAGGTGGGCACTTTGTGGTGCTTGAAGGCTGTCCCTGTGGTCAGCGTGCCGGTCCTGGCTCTGGGCGGGCAGAGGGGCTGTCGCTGCGGTGCTGTTGTGTTGGTCAGTGCTGGGATCTGAGAGCAGATGAGGGCTGGGGAAGGGAGGAGGCTGCAGAGGGGCCCTGAGCACGGCCCTGCACGTTGGAGGCGTTGCGTGTTTTCATCCACAGCGGTATTTGGGCTGTCACTCCCTCTTGTTGTCTTTACTTTGCCTCCCATCCCCCCTCGTTCTGTGTTGTCTTTATAACCATTATAACCATCTTCTCTTTCCTGTCTCATCCGTCTCGTCCCCAGCCCCCTCCCCTTGCTGGCCCGAACCCTGTGGGCTGTAACCCAAGAGGAGCTCCGGATACAGTAAATAGTCCTTTCACTCGTGCAGCAGAATTGCTCCAGACGTTTCTATTGATTTTCACTGGACTTAAAGCTTCACCTTTTTCTCTAATCATCCCATAATAGCTTTAGTATGAACAATCAGGTACGAATTGCCATAAATCTCAGCAGCCGCATCCCCTCCGTTCACACGTGCTCTCCCGCTCGTTGTCTGCTCATTTCTCACAGGTTTTTTATATTTGTTCTGTCCTCATCCTTTTCTTCCTGCTTTCTCCAAAATGTGGTGAGGTTTCTTTATATACACACAGAGTGTACCCTGTGCTTTTTAATTATTTCTTTGAAAATTTTTCTATATGTAATGGGAATTCAGGACCTGACATTGAGCTTTACAGTACCCACCCACATCGCGGTGTAGACACATTGTCAAAACTCCTGGATTCAGCAGGAATGATCAGTTCCAGCAAATTCAGGGAGGAAGGAGATAACCAGGAGCATCGTGTAACATTTACCTTGAGCTGTGGTTGTTGGACCTACCTGGAACTGGTGGGGAGCTGCTCAGAGCAGGGTTTTGTTTCTCAGAGCTCACTGCTGAGGCCAGGATGTCTGTGACAGCAACTGTTCCATCTTGATCTGGGATCCAGCCTCACCCAACAGTCTGGCTCTGGGAATTGGTCAGGTCTGCACAAACACCTCTGCTCTCTGGTGTGCAGGCAACCTGAGAGAGTTAGACAGCTTGGAAACTGGGGACAGGAGAGTCCCAGTGAGACTTCAAGAACCCAGCTGAGGGAACTGAATCTTCTCTGTGGAGGTCAGTTTGGGATACAAGAGAGTTGTTTGAAAGCTGTATTGTGATTTTTTACACATAATATTGTTAAGTACATGTTGCAAAGTTTTAAAGCTTTCTTTATCCAGGCCCTTCATCTACAGTGGGTTCCACTGGGGAAAAAAAAATTGGGGCTCTAGAATTCTCTCACTGAGGGGAACGAAAAGGGGAAAAAAGAGAAGAAAGGAAAAAAAATCCTACCAGTGTCAGGGAACAGGCATAGGTTCTTGTGATAAAGATTCCTAGGATGTTTTCCTTAGGCAGGCAAAGAGGAATTGTCAGTTTTAAGGTTTGTGAGAGGCCTGGGCAGTGTCAGTGCTGCTACAGACCCTGTGTTGCCTCTGACACAACAGCAGTGAAACACCAGCTGAAGGATAACATGTTTCAGAGTAATGGATTCCTTTGGATGCTCCATGTATTGGCCTTCTAGTATGGCTGGATAAAGCTTGGAGCTGAGGTGGGTGGATGGCTGGATTCACAGCGTTTTGCTTCAGCCTAGCTGTAATCAGGGGTTGGTTTAGTGGAAATGCCTCTCTGTGGATGAGGCGTGGATCAGACGAGCTCCAGCGCGGCTCTCCGGTCCCGGGAGCGGCCGTAGTGCCATGTCTCTGCTGATAACTGAAGGGATGCAGCAGCAGCGGGGGGAGTTCACAGAATGGTTTCTCTTCTCTCAGGCCTTGGTGTGGTCTGCAGTAAATTGAGATTGATTGGATGTTATTTTTCCTCTTGCTAATGTAATCCATTAGCCTGGCACATGCATAATCAGTTTAGAGCACAGTTAACTGGATGTAATCGAGTTCTTCCCTGCCTGCTGGAGAAAATCCTCTCCAGATGCTGCTGGGTGAGAGCACACACTGGGCTTATCACACACAATCCTCCTTATTCTGCTGCTTTTGCCATTTTTTTCCCAAATCACGTGTTATTGGCTGCTTGCATTGCCCAAGTGCCACTTCTGTCAGTGTTACTTGCTGCCAGAAAATGTGATCTGGAGACTCTGTCAGTCCGTAGTCGGGTGAACCTTGTAGTTTTCTCCTGCAGCACTCCCCGTGCCAGGGGAGAAGGTCTGGTCTTCTGCTGCCATCTTTGTCCTGCACATCGCAATGGCTTCCATCAGGCCTCTTCCCTGTCAGGGGTGAGGGGAGAGAAATGGCAAAAAAATGGAAAGGGATGGTAACCTTTCCTTTATTGTTGTGTTCTCCCGATTCCTTGCTGTCCCTCTAAAATTCTGTGACTAAACTGGAAATGCTGTTGTTTATCTGGCACTTGCTGGGGGAACGTGGTGCCTGTGCCTCTCCTGTGACTCTTGGGTGACTGAGGGGGTTTATGTCCTGAAGAACTCCCTGCAAAGCAAGAGCGCCGTTGTCAATGCATGGCATTACATTTTTGAGATGGGTGTTCTGGCTCGAGGTAGATGATGGGTTTGAAGACCCTTCCTGCCATAGCTGGGATGGCCTGAGAGACGTGGTGTGGCCTGGGCTGGGTGTCAGGGGTGGCTGTGAGCAGAGAGGAGCGCAGCTCCCTGCAGCAGCAGGCAGGGCTCGTCTCCTCGTGCCCGCGGAGCTCGCGCCAGGCGTGGAGCAGAGCAGCAGCGCTCCTCACATCTGGAACAGGTGGGGCACAAATTCACAGCGTCTACTGCACAGGTGGAGCTTCCAGAAGGAATTAATCTGCTTGAGAAGGAGCCAGGTTTGGACATTTCTTACAACTTCCTGACAATCTCTAGTTCAGAATGTGCAGCTCAGAAGAAGTTTAAACAAAGAACTACTGAAGAAACATGCTGCTGGCCAGACTGCCAGCAAGTGCCTTCAATGAGTTCATTCAGTGTCTCCCTTTCCAGTGTTTCCAAGTTCTGAGTTCACTTTTTTAGGGAGTAGGGAGTCTGAAGGAGAGGGTTTGGGTTACATGGTGCCATGCATAGAGGCTCTTTGTTAGCGAGAGATGCAGAGTGTGCAGGAAAATGACTCTTCACCATGAGTGCTCATGGCGCTAGTGGTGATGAACCTGTGGCTCTGTGCTGACCCGGACAGAAGCGAAGCTGACCTGTGGGAAGGGAAGGAGGATGTGCAGCTGCACACCCAGCAGAAGGCCTCAGTTCCACCGTGGAGCAGCACAGTCCCATCCTGCCTCTCCCACGGGAGCTTGTGTCTCCTTTGCCAGCCACAGGATTCTCAAAGAGACTTGCTGGAAAATCCCCAAAAAGTTTTAATTCCAGAGGGTGCCTGGAATATTGTATGAGATGTAGTTACAGAATGATGATGATGGCAGTGTATTCAAATTCAATGTCCTTCCATAATAGAGGCAGACAAAACCTTCTGTAAGAGTAGCTAACTTTGAAGTTCAAATTACGTGAAAATGGGTGAGCTACTGTTGGATACCGTAAAGGTGTGATGTATGTGTGGGTCACAGAGGAGTTACCAAAAAGCACCTTAGGTGTTTGTGTTAAATGTAACAACCCCTGAGAAAACAGAGTGGGAGGAACCCAGCCAAAGTCCACAGAAAGTTGAATGTGGTCAAATGGGAAAGTATTACATGCAGAGGCAGGGAAAGGGAAGAAGGGCCTGTGCTACGGGGGGGGAAGGAGGAGAGATCCTGCTCCTGTATCTAAGAGCAGAATTGAAAGATACCTGTGTGTGGAGGACAAATCCTGAAGAATGGTCCCGCATGGAGGAACCATGAAGGAAAAAGCCACTGACTTAGCAGAACTCTGCCCTGAAGAGTTCTGGAGGAACCCCACGGGAGGGGGCAGAGGCTCCTGGCAGTAGCATGGGCCAGAAACTGCAAAGCATTAAGTCAGCAAATTGATAGAAGCTGTAATAGAAAAGTCTTAGTAGGCATATGGATTAGGAAGGGGAAAAGCAGACTTTTGGAAGAGAGGTTCTTGCAGCACTTCAGTTGTTGGAAGGAGTCAGCCAGGCTCCAGGCAGGGCTGGGCTGGTCTGGTCTGCACGGGCAAGGGATTCCCAGGGTCTTTGATAAGATTCTTCATGAACAGACTGGGGAAGAGGTCTGAGCATGGGTGGGGAGGTGAAGGATGAAGGCCTAACTTTCCACAATGGAGAAAAAAGATTGGAAAGGCACAGGGGGTTCCTGTGTTTGTAAGTGATCAAAAAATGGGATTAAAATCAATCTTAAAAATCAGCTGTAAGGTAAAAATAATGGACCACTTAGATGTAAAGCTGTGACAGTTGCAGAAGAACTTTACAGCATCAAGTGATTTCACTGGAAATGATTGATGGAATTTGGTGTCAGAGTGTTAGAGGGATGAAGGGCAGACAGCCCTACTGGAGGGAGGGTGAGAAGAGGAGGGGCAACTAGGCTTCCTGCTTCCCCACGTGCAAAACAAAGAAGAAAACAAAAAAATGGGGTTTAAAGTTGTTCTTCCTGCAAGCAAGATGTGGAATTATTGCCAGTCTCTTCGAAGACATTGCCTCAATGATCAGTGGGAAGCAGAAGGGCCAGGGGACAGTGTGTGAGCTGTGTAAGTCTTCACTTTGTCTTGTGGTTCAGTACTGTGCTCAATTTAGCTTGTTTTAGGAAGGCTTACAAAAAACCCCTAGAAGATACCAGAGAAAGTTGCAGGAATGGCAGATGGCTGGACTGACTTGGGTAAAGACCATTGACTTTGGAGCTGGCTTGACACAGGAATCCAGGGTGAAGGAGAACTTGTGAATTTTTTAAATTTCAATGCTCTGGAAATTGCTGGTTCAGTGAAATACTGCTGCCTTTGCATTGGTGTGAGTTAGTCTTGCCATAATTCTGCAGTAAGGTCGAGCTGAGAGTCCTCTCATCCCACCAGCTGGCTGACAGGAGATGTTCCCTGTCGGACTTCAGTGTAGGAAAGCTCTGGTGAGCAGCCCAGCTCCAGGCCATGGACCTGCCCTGCCAGAGAGCTCCACTTGGAGCTGCCAGGAGCTGGGCTGATTCAGTTCTGAAATATCCAGATGATGTCGTGGGCAAAAGGAGACGTGTTTGGGTTTTGGCATTTATCACAAACTTCCTCCCATCTCTGCCTTTTAAGGTTGTTGGGGTAAAGTTGCTCACAGAAAGTCTGCCATGCTCATTAGGAGATTTAGAACTCTGTTAACCTTTGATTTAATCACTGTCTGCCTTCAGTGTGTTTTGGCTTTATTTTTGCAAGTTTATCTCTTGAAATACAGATGCAGCATCAGAGCTCTGAATTACAATCTTAAGCAACACAAATTGTGCCTGAAACCCATTTAAATTACAGCATATGAGGGACTTTGAGCTGATTTCCTCTAAGGTTTAAGACAAATTCCAGTGGCAGCTTCACAAGGGAAATAAATACTCATATAAGTCTCCCTACAAAGAAAGTTGTTTTTAAAGATGGTCTCCAAAACCTTTAATTCAAATCTGCATCCACTGATCTTGGATAAACTCGTGACGAAAGGAGCTTCGGAGCTGCTGGTGTGAGAAGGATGGACCCTTATGGTCTGGTACTTTTGGTCCTGTTGGGATTGACAAGTATTCTGATATAAGAAGCTCCCAGTATCAGTTCAGCCCTTTGAGACACCTCCCTTGTGGGGTTGCAGGTTCCTCTGAGTGACAGATTTCTCCATGGTGTCACCCTGGCATTAAAAGACATCTTTACCTTCTTTCAGGTATTGAATACCAAAGTCTGCTAGTGCAGAATCACAGAACTTACCCTTTCTCTGTGCTGCTTTTTGAAAGGGCTGGAATCAGAACTGCTGAGAGCACACAGCATTGCTTGCTCTGTGTTTTATTTATGGGCCTCTGTCACTTAAGTTTTTCTTTCAACAGTTTTCCAGTAAGTGCTGAGCGATATGTAGCCAGCAGCTTAGTAAAGAAACCACCCTGTAAAAGCAACGTAAATAACAAAAGAGTGAGAGTGCAGCTGGAGCAGGAGCCCTGATCA
This sequence comes from Rhipidura dahli, assembly GCA_013399225.1. Classification (NCBI taxonomy): domain Eukaryota; kingdom Metazoa; phylum Chordata; class Aves; order Passeriformes; family Rhipiduridae; genus Rhipidura; species Rhipidura dahli. The sequence goes on from VXAC01003921.1 coordinate 539,784, forward strand.
CACAGCAGGAACCAGGAGCTCCCCAAAACACGGAGCTAAAAGCCCTCACTCAAACAGGCTGTAGAATTCAAAATATTTGTGAGAATGGGCTACAAAACCCAACTAAAAAAGCCAAACACAAGAAAAGAAAAAAAGCAGAAAAACACCTTGTCAAGCTTTATCCAAGTCTACAAAAGCTGAGTTTTTCCCAGCTTCTGTAGCAGCCCGTGGGCAGAGCAGCAGGAGTGGGTCTTGGATCTCCCTGTTCACCCAGAGCCGTGGGTCAGCAGGGAGAGGGGCTCAGCGTGGGGCAGGGGGGGCAGTCTTGCAAGGCTGTCCTGAACCTCAGGTGTCACCTCAAAACAAGATGTCATGTTGATGGAGGGTGGGTGTGCATCTGACCCTTTCCCATGCATGATGCCAGTTCTGTGTTTATGGTTCATTCTTTTATCTTGGTAATTTTGTAACATTTGGATGAGTATTTAAATTTCCAATTTCCCAGGGCTTTTATACCCTCACAGTCTACCCACACAAAAGTCTCCAGGTCTTGGGCTTCTTCCCCCCTCTGCCTGTCCATCCACCTTGCTGGTGTTACTGGACTCCAATCTCCTTAGTTATCCAAGAGGCTGGCAATTCCCAGTTCTGCTGTGTCCCCCAGTGTCCATTCACCTGGTGTCACCCATGTTTGTGCCCTTTGTTATCCCAGAGGTTGGCAGCTTACTGCCTCTTGTCCTGAGCTTGAACCCAGAGCTCAATCTGCATTTCATTCTGTGTCTTGAATCCAGCTACCTGGACCAGATGGATTCCTCAACACAGGTAATATGCCTTGAAGCCCTCAGAATGCTCTTAGTTCCTTTCCTGGTTGGGCAGGGTCAGGTTTTCAGTGCCTTGGGTACCAGCCCTGGCCAAGCACCAGTTCTGCAGCTGTAGGCTTGCTGGCGACGACCTCATTAAATAATGGATGGGCATTCATTAGCATCCATCTCTGGCGGGGGCTGGTTTGAAGGCTGGGAAGGAGTCCACAAGGTGCTTTCCCCAACCTGTTCTATGTGACCTGTCATGGACTGCTGGTTTCTCTTTGGCTGTGAGCACTGGGCTGCAGGATGCTGTGTCGTCCTTCTCCAGCTTTAGCTGAGCTGTTCCTAAGGACACTGTTTTAACAAAATCCCCAGAATTGCTATTGAAGCAGCATGGGAGGTTCTGTGTTAGGTATCTCATAGGGAATTCATTAAATTACAATAAATAATGTATGCATGATACATAACTTAATACCATAATGGGCTTTTGCTCCTTCTTGCCAGTCCTAAAAATCCTGCCCCTGCGCTGTGACGCGTGCAGCCAAGTTCTGCAAGGCAAATTAGGCAATAAGTTACACTTGTGCAACAGGTTCTCTGGAAGTTGTGCCTTGGGGTATGGTTGGACAGGCTCTGGTAAGCCTGGCTGCAGCCTTTGGGAGATCCTTGGCTCCAGGCAGCTTTGGCAGAGAGCAAGGCCGGGTGCCCCCAGCACAGGCAGAGCCCCCTCAGCATCCCTGTCGTTGTGCTTTAAAGCATCTGGCCATCGAACCGTCAGTGCAGTGCAGCTATTCCCAGGATCCCGGGTTTCCCCTTTGTCCTAGAGATTACCTCGGGATGTCCGTGTTCTGCCCAGTTGGCCGTGGCTCGGGTAGAGGTGCAGTGGCTGCTGTGTCCCCAAGCTGTTTGAGCCCCTGCTGTAACTCCCCCGTGTCAGCTCTGGGCTCTCAGGCCAGGGAGCTGGGGAGCTGGTTGCAGGAGACAGAGGTGTTCTGATCTAACTGGGGAGGACATAAATGCCTGACTTGTATCCCTGCCTTTCATCTTTGGGCAGAGCTGCAGAGCTGCTCAAGCTCAGATGCACACTCCTGTTTGGGTTCCACCACACAGATGTGGTGCTTGGGGTTCTCTGACCCGGTTACTGCCCCTCAGCTGCCCCGTGGCCTCTGGGCTGTCTCCTGCCCCCCATTCAGGCAGTGCAGCCCCATCTCACCCACTCTGCTCCTCCTTGTGCTCAGGGAAGGATGGATACAAAGAGAATCACCTGGGGAAGTTTCAGGCAGCAGTAACAAAGCCTGTCTCCACAGAGGGGAGGCTAATTACACAGCTAATTAATCCAACAGATGTCACTTTAAATGCCTGTTTCTCTGTGATTCTGTTGCACACATCATGCTGGTTAAACAGACTTCATGGACCCCGTTCAAAATGCCTGCGCAGGCTGCTGGGAGCTGCCAGGGAGACCCCAGGGTGTCCTGTTCCGTAGGGAGGAGCAAGTCCCAGGCAGCCTGGTCTGGGCTGCGCTGTGCAGACTGCACATGGGGGAAATGCCCTGTAATAGCTGTGTCGAGTTAAGAACTCTGAAGTAGCAGCTGTGAGGATTGAAGGGCTTGTTTACATTCTTGCTGCAAGTATAGGGCTGAGGCAGAGGGGACCCCATCCTGCCTCATCAGCTCTGCTTGGCATGAGGAAAAGACAGTTCGGAAACCTGAGCTGCTCCAGTGAGGTCAGCAGTTCAGACCCAAGGCAGTGGAGGGCACAAAGTGCTGTCTATCTGTCTGTCTGAGGTGAATGTGGTCTGTCCAGTTCCTGCAGCATTGGGAGGGCTCCCTGCTCTGCCTCCTCAGGGGGGAGGCAAAATGAACATTTCTTCAACATTTTAAGCAAGTCTTTGCTCATGAAGGCATAGCTGTGGCCTGATGGATCCCCAGAAGGGAGCAGTTCCATATCCTTTTGTGGAGCTGGTCCTGTGTGCTGAAAGTCAGTGGTCACTGTGTTTTTGTCACCTCTGCTGAGACTCCCCCAGTTCAGCATCTGGCTGCCAGCTGGGGGAATGGGGACAGCTGTGGCACCACAGTGGTGTCAGTGCCGGGGGCTTTGTAAGTGGATGCTGTGGTATATTCCCCCCCTTGGTGTGGTTCTGCAGGCTGGTACCATTAGGGCAGCGTGTGAACGTGTGTCCGTCACCTGAGGCCAGCCCTGCTGTTGTCAGATCCTGTCATGCTGTGTGGGAATGTCCCTACTGAAGATTGGGGTTGGGAAATGTACCATGTTCTGTGTCTGCTCTGCTGCCTTGGCCTCTTGTTCTGCTTGGATACTAGAGGAGTCTCAGGGTTCCCTGCATCTCACTGAGCACTGGACTCACACAGCACTTGGCTGCAGTGCAGACCAGGGCCCCCAGCCCTGTGCTTGGGGGGAGCTGCTGGAATGGAAATGCCCCGTGAGAGAGTGCTGGAGGTGCAGTGTTTGAACTGCCTGGTACAGCTGAGGGGGAAGAGCATCTTCATGGGGTCTCAACATCCTCGATGAATCGCAGTTGGCGGCTTGATTCAGTGTAATGGATGTGTGCTCATTTCCCACAGCTGATGAGGATTATATCAGCTTGGTTTAACAGTCTCATTTGCTGCTCCCAGTGCACACTTGTTTTAATGCGTTTCAGTTAATGAGGTAGAAGAGAGAATGAGGTGTTACTGTTTATGTACAGACAGCGAGGCTGTGCCGAGGGCTCTGGAGCCCGGCAGTCCCTGCCCAGTGCTCTCCAAGGGACAGCATTAGCTGGCATTTATAGAAAATTTATTGGCTGCGGTTTATCCAGGTAAAATTTCTCCCAGTGGTGCACGTTTCCCTCTCTGCCTACCTTATGCTTTATTGCAAGCTGCAAGACACGTTGCCAGCAGCCTGTCCACAGGCAGGGGATGTCAGCGGGCTGAGGGCTCTGGTGGTGTGTCTCACAAAACACTGCAGCGTGTTTGATGTGGGCAAAGCTGCTGCCATCTACCTGGGGTAAAAAGTTCATGTGTGCCCCGAGGGGGTTAATGGCTGGGACACTCCGTGCTTTCATTGTTCCACTGCTGGGGTGTTCTCAGGTCCTGGCAGGGTCAGGGCCATGCAGTTCCAGGCTCCGGGTGAGTCGGTTCCTTCACTGGTGCCCCCGGAGCGCTCACCTGCTGTGTCCCCTCCAGAGGAGGTGTGCTGTGCCCAGGTGTGGAAATGGACACCAGCGCCCTGACCAGGGGGACTCCACCTTCCTGAAAAACTGGTTGTCCTTGTGCTGACGGTGAATACGTGCCGTGGGGTGGGCTGGAGCTGCGCTCCTCGGAGCAGCATCCCGTGTCCCCAGCCCATGCTTGGTGCCAGTGAGTGGTTGAGGCCACTGCCTCCGTGCTGGCCAAGGGCCAGGCTGGCACCAGGGCTGACAGCAGCCAGAGGCCGTGCATGCGGTGCTGCTTTGAAGGTGAAGCTGCTGTTGGTTTAAGCGGGAATTAAACAATTACCGCGTCTTAGTTCTCCCCACCTCCAGTGGATTGACTCTATAAATTGTCAGCCTGTTGACATTTTAATGTGAATTATGTCATATGGTATCCCCTTTGATTTCAACATGCCTTAGTTTGTAAATACACGAGCCTCTCAAAGAGCTGTGGTTAGCGCGCACGCGGGAGGCCTCGGGGGTTTTGGTGGGGAAGGAGAGCAGCGCTCGACTCGCGGCAGCGCCGGTGCCTGGCGCGGCACCGCAGCTCCACGGCTGCCTCGGAGCGCCCACGGCTCACGGCACGGAGGGCTCAGGCAGCCCTGGGGACCCCCACGGGGCACGGGCAGCACCCGGGGTCCTGCTGCATCCCCTGGGTCCCTCTGTGTGTGGCTGCTTCCCTGCCCTCCGTGGGGTGGGAGCTGCCCACGTGTGCGTGGGGCTTGGCAGCCTGGGGCCAGCTGCAGGAGCTGTGTCTGTCCCCTTGTCTGGCTCCTGCTGGGTCTCCTCACATCCCTGCCCCATCCAGCCCCCAGCCTGTGCTGCGGAGAAACTCTTAATTCAGCAGGTCCTGATAGATTGGGTCAGCCTTCCTTTATGTTCTTAGAAAACTGGCCCAGAGAGGTGTTGTAGTCTTCACGTGTGCCAGAAGAAGGGGGTTTTTAGGCAGGGAGCGGGAGCAGAAGAGCAGGGAGCTCTCCTGGGGTGATACCTTGCTGCCTTCAGGTGAGGTGCACCTCCTTCCTCTCCAGTACAAAGCCAGAGGGTGTCCCAGTTTGAGAACTCTGATTTCCTTCACTTCACCCACAGCATTTGTGGGTCCGTTCTGTAGCTCTGGGGTTACCTGCAGCTGTGTCGCGTTAGGGCCACGGTTGTACTTTGGGGGTGGCTGCAGGGTGCACGTGCTGTGGTACCTGCTGCCGAGCCCAGGACCTGCCTGTGGGAGGAGGCACACAAGGACAGCACCCAGCTTTGGCTTCTGACCACTAGCAGCAGTGCTGGAAAAGGACCAGATGCTGGGAAGTCCCTCAGGGAACCTGCTGTCCCAGAGCAGGTTCTCAAGCATGCTGTGACCATAGGTGGGAGAGATTTAAAGGCTTTGGAGTCCTGCAGATGATGTGAGTGTTTTTCATGGTTCCACAAGGCAGGAACTTTGCTTTTATCGTTTTCACACCTCCTTGGCTCTGACCTACCTGGATTTTCCAGTGCATGCACAACAGTGCCCAAATAGGCCTATCAAAGTGTCTGACTCTGGACCGGGCAGGGGGATTATCCGGACGTGAAACCTGCAGATTGACCTCCTGGCAGCATATGCTAACCCCAAGCAGGTATTTTTGCAGATAAGTTAATCCCATGTGGTCACAGAAATGAGAATTTTGGAGCGGTTGGAGTAACTGGAGTTACACCTGCAATTTCATAAACTGGGTTTAGAAATCTTATCTCCTCACAACTTTCTGCTGTGAGCGGATGCTGCTCCCAAAAAAAGGTTTTGTTGCTTCCACTTTATTTTTGAATTGCAGTGGTCAGAATACCCTCCTAATGCTGAGCAGTGCTGCCCCCATAGTGTTTGTCATTTAGCCTGTGTGTGTCTCTGCAGACTGTGCCCTGGGACTGCAGAGCCAGAATGGCTAAAACCAGTAAAAGTGGGCCTGTTTTGTCCCAGGGGTTTCTGTACTTGTGAAAGCAAATGCCAGTGGATGCAGATACGCATGAACAAAGAGAGCACCAAAGAGCAGAGACATTTATCATCTTGGGTTTGCTCTGTTTGCCTCAGTGTGCTTCTACACTCTCCGTGTTTTCCATTGCTGTAGTCTGTCTTGGAGGGAATAGCTGCAACTGATGCTTAGAGCCATTCTAGTCTCTTGTAGATCCCTCTGTAGAGTTATACTACAGTTGAATTAGTTTTAGATATACACAGGAAATACAGAGCAGCAAACCCAACCATTCACAGGCTGCAAACTGCTTGGAGGCCATGTATGGAATCCATGAGCCAGACAGTTCTGCTGCTGAGGGTTGCTGTGGGCCACTGATGTGTCCTTCCTGGTGGAAACCAGGTGGGCTGGGAACCACTGGATGCCCAAGGACTGGAGAGGTCTCCCAGTTAAATTTGGAGGAGGCTGTGTTTGGAAGGCTTCTCCTTCCCAAGAATTTGGTGGCTTTCCTTACACAGTAGTTGCTCAGGGGAGTAGAGCAGGGAGCAATTGCGTGAATTTCTGCACACAGTTCTTAGGAAGCATTAGTGTCCATTGGGTTCATGGAGCCCTCACAGCCATCTAGAACAGAGGAAGTAGCAGGTTGCCTTAATTCAGCCCTTTGTGTGCAGACATTATTTTGGTTCTTAATTATAAGTAGTTCCATACATATTTTTCCAGCAGGATTCTTGCCTCATTCTGTGAGTAATTATTCCATTTCTTTTTATCTTCCTCTTTCATTACATTGCCCCAGGCTTTGTCTAATACAATCCAAAGCTTTCACTGAATGAAGAATTATTTATTTTCTCATGGGCATTTCCGTGGTGCTCTGTGTTCTGTTTGTGTTTCACAGACACTTAAAGAACTCACCTCGGCAGCACGGTCTGAAATCAGCTGCTGCTCCTATCCCCACGTTCAGGGTCGGCTGATGCACCACGTGTGCCTCAAAGGTCGTGCTCTGGCTGCCCAGCCTGGTGCCCAGCCCTGCAGCCTGTGCTGCTGGAGAAGGGCTGCTCTGCTGCCAGGGGGCTTCCCCGGCTCTGCTGCTTTTCATCCCACCTTCAAGACTCAGCGAGTATTGTATATTTCCTCGTTCTGTTTCCATTCTGTCGTGTTCCATCACACATCCTTTAGTTTTCCTTCCTTCCTTCCTTCCTTATAACCTGATCTTGGAAATCCTTGCTGTAGACTGTGGGCAAAGGATGAGCTGAGTCTGTTGTTTTTCCATGGATCCCTGTTGGCTTCTGCATGGGGAGATTGTGTCCTCCATGTTTGTGATACCAATATTCTGCGATTTATGGAGAGGATTAAAAACTGTCTTGTGCATTGTTGTTTTTGTTTCTGGTTATCTGCTGGGAGTTGAGGTGGTGCAGTGCTGTAAGAAGTTATAAAGAAGCACTATCAAAACAAGGAAAGCTTCTGTCCATCACAACTTCCCTGGAGATGGATGAAACAATAAATCCCGGGCGAGGGGAGTTAATCTGTGTCCATAGTGTTTGATTAAAGAACATGAACTCAGGGTGGGTTTCTGTGTCATGGTGCATTATTACAACAGTTCCTTGCTGCACGTGGGTGTCCCCTCCTGTCCCCGGGTCCTGCCTGCAGGAGGACCTCACTTGCATGGTGCTCCTCTGACTCACTGCTGGGGTTCTACACTGCAGTCCCTGGGGCAGCTGGAGCCAAGGCAGGACAGGGACTGGCACACCTGGGTGTCCCTTGACTTCAGGGGCAGAGCACAGTGCTGTAAGACAGTCCTCAAGCTTTTCCTTCAGAGACCGGTGGTTTTTTTCCAAAAGGCTTAATATGGGGGGAAAATACCATTTTAATTTGAATCCTTACAGCAGGCACCACACATAGAGGGGGTTTGGGTGGCTAGGTCTGAGCTGCATTATCAACACAAGAGCCAGGTGTGTGTTGCATCCGAGCCTCCTTGGACAGCCCTCCTGCATAACACAGGGATCATTCCCTTGGCGGCCGCAGGAAACAGAACATCGCTGGTATGGGGAGTCCTAGCCTGGGTCTGTGTTGCAGAAAGCCCTCTTCAATCACTCAGCAGCTACATAATTACAATATGGACAACAGATTTCGATCCTGCTGTCTTTCCAGGTTCCCCCCAGACCTTTTGATTACATAATTTGCTTTTTATCCAGTGTTTTTCCATATTCCCAGGCTGCTCTAGTTCACCTGAGTGTTCACAGCTTAACAACTCACACTGAACTGATTATTTTCAAGTAGATGTACAAAATATGTTATAAAGGTCTGGGCCGTGGCACTGTGAGGCCTGCTTATGGTTACTGTCTTCAGTTGCTCTTTTCCCATCTGTTTTCCTGACCCTGGAAAAGATGAGGCTCCCTGAATTCCTCAGCTCCTGCTTGTCCCAGCACTGAGAAGGGAGTGAGCCGGAAGCTCTGAACCTCTTCCGTGGTGATGTTGCTGTGTTGTGGCACAGCTTTTTTTCCTTTTTTCATCATTCCATCCTGTTGCTTTCCGTACAGTGCTTTGCAGGCAAAAGTACAGATTTTCCACCGTGTTCCTCCAGCGATGACAGCATCCATGGAAATACAAAGTGACAAAACTGTATGCTTTCCTGAGGATCGGAGTGTCCCTAGTCCATCCTTTGGTTCAGTTGCAAGAGGAGTTCTGCCATTCCCAAGCTCTGTGCTGGGTGAGGCTGGCTCTGGGTGACATCCCTCCCATCCTGGCTGGTTGTAGGAGAGGTCACTTCACGTGAAGTTTGTTGGTTCCTGTTGATCAGAGGTGCCCAGGTGAGCAGCAGAGGGGCCCTTGCGGGGCTGTCGTGGGTCCTGTGGTGGAGCCACAGCTGGACAGGAGCGTGCAGGGTTGAGGGCAGCACTTTAGGGCCAGCTGATAGGAAATGCACTCTCCCCATGCTTTGGTTTAGCACTATAATTAGCAGGATCGATACTCATGCTCCTGTGTGCATCTCCACGTGCAGCAGCACTTGCGCCTGTGTCTCCCAGGGGAGATTTTGGGGGTCTGGAAGATCCTCTGCAGTTGAAGTTGCCAAGGAGTGGATTTGCTGTGCTGGCAAGCCTTTGTGTAGCACAGCTGTGGGAGAAGAGAAAGTTTGATGCTGCAGGAGGGTGCCCAAGTACAGTCAGACCTGTTAGTTCCCCCTCTCTGGGCTGCTCAGCGAGGGCACAGCGGCTCAGGTGTGCAAGGGATACCTGTGCTCCTGGAGAGACATACTGCAGCTCGAGAACAGCATCTCTGGCTCTTCTTCACACTCCTGGCATCTCCTGCCTCCCTCGAGAGGTTTTCAGCCAGCATCCCACTCTGTTTCCCTGCACTGGAAGGGGTTGGCCGGCGTAACTGGGCCAGTGCTGACTCCCCCATGGACTTTGTCCTTCTGCAAGACACGGGAAGGAGTCTGAGTGCAGCTCTTGGCTTTCAGCTGTCCCCACACAGGTTTGCATCTTCGGGCATCTCTTCTAAGGAATGATTAATTAGTACTTGCAGGTCTGTTGCAAAGTTAAAAAGGCATGGGGGATGTGATTACAAGTTCAACCTTTTTTGGCTCTTGCTTTCTGTTAACCTCTGTCGATCTGTGTCCACAGACCCCGTGGGACTGTGGGTCTGCAGAGATGCTGCTCGTCACGGGCAACATAAACAATGTCCTTGTTAGGAGCTGCTCCAAGACCCTGGGAAGAAGTTGGCTGCTGGAGGCAAGCAGGAGCTGGGACTGTGCCTCCCCCTGGGCTTTAGCCCCTCCTCATTAAGCAGGTCCGGGCTATTGATTGGAAGCTTGTGTTTGGAAGAGTCTTACTTACTCCATGCATTATCTTGACAGATTGATCAGACCTGATTGAGAACCTCTTAAAGGAACGAACAGCTGTAATGGGAAAGTTGGACTCTGTCATCCGTTAGGATGATTCTGGGAGCGAGAAGAACGAGGCTGACATCTTGGAGCAATTGTATTTACAATTAACATGGCTGAAAACGATTGCCTCTATTGATCCCCCCTTCCTGCAATTACAGCCCCATTGTTTACATTCCAGCACTTCAGTTATAAAAAGGAAATTCAATAATTATTGCATTATTTAAAGTTAAAGTGCCACAGAGTTTGCTGGCTATGCTTGCTGGTTGATTTAACGTTCAGTAAAATCCATGCTGAGCTCTCCATCCTTAGGCTGAGCAATATTTGGCTTTTAATGAGACTTCAAGGGCTGGTGGAGCGAACCCCGTTTGCTGGGTCGCTTTTGGGTTTGTGGGGGAACCCAAAACCTTGCAGCACAGTGAACACCACCTGCGTGGCTAGCAAGGAGAGCATCTGTGGTGTCACTTAATGCCAGGCAGGGCTGGAGGGCTCAGAAAATACAGATTTGGTGGGGTATGGGATGGGCTGTTAATGGGGGCAGCTGTGGCTGTTCTTCAGGCCTTTCCGTGTGATCTGGGGACTTGGATTGGTACCTCAGCCTCTGTGGCAGGAGGGAGTGCTACATTTCCAGCCTCTTGGTAAGAAAAATAAGAATCAGAGAGCAGTTACCACAAGCTGAGCTACAGAAACTCAGGGACAAACAAGCCTGAACCCCACCACTGGCACTGCACCACGGAGCTGTGATGCACAGAGGCAGGAGGAGGGAAGGGTTTGTAACGCTGCTCCTTTGGAAGCAGTAAACAATTCAGGATGTTGATGGATTTGAAAGAGCAGAAGTTCAGCTTTTGAACCTGCTGGATGCAGAATCAATTTTCCCCCCTTGCAGGGGGCTGGGGGGCGGCCGTGGGCACTCCAGCTCTCCCCAGAGCGCAGACAGCGTGTCCCACTGCGCGCTGCGGCCGCCCGCCGCTCCCCGGCTCCAGGAAATTCCAGCTGGGGCTGCAGGTGTGAAAGGAGAGCAAGATGGATTGGCCAACCCTGACTTTTATGGAGTACTTGGAACAGACCAGGATCAGACAGCTGCATCCACATGACTTTCATTAAAAATTCAGATTCTTCTCCTGCAGGGCTGTGTGATTTATCTCGTGCAGCACATCAGAGGCACACGGGGGCCAAGAGATGCTCACAAGGCCTCTGAGGTCTGCAGTGGGGTCGGGTCCCTTTCTGTGGCGACCCACAGCCCCCCTCCAGCTCCGCTGTAAGGGTCACCTCCTGTCCCTCCCAGGGGGCATACAGTCCTCACTGGCACCTGAAGTGTTTCCTACCAAGCCTGTGACTAATTACCCTTGCCTGACCTCACCCCGAGGAAGAGTCAGTCCCTGGGTATTCTCCTGCACTGCAGATGTGCTGGTGGGACTGAAGTGGTTCCAGTAGCTCCTGAGCTTGGGTCAACCTCTCTGAGTAAATGCTGAGGCACTCCCTGGTTCTGTGTGCTGGTTCTGGTCACTGGGGCTGCTCAGATATCAGTGCTTGCAGGAGAAGGCCAGTGCAGTGCACCTCTGCAGTGCGCTTCTTTCCGTGGCTTTTGTGATCTTCCAGCACATTTTTGGCTCCTTCTTCCCCAGCTGCATCTGTCAATTTTTTGAAATCACTGCTAACTTTACCTATCCTAATGGAGCTGCGTGTTGAGTTCAGAGGTAGGAAAAGTGTTACATGTGGACAAAACCTCTGCCAAAGATGTTGAAGTCTGAGAACTTCTTTTTCAAGAAGCTCTGAGTAGTGGAGTGGCCTTTTGTTTTCATGGCAGGGTATCCTGTGATATGAGAGTGCTCGGAAGTGATGTGGAGGAGGTTTTCCCAGAGTGTTTGTCAGTGACCCACACAGCACCTGGCCATACAGAACGGTCAGAGGGGCGAGGAAGAGGATGTTTGTGCAAGCAGGAGGGTGGGGGACTCGCTGGGGCCATGCCCAGCAGGTCTGCGCAGCCGTGGAGCGCTGTCAGCTGAGGATCTGCAGGGCTGCAGCCGGCGGTCCTGGCACAGCCAGAGTGAGGAACATGGTTCCTTTGGGTCCTGCTGGATTGCTGCTGAGTAGTGTTTATGAGCTTATTTTCCCACTTGGGGTTCTGGCCCCCAGACCTGTTCCTCACCTGCTTCTCCTGCGCAGAGAGACCCAGACGTGCAGGGGATCTCACAGGGGAGCTGGGGACCACCATCTGCCTGTCCTTGGGGCAGTGACTGAGTTTCTGCTGCTGCTTGTCCTGTCAAAGTCCACACAAGAAGGGGCCATCCTCAAGTCTGGAGAGACTTTTCTCACATGTTCTACTGCTTTTGTACCACGGACACCTCCTGGGGGTGGTGATGGGGTGTTCCCCCTCACACTGCAAACCAAGGACTTGAGAGGTTCCTGGTGCTGTGAGCGTGGGCTTGTCCTGAGCAGCATTCAGGGCCCTCCAAAGGGAAGGCTGTGTGCCAGTTGAGGTTAAGACTGCATAGAAATGGGGCCTTTTTCTATTGAATAATCAACATCCAAAGCACGAGATAGTTCAAAGTGTTGTTGCATCTCCCTGGTGGGCTGAGGTTACAGGTCAGATGTCCCCCAGAACAGCAGCTGAGCTGCTTAACATGGCAGAGAGGGAGTGGAGAACCCCCTGGTGCCCCTGGAAGTGCTCCAGGTGGGGGTTCTGTCCTGTCACCGTCAGAATCAGACTCATTACACCATGGCTGAATAAACTTTGTGCAGAAGAGATTTTGAGCAGAGAGTGGTTTAACATCTTTAAAAATTTAAAAGATTTTTAAAAATTTAAAAGATATAGAAAAGCTTAGAAATCAGATGGTGAATATGAACTGCAGAAACAGCTACAGAGGTGTTCAGGAGAGTTTGTTACTTGTGTAACAGCAGCAACTTGGGGTCTCAGTCCTGGGTACTGCAGCCTTAGCTCCAGGGAACGTTGTGTGGTATGTGGCATGGGATGAGGGGGGCTGCCTGCAGTCGGCCAGGGTGATACAGTGTCGTGTTCAGTTCCATGATTATTGTAAATTACTGTGGCTGAGGCAACATAAGATGGGGAGAGATGGTAAAATAAACAGAGTTTGGGGTATGTGAAGGATGGAGGGAGAGAAAAAAGAGCTGACTGTAGCGTCATTCCTTACTTTGTTTAAAAATCAGATTTCCATAGTCATACCCTGTCAGCATTTACTACTGAGTAGAAGGAAACAGTTCTGAGGCAGATGTTGGACAGTGGCAGGTGGGCAGTTGGTGTGGCAGCACCGGCCGGCCCAGCGTGTGCAGCTGGCACCAGGGCTGGCACCCCGGGGCCAGGGCAGGGCTGGGGGACACTGAGGGTCGGGTGGCACAGAGCTGGGGCAGAGGAGGAGACGAGGCCTCTGGGCAGGACCCTCGTGTGCCAATCACTGTGAGGACGCAGCCGTGCCCGGAGACCCGCACGCTCCCTGCACGGCGGACGGAAGAGCTGCTGGGAGCCCTGTGAACGTACAGGAACACCTGTGTCCCCCGGGAAGCTGCACTCGTGAGCCGTATGGTTTCCATCAGAGCGTTCCTCTCTCTGTTTCTGATTTAAAGTGTAGCTTTGACTCACCCTGATCAATATTTTGCATGCCATGCGTGAAGAACCAGATGTTGGAAGTTTCCTATTGGGGAGAGGGAGGGGGTGAACACCCCCCAGACTCAGAGATCGATGTTTTCTGACAGAAGTTGGTTGGTTTTCCTTGGAACAATATATTCTTTTGATTTTCAAGTTGATTTGTCTTCTAACAAGGTTCTGGTCTAGTATTTTGAATTTGTTTCCTGTGATACGGATAAATTCTCACAAGGGGGAAGTTTAACAGTGTGATGGGCAATAACTACACGTACTTGGACAGCATTTCATCGCCTCCAGCAGCTCACAGCTTGGACTGGCTCGGCCCTTACATCTTCTTTCTCTGGACTGCTCCTTTCCTCCGCTGGGTGGGTTGAGTCAGTGCATGTGGCGCCGTGCCCAGGATGGGCTGGCTGGTGGTGGCACCCTCAGCCTGTGGCTCGTCCAGCACGCTGGGCAGGTGAGGCTGACCCCCACACAAGGGATGTTTGAGACGAGGCAAAAGAAGAGCATAAAATAAGACACATTTATTAAACTCTTTAAAACAAATGTTTTCCTAAAACCCCCTTTTAAATGAGAGCAGCGCAGACTGTGCCTCTGGTTCCACAGAGACCGTGTCCTTAATATTTCCTTGAACCCGTGACCGGATTTTTTCTCTAATTGCTCACTGGGGGTTTCCCCTGGCTCCACGCAGAAGCTGCCGCTGAGCCCGTGGGCGCTTCCCGAGCTCCAGCGCGGGGTCTGTGGGATGGGCGCGCCAGGATGGGGCTGGTGTGGTTCCTGGAGCCAGCCCCCAGCCTGCAGCAAGCCGGGAGCAGGGAGGTTGTGGCAGAGGTCGGGGCAGAGCCAGGCTGGCCAGGCTGGGCCGTCTGAGATGGGCACGCGACTCTCGCGTCGGGCTCGCTGACCTTTCGTGCCTTAAGCCATTCATCTTTTTCTGGCTCAGGAAGAGGGTAACACATGCAAACAATAGAAATGAGATGAGGAAGAAGTTCTTATAAGGGAAAACAGCAAAAAATCTTTTGAGGGCACCAGTGGGATTAGTGCCCTCGTGGATTCTTCAAATATTACAGTGAATTTAATTAAATACATCGTGATCCCAAAAGAGGCTAGTCTAATTAGCCAGATCTAGAATACATTTATTCTCTTTCCTCACCCTTCCAATCAGAAGCCTCAGCATCAGCTCATATCCTATTTTTAATCATTCCTAGACTCAGAGGGCTCTCCTTCCTCCATGTGAGCAAGGCACGCAGCGCTGGGTAATATGTGTCTTTAATCTTATCTCAGCTGTAACTGAGATAATAAGCATCAGAATTTTTACCAGAAGGTCCTGGCTGCACGTAGGCAATATTTTTGACTGACAAACTTCAAGATCACGTCCAAATCACTGTACTTGTGCCTTGGGCCAAGTGTGTGGTGAGGAAAGAGTTCTGTGAGATGACACAAAGACACAAGGGGGTCTCAGGGTTCGGTGGGAGGAGCTGGCAGGGAGTATTGCACAGCTGAGCTGTTAGGTGTGGGGTGGAAACACCAAAGCTCTTTACTGAGGAATCTCATGTTGTTTCACCTTGGTATTAATTTTTTCTCAACTAGTGACACACCCTTCCTGTGGAATTGGGAAAGTTCCTCCTGCTGCCCAGGGGAAGGGACGGCAGCTGTGCCATGGCAGCCACCATGGCTGCACATGGTGAATTCTTCCTTCTGGTTCTAAGGAATAATTGCCACGTCTGTGGGACCCATGACAGGAAATGGCTGTTTGTTTTCCCAGAGGCACTGATAGGAGAGACTGATAGATTTTGCCAAATAATCGTGGTATCATAATCTGGAATTAGCGGTATTGGCCGCAGCAGCACAGCTCAGGAGGGGGACAGGGTTTTTCCAGGTGCTGGCCTCTCATGGTGGTACTTGGCTGCATGTTCACCATTGGCTTTTCAGCCTGGGTCTCTGTCACAGCCATCTGACAGGCCAGGCTGCTGCTTCCCTCCTGATCCAAGGGAGTAAAACCTGGATGCCAGGGAGCGGAGAGCTGGATGATGGACAGGATGGCTCTGCACTCTGCTTCCATACACTGTGTCCAGGACTTCTCTATCTAATGGGTCTGTTGTGTTCTAGGGTTGCTGTGGCTTTCCATGAGAATTTATGAAATTTAATTTTACGTTTGATATGCAGTTGAATCCTCTCCTAGGACAAGCTTTGAGTGTGAAAGAATGAGCCCTGAGTGGGTCATGAGCAGGTGTTACTGCTGGGTCCGGTGCTTTCCCTCGCTGAGGGAGATGATCTTGTCTGTCTCCATCTGTGCTTTGTGCCCATTTCAGTGTCTCTTGGTTTTCATGCTCTTCAGCAGGAGAGCGTGTCATACCTTGGGAACAAGCAGGCTTTGTCTCACTGGATCTGTGTCAAAATGTGGTTCCTTAACTAATTCCCAGGTGGCTTTTAGCGGATTACGGTGGACTAACCCAGGGACTGGGGGTGATAAAGGACACTGACATCCCTCTGCTTTGTTCTCCACAGCACCTGCAGCACCATGAGAGCGGGGTCGAAGGTGAAAGCTGCTACTACCACTGTGTCCTCTGTAACTACTCCACCAAGGCCAAGCTGAACCTCATCCAGCACGTACGCTCCATGAAACACCAGCGGAGCGAAAGCCTCCGGAAGCTACAGCGCCTCCAGAAAGGTCTTCCTGAAGAAGAGGAGGACCTGGGACAGATCTTCACCATCCGCAAGTGTCCAGCTGCCGAGGCTGGTGAGTGCTGCTGCCGTGGCGTGAGCGGGGCCGGTGCCACAGGGTGGGCTGTTTGGTGACAAACGGTGATGTTCGTGTTTCTCTTCCCTGCTGCGGGATGACACAGTTTTTCAGTAGCACATTACAGGAATCCCACCTGCCTGAGGTGGGATTTGGGATGTAGAAGTTTAGGATGTTGAAGTTATGTGCATTGTTTCAGGTTGGTGTCTTAAACCCTGGAACATTGTGTGAACGTCTAAAGATACTGTCATATCTGGACAGCCCACAAACCAGTGCACTAGTAGATGTTTTGCAATGAGTCAAGTGGTGTCCTGAGCACCAGCATAAGCTGTGCCAGCTTGGCACTGATTTCTGGTACTTCAGCCACACTGGATTGGGAGGAGGAGCTGGGCAAAAGGGGTGGGCAGGACATGCGAGTTTTCTGTGTCTGTTTTCCACATCTCCTCTTGATAAGGTAAATAAAGTGAAGGGCTTGTATGAAATATTTGCTCACACAGATGATAGGACAGGGATTGCAGCTGCGAATCCAGCAAGAGGAAATGTGCCTCAAAGGAGCAGTTAGGCTGGATGGAGCAGAGATGGTACTTTGTTTAGTCACGCAAAGGGTTGACAAGTTTTTAATGTTCTGAAAGATCAAAGTCTCTTGAAGCCGTCTTTGGAGAGAGGAGGAGGAGAATTGGCCTGGGTCAGCTGGTTTGTGTGCTGTGAAGGCATGAAGGTGCTGGAGCTGGGGTGTGCCAGCAAAAGTCTTCACAGTGCTCCTCTTAGCTTCAAGCAGGACTTTTCTCTGTGACTGCTATGAAAATGGCTAAATCCTACAAATAGCCACTCTGGGGAACTGGCATTCTGCAGGGATTGCACATGGAGGCGAGGAAGGTGATCTTGGCTGAAAAGGCTGAGAAGGAACAGTGGCAGCAGCTGACAGAGAATGTGTGGGGGTTTCGGAAATGTCCCTTGAATTCACACCTGGGTCTCATTGCTGTTACGCCTGTGAGTAATGAGGATCTGAAATAAACCCAAAACACCCCAAGAGTGAAGACAGGCGATTTTTCATTAAGAGTTAAGTTCAGTCTTGCGGAAAACAGTGGCCAGTCTGTGACCTTGGCGGGCCAGCAGAGTGGAGAGTGTGGAACACGCTTCCCCAAAGGTCGCAGTGACAGTGACAGCGCGGTGGCTGCTGCTGCACCCGGGGGGACAGCGGCTCCGGCAGCCCTTCCCCTGCGCTGCCGTGCTCTGCTGCAGGAAAACATGCCAAATTCACAAGGGTTCCTTGGGCAGGCTCTGGGTTGTGAGCTGCTTAAACGCAAAATGAGCAGAGAGGGGAAACCATCCATGCCCTTTGTGATAGACAGAACAACCTTGAAAACCTTGTTTACTCTAGAAATTTTTGTTTACCTTGTCTTTTACGGTACAAACCTTATCTTTCCCATCCGGCCGCCCAGATTAGGACATGGCAGGTACTGAGAGGACAGGAGCTGACTGGCTGGGAGGGAAAACGGTTTGGTGACCATTTTAAAAAATGTAATATTTTTGAAGTAAAAGTCCTGACAAGTCACTGAAAGCAAAGCTTGATTTACAAATATTTTACTTTAATTTCCTTTAAGCTTTTTGGTTCTTCAACAAAAACTGACAGAGAACAAGACACTGACAATTTCTTGATCATATTTTATTTTAAAGGTTATGAAAACAAGCGAGAATAAGGCTGCAGAAGGCAAAGGGGGTATCTGGGGTCAGTTTTGCGAGTCACTTTAAGCTGTGATACTAATTTCAAACACTCCTCGAGCCCACTGTTGAGCTGGTCAAAGTGGGACACCTCACTGGCATGCTGGGCCAGGCATCCCTGCAGGGGTGGGAGTCAGGGTTGGATGAGAAGCTGCTGTGACCCAGGGGGAGAAGGGGGGCTCCCATCTGCCACTCATTCTGATCCCAGTGTGGGGATGCTCAGCTGCGGGGCAGAGCCGTGCACAGGGGCCGCGTGAGGCTGTGCCCCGCGTCTCCTCCTCCTCCGTAACAGGGTCTCTCCTGTGTCCCCAGTATGGTTTTTATTGTTGTGTTCTGAGGGCTGGGTGGACTTTTCCCCTCTGCCTTTTGATAAGGCATCTCTGTGTTATTAGATATCAGGCTCAGACACCTGGACAGATACTTGTCCGTGACACTTCTCTGGTCTGTGACACGTGTCTGTGGGGCACAAAGGGACCGTGGCTGCTCTGTTGCTCTGCTGCAGTCCAGGTGCAGTGCTCTGTTCTGTGCTGTGGCCTCGTGTGATGGAGTGGAGTCACCTGTTCCCCTCCTGCTCCGTCCCGTTGCTGTGCGCAGGGCGCAGGTGCTGCTGTTGAATGCTGTGTGTACCTACTCTGGGTGTACCTACTCCCTGGTGTGTGCAAGCATGTGGGAGACAGCAGTGCTGTCTGGAGACGGTGAGCAGATATTTGCTTGTGTAGATGCATCTCAGTCTATTGGAAGAGAGCTCTGATCACACCTTAATTAGTCCTCTAACAATCTGCAAAGGTCAGTGCCAATTGCCTGTTCATTTACATTTGTAATTGTGATGGTTCTTGATTGCACATTAGTTGCAACTCACTCCCTCCCACCCCGCAGAAGCACAGGCAGCCTGAGCAGCCGCTCCAGGGACACAGGAACCTTTGTCCCTGCCTGTGCCAGCCCCTCAGCCCTCCTCAAAAATTGGGTGTCTTTTGGGGAACAGCTTTAGGATCTGCCCTCCACTTCCAGTAAAGGGATGACAAAGTTGTTGGCAGGGAAATTACATGGACATCAGGCAGGAAACCCAGTCCTCCTTGAACTGGATAATTAAAGACAATTAAACTTTTCTGCTTGCTTTGAGAAGTGTGCTCATTATGCAGGAGATGGGGAAGCGGCTGAAAGTTCAGCTGGTTTGTTGACCAGCGGGAGCACAGCTTCAGGGAGGGGGTATTGTCCTCTCAGGGTATTTTTGAACATCTCTTGCTGTGGTGTCTGGGCTGCTGCCACTGCAGATGTCAGCCCCTTGCTGCAGCAGCATCTGTGTAACATTACCCATAAGCTAATTGATTTATAATGATGGGGGTTTCAAGAAGAAAAAAGTGAGGAAAGAGTGACCATAATAAAAACCAAAACATTCTCAAGATGTCAGATGAATGCACTTATGTCTCATTAGATAATGACAGAAACAAATGTGAAACAACCTGCATCGAGTTTCCATTCTGACTTTGGAAGTGTTTCTTTCATCCCAGAAGGCATCGAGCACTACGCCCCTCTCTGTAGCTCGGGCAGCTGTACAGGGTCATTGGTCAGGGTGGGATTTCTGCCCTGTGTCCAGCACATGGAGCCCCTGCTCTCCACATCCTATTCTTCTCCATGTGCCACCCATGTAGGTGGGGCTGTTGGGCCCCCATTGCTCAGCCTTTGTCCCCCTGGGCAAGTGCTGGTCACAATGTGTTTTCTCCCTTACCTGTTTCTCCTGACTCCTCCTGTTTTCCATCTCTTCCCTTCCTTTTTGTAGTGTCTTCTGTGGGAGGAGCAGAAGGCCCTTGCCCACTCTTCCCACTGTGTGGGACAGGCATCCTCTAGGTGTCTGTCAGGTGTTCCTTGCCTGCACCAACCTCTCCCCCTTTCACTGCAGAGGACAGTCACACCTCAATGTGGGGGCCACACTGCCACAGCAGTCCTTCTCATTGCTGCCAAAGCCTTGGCAATCCTCTCCTTTCCAGCACAGGGTTCTTGTTGGGGCTCTTGCAGGAGGAGCAGGGCCAGCTCTCTGGCAGCCCTTGCTGGACACCAAACACCGTGAACAGCCCCTTTGTCCTGGCAGGATGGACAGGGGGCTGGGGGGTTCACCTCTGCCCACCCTTGCTGGAGCACCCACGCTGCTTCCTCTGCCAGCCCACAGCAGGGGACCAGCCAGTCTCCCTGCTCCAAACAGGTGGATTACAGGTATTTTGAGGACTATCTTTACTGCAAAACTTGGCTCTGAGAACTCCTGGAAAGCTGCTGGCTCCCTGGAAGGGGGGAATGCCTCAGAGGCCCTGCTTTCCCCCTCCCTCTGCCCCACAGGCAGAGGTGCACTGTTTGTCCCTTGTGTTTCAGCATGTGACCTTTTGAAGGGCTGGGAGCTGCAGACTGAAATCGGGATGTGAATCTTTAATGAAACCGAGCATGTAAACAGACCTGTGGTACAGCCGAAGCAGTGCTCGCATGAGAAAATCCCACGTGGTTCAAAAATAGCAGTTCCAACCTCAGAATCACAGTCACACCTCAGCCTGACCCTGCCCGCGTCGCCTGCAGCCAGCAGGGTGCTCGTTTGGTAGCTACACCTCTGTGCACCGAGTCATGCAAAAGGCTGCGTTCTTCCCTCTCCCAGGCAGCTCTGTGGCTGCCCAGGGCTGCGAAGGCATCACCGTCAGGGGCAGGAGCAGGTCCCGCGTGCCGGGGAGCTGGTTTGGTCAGGGAGCCACCAGGATGTGGTTTGCAGCGTGGGGTTTCTCTCCAGTGCAGTTTCTGTCAGGCAGGAGGGAGGCTCGATGCCAGCCCAGTCGGTTCCGTTTGTGATCTGGCAGCCCCGCAGTGTGCACTGACAGCTCACCTGCTTCCTCGAGACTGAGGCACTACTCTCTGCTTCCCTCCTCTACTGTCCAGGCTCTCCAGTACTTCTCTTGCCTCGGTGGCCATTTCCTGGATTGGGAATTGTGACCAGCCCATCTGTAAAATGAAGCAAATTGTGTAGAAAAGGAGAGGGGATCTTCCACAAGATCCTTCCACAAACTCCTGCGAGGGAACCATCCTGTTATTTTCCCACCTTGAAGATGGGCAACCATGCAAGGCATTTTTCCTTCACCATCATAAAGCACAGAGTAATTATTCATGGAGTTTGTTACAGCAGGGGTGGGAGATGTGCCTTTGGGGTGTATTTTTCATGATAGCAGACTCTCTACTTCCAGGAGAACTTTAAGACATTTGAAGTGAAAGTTGTTAATGACAAATTATATTTCTCCCTGCTTAAAATAAATTTAGTGGGATCTGACATCCTCCACTTGGTCTCTATTAAAGACAGTGTGGTCATTCTTAATGACGCCTGTTGGTCTCCAGCTCCTGCTGGAGGTAATGGAGAGTTTCAGAAAGAAATCTCCAGTTAGTTTTGTAATCTCTCTCCACTTTTTCATGGGACTTGATTCACACAGCAATTAAAAACTTAGCAAAGCAGATCACCTGTATGGTGCCTGCAGGAAAAGAGCACATGGGGTCCATGCTACAACACTGGCCAGTCTAAAGCCCTCTGCAGCTGTGGCTCTGCTGACGATGCCCCAGTTACTTGTGTGAAATGTGTGGCCCTTGCAGAGGGCTGGGGAAGTAATTTCCAGGCTTGTCCTTGATTGACACATTTAATAATCTGCCAACCCAGGTCATAGCCTGAGCTCCTGTGTGCAAACACCAAGTGCTGCCCAGCTTCATCCGTATCTCTCGGGCTTTTTGCCTCTCACTCTCCAAAACTTGATACTGCCTTTTCCCAGTATGTGATCTGTAACCCCTGAGAGCAGCAGCCTGCTCAGGCTTTGTTTCCAAAGTGCTGCATGTAAATCCATCCAAACCATCAGTGTGTGCATGGTGAGAGCTGAGCAAGCAGGCACAGGTTCATGGGAGGCACTGGGGGCCCTGTCGTGCGCACCCGGCTTCTGCTGGGCCCATGTCCTGCAGCTGGGGCTGTGCAGCAGCTCTGTTGTGCGAGGTGGAAATCCCTTCCTGTCACCTCCTCAGACACAGGGAGTGAGACGAGGGATTGTCCTGTTTTGGGAAAACATTCACCCGTGGTGCAGGAACATATGTGGACTAGCAGCAGAGGCAAGCAGCCCTGGGCCATGTGTGTATTGGGCTGATTGAACTCGCAGTTCCCTTTACTGCAGCAGTTCTGATCTCCCTGCCAACCCCACCAATTACCCCCACAGGCAGGATTATCTCTTGTTTTCCAAGATCTCGTGTCACATGTGTTCATTTAGAGGACAGTTTGTTGCCTTCCCCTTTGTTGTTCTGCTGAACCTTGGAATTTTTAAATTTTTCTTATGGATGGAATGGCTTCGGGACCTTTTATCTTTCCAGCAAATTCCTAATAGAGTTGCAGTATTTCTGGCAGGGTCTCTCCACTGGAGGCCATCCCAAGGCTGGGCAGATGACAGAGTCTCTCCGTCATGGTCAGGCAGAGAGACAGGGGAATCTTTTGGTTCTGCTTTAGTTTCACATTGCTTTAATGGTCCTTGAAATCCAGCAAAGGTGTTTCTGGCTACCTGGCTATCAGGGTGGCTTCACCCAGGCGAGTCCCTCAGAAGACCTGAGGACGTGAGGAGAGCCCAATGGTTTGAGAAAATTCTGCGGACTTTTCTGGCATTGCCCTGTAACATAATTTCTGTCTGTCCCCTCCTTGCATCCTTTCTCCCACCTAAATTTTGAAGAACCCCATTCCCATCCCATCATCATCTCTCTGTCCTTTTCCATTTGGGACACCATGAGGCTGTTGAGGTCCAGCTCCACAGAATGCAGGGATAAAGTTGGTTCTCTTTAATATCTGGCAGAGGCAAATTTCCTTTGTTTTTTATTTTTTGGAGTTGGCTTTGAGTTGTGCCTTAGCTCTGCTTTGACCAGCCAGCAGCAAAGAGATAATCTCAAAAGGATATGAAAGGTTTAATCATTTTAATTTTGTTTTTATTAAAGTTGGTAGTGACTTTTTTCCTGTGCCCCTGGTAGAGGGGGGGGTAACAGAAACCAACCCAAACCCCCAAGCATCTGCTTAATGAAACTGCAGCGGGAGGCGCCTGCGGAGGGGAGCGGCCGGGCTGGGGAGGGCCAGCAGCACCCAGCCGTGGCAGGCATCTCATCAGCTCCATCCCACTGCAGCCACCACTTGTCCTGGCCAGCTCTTGGCTTTCATTAAGCAGAAAGAGAGGAAGCTCTGACAGCTGACTTGTTCTAGAATGTTTTTCTTGTTTGACTGCATCTTAAAGCCCATTCTACTTAGGAAAAGTAAAGGGGGAAGTATCACCAGATGCTGCAGTTCATCACTGTGAGGCTCCCAGTCCCTTTACTTCTCTGCTTTTTTCTCCATATCCAAGCAAATTCCATAACCAGACTGAAGCCCAGCTGTCAGAGGTCAGCATGTCCCTGAGCTCCATTTCCCTGGGGACTCAAGAGTGGTATCCCTGTCTCTTGGTAGTCCACCCCTGAAGCTCTGTTGCCAGTGCCCAGTGTGTGGTGCCCACTGCACCTTCTGCTTCTCTTCCCTGTTTCTCTTTTCCCCTTTCTCCTGCACAGTTTTAGAATAGGGAACTCCAAGGACGACGTGGAGGTGGTTGTGGCAGTAGTGTAGGTTAAAGACTGAAGGTCTCTCCCTGTGAGGAGTAAATCAGTAAAGCTTTGAAGACATTGCAGGTACTGCAGCATGGTCTCAAGGTGTGCTGGAGCAGGTTAGATGTCCACGTGAGTGACATGGGGTTCACACTGACAGCAAACTCGGCTCATGGTGAAGGTCCCATCAGTGTAGCCATGCTGTGTCTGTCCCAGCCTCGCCCCTGCTCAGGTGCTGTGTCTGACCCAAAGCCCTGCTTCGAAAGAAACCCTCCAAAACCTTAGACACGTGCTCCAGCAACTGTTCCTCCTCTGCTAGCCCTGATTTATGATGTTTCTCTCACAGACTGTGTTGCAGCAGCTCATATCCAGCACCTTCCCACAGGTCTGACTCTTGTAGCCATTGCTGCGCTTCTGTTTCCTCCCTTCCCGTGCTACTGGGCTTCAATTTAAATACCTCTGGAATGAACATGCCTCCTCCTGTGTTCCCACATTAATGAATTGAAAGAGTTTCCTGGCTGCTGTGCTGTTGTTGGTGTATTAGTTTGGAGTCTTGTTCCACTGTTGACCTGAACTGGGAGGGGCTGGAGCTCCAGCACAGAGCTCTGATGGTACCTCAGTTCCTTCTTCCCTGGTGACGTGCCCAGTAACGCCCTGGCTGGGGACAGTGGCAGAAAGGAAAGGTCAGTCATGTTCAGCTGGGCACAGGCTTTGTGCTTGGAGGCAGCAAGGATGTTTGACTGGTTTGTAAGTAAACAGTGGAGCAGGGTGAGACCTGGAGCGGCATGCTGGTGTGCCATCCTGTTTGGAAGGTGAGTTTGAAGCCTGCTGCCACTGAAGATGCCCATTTGGGGTGTAGGCTTCACTGTCCTGCACCAAAGATCCGCTTGTGTATAAAAGGTGATACAAGTCTGCAGGGTCATGTTCAGCACTGGAAAAGAATGTCCTTGCACCTTCCTCTCTTCAGGGAATATCCTTGCAGGGCATCAGCTCCTTTCCTGGTTGTTGCTGCCCTTTCCCTGCTATGGTTCTCTCACAGTTCACTGTGCTGTCTGATGGTCTGTAACTGGCTGGACTGAAGGAGGAGCCCCCCTGCTACCCAAACCTTGCCATGCAAACCCAGTGCACTGCCTGAGATGAAAAAGTGCTTTGAGACCGTTGTTCAGAGGAGACGTTATGAGATCAGGAAGTGCTCTCCTCCACCTCTAATCTGTAGATTATGGACTTAATTCCAAGACATATGCAATTTGGGTTCTGAAATGGATTCCTTTTTTTTTCTGTACAAGCCATAGGAAAAATGAGATTCCATACATTATCAGGGGGATGATTGTGAAACAGGGTTTTACAGCAGCTGGCTCAGGCTGGCAGTGACCCCTGGCCTGACCTGCTCCAGCATTCCCAGTGCTGTGGTGTGCATGTTGGACCATTCTCCTGTGTTCCTGCTCTGGTCCTCTGTTTGCCTGTACTTCTGAAATGCACTTGCTTCCTGTCCCTTCTGCGAGGCCTATTGATCCTCTGGTGATGACATTAACATCCCCAGAACTGCCTGGGAAGGAGCTACCACATGCATTTATTTTTCCACTAAAACTCTAAGATTGGCTAATAATGTGCCTGTCAGCACCAGTGTCCTGCCTGCTCTGACTGCTTCAGAGGGAAATCTGGGGACTACCTCAAATCAAGGTCTCATCCTTGTTCCTACTAAAATTCAGTTCATGCCCTTAAGCAGGAGGGTTTCTATTTATTCCAAATACTCGGTTTGGTTTTCCAAGTTGTGCATCTCGATGCCTTTGCCATATATTTTGTTTTGACCTCAATGATTTCTTGAGGCCACAAGTTACAAAGGTTAATTGGGAGCTGTATGAGAAATTACTATCTATATTTGCTTCCAGTTTGCATTTTTTTTTCCCTTTTCCCTGTCAGTCCCTCCAAGAGTGGTGAGTGAGAGAAGCAGTGTTGGTCCTACTCTACTGAACCTTCACTTGGATGCTCCTGTGAAGGCCACCTTCAGCTCAAAGAGCCTGAGCCCTCTCCTTCTCTGTGTGGGTACCTCCTCCTACCCCTTTTCAGGCTTTTCATTCATCTGTGGTCACTTTATTAAATAAATAGCAGCGGTTTGGGTTTTTTGTTCCGTTCTACACGTGTGCTTTCTCCCCTGTCAGCGTGTCAGGCATAGCTTTCCACCGGCCTGCAGGGATGTGCTGGCCTCTCCGCACGATGCACCCCGAACGTCCCCCCTCGGTGCCCTTCCTGCCCCAGCCTGGGGCCCCAAGCCCCCAGATCTCAACGTTGCTCTGGGATGGTGCGTGTGGGGCCCTGCATGGCCCCCACCATCGCTGCCCAGGGTTGGGGTTAGGGCACGCCAGGGGCACAGCCCAATGTGACTCCCCATCTCGGTGTTCTGGTGTGCGGACGCTGCTGCCGCACCTTCTCTGGGAACAGCTCGTGCATTTGGTTACCAATTAAGCTGAAGCATTCTGGCCTTTTCTATCCCCCTTTCATGGTGATGAAGGTTGAATTAGGGCTGGGTGTTTGGGATTGTTCCCTGGCCTGCACTGCTACTTTGCTGCCTCCTTTGTGGCCAAACAATGGGATTAATTTGGCCTTTGCCAGCCGTGCTCAGCGCCAGCCGTTCCACTTCACTTGCGCAGCCACTTCTCCCTTCCGCAGCACCTACTCCCTGGCTCCTCCTGCTCTCTCTCGGTGTGTGTGCGGCGTGGAGGGTCACTCGTGGTCTGTTTTGTGTTGGTCTGGCAGGGTCAGGGGCCGGCTGGTCTCCTCCTGCTCCGAAGGACCTGTCGGGCGAGGTGAGCGCCCGTTGCCAGGCGAGCCCGTCGCCCGCTGGCCGCAGCCGTGCAGGGCAGCAGCCCCTTCCTTCTGCACAAATTGGCAAGGACTAACCTTGTCATATCCAGTGCGGCGCTCACGGGCGCCTGCCTCCGAGGGGTAATCATGCAGGCATAAATTCGGAAAGTTGCTAAGCTATGAGCAGTCTTATGAGCATTAAAAGTGTCCTCTTTGCCAGAAAGGTCATTCATAACTTGGCTGCACCGCTGATGTACAGTCAGTGATATTGATTGATTAATGTATAAAAAGCACCAAATCCATTTGCTTCTATGAAAGAGAATAAAGTGCAGTCGACTCTCTCTTTATTTTCACCTCATCCTTTTGTTTGAAGGACGTTTTTTTTTCTCTTTTTGTTTTGCCAGCTAGGTTTAAGGGGGTTACAAAAAGCCAGTTTCTGCCAAGTAATGCGTTCACAAAGGGAACATTGATTCACATCAGTGTCGCTTGAATTACCCTTAAAGGTTTGCCAAGGAGTTGTTCTTATATTAACCTTCTGTTCGTCAAAGACGAAATAAATAAATAAGTCATAAAATCAGCTCCACTGCCCGTGCTGGAGTTGGATGCAAAACAGGAATTTCTCCTGTTCAGAATTTGTGCTTCATGTGCTGCACCTTGGCCCCTCTCCCCAGGCTCTTGGCCTTTTCCCTCCTGCAAAGCTGCGCCCCCAAGGCCCCTGTCTGAGCTGGGACAAGTGTTCGTGGTTTTAGGGATGGGGGCTCCTGCAGGGGAGTATTTTTGGAAGGATGTTGTATAAAAGGTTCATTTAATCATTGCAAACATAACTGGAATGATTTCTACTCAGGACAATGAGGCCCAAGGCATTCTGCCCTGGCTAGGCATTCTTCTCATTCACCCAAGGTCTTGTTTGTTTTTCTGGACTTACTTGGCCATTGGTAATTAATAATGTGTTGTTGCCATTTTCCTCTGGTTAATTCTGAAATAGGAGACAGCTTGGTGCCCATGGAGCTCTGTGCAGCAACATCTCACCTTCCTCTCTCTCCGGGTGACTGGCATTGTCCATGTCCATCCCAAAGTGCCCTCACCCCCTGTGTGGGCAGTGAGGGGCTGCAGGTGTCTGTTCTTTGGTGGGTGACTGGCCCGTTGAGTCCCAGAGGTGGCTGTCCTCTGCAGCAGGAGCTCTGCTGCTTTTTCTCAGTGCTGTTTAACCAAACCCTCTGCATTTTCTCTCAGTCACTGTTCCAAAACTGTGCAGTGCTGTTCAGCGACATTTCTTCTCCAGAGCAGGAGTTTCTTTGGCTTCACTCTGCATGTCAGGCAGCCATGCCCATCACACTCATCCACCAGACACAGAGCTTGCAAATCAACTTCCCTTGGAAACATCTCTGCATGAGCTGTCCCCACCTGTCCCCACAGCATACCATGCCCAGCACAGGAGTCCATGGTAGGCCTTGGGTTCTCCACGTCATTTCAGACAACCCGAGCCATCCTGCCTCAGGGGATGCCCTCACTCACGGCTTCCAGCCTGCAGCGCCTGCTGGGCTCCTCGGCTCCAGAAGCACTGCCT
Organism: Rhipidura dahli; assembly: GCA_013399225.1. Classification (NCBI taxonomy): domain Eukaryota; kingdom Metazoa; phylum Chordata; class Aves; order Passeriformes; family Rhipiduridae; genus Rhipidura; species Rhipidura dahli. Next base: position 567,585 of record VXAC01003921.1, read on the forward strand.
TGGAGCCACAGGGGAGCTCGGCTCCAGGGTTCTGCTCAGACCTGTGGAAGCACCGTGCTGGCTGCAGCATGAGCAGCCTGCAGAGCCCATGATCCCATGCACCATGCAGTGGTGTTCCAGTGGTGCTCTGCACCAGTGCACGAGCCCGCGGGTACCCGGGGTCCCCCCAGCCTCCTGGGCACTGCCCACGCAGCACATTGAATCCAGTGTCTCTTAAGGGTGAGGAACGGTGGTGATAACCCTGCCAGCCATGATAACCCTGCGTGCTGGGGTGAGCACCAGGAATGGCAGCGTGCAGGACCCCTGTGGGAGGGGATGCTCCTCCCACGAGTGTCTGTGCCTGCTTCGCCCACATGGTGCATGTGCCGTGCTGGGCCTTGGACCGAGTGCTGCCCGTTCCACATCCCCAAGGGGCAAACCCCCAAACCTGGGCACCTCGTGTTCCCAGGAAAAGCCTTTTCCCCCATGACTGCTGTACAGTCTGAAAGGAGAATCATCCTATTTTTTAATCTTTTTCTCCGGCTGTGGGAGCACTGCAGCCGGCCGAGGCCCCCTCCCCCTCTGGCGAGGCAGTGAGGATTGGATCAGATGATACGGAGTGTGCATGCTGAGAATGAATCCATTTTCTCTACTCCATCTCCCCAGAATAAATTAGAATTTGCCTGATTTAATAAAATGGCTTCATCTCTCTGCCATCTTTTCTATCTCCCATGCGTTTCATCCCCACCCCCACTTCAGAAGAACAGATCTCGCCTGTGTCGGGTCCTGGTTGGGGCCACAGTGCGTGAGGTTCAGCAGCAGCACACGTTCTGCCTGCCCACGGCTCTGGCCAGGACAGCACAGGATTTGTCCCTCCGTCTCCATTTCCTTATTGTCCAAGGAGGTGGCTGTAATTGCTGTTGAGGTCAGTGTAATTTACTGTCCATCTGTCATAAACCTGCCCTCGCCAGGGATGTGACTGCCATGCAGAGTGTTTGGGGACAGGGAGGGGCTGGGGACAGGGATTGTACAGCCCAGATTTGCCCCAACACCATGCTCTGTAAGTAGAGTGTGTGTGTGTGAGAGTGCATGGAGCAGGGCTGAGCGCTGCCGCTGACCCAGAGGAGGAATTATTGTCCCAATTTAGGTGGTTTCGCTACAGCCAAACCTTTTTCTGTCGCCTGGATCTGGTGGTTTAATTCCTGTTTTGTAGGCTGATTTTTTCCTTTCCGTTCTGACACTAATTGCACCAGGCGCATTGGGAGTGGCGGCTGCTGAGCGGTACCAGCTAAATGTTAAGAAAGGTTTTAAAAACAGACTGAACTCTTCCTTAATGAGGCTCAATCGTGCTCTCCTCCGGGTGGTTTTGTTTTGCTGATCTGTCAGTTTTTCGAGGATTTAATTGCACTTTTTTCATATTAGTCTTTGAAATGGGGCTAAGCAGCTTTCTCTAAAATGCAACACAAAAAGGAGAGATGCTTCCCCATTTTCTTGCTTTGCTTTCATCACTCCAGGGTCGTCATCTGCCAGTGGCCCCTGGGACCCCGCAGTAGTAAAGAATAAAATACGTGAGAGCACAAGTGAAAGGTGGGCTGCGCTGCTGCAGTGGCCCCACAACTGGAAACCCTTGCTGGTGGTTCCCATTGCCTCCTGGCTCCTCTGTCTGTCTCCAGCTGGGTCACTGCTTCTGCTAATCCTAGAGGACCTTCCTAATGTTGGGTTTGAAGGGAGAAGTAGGAGGCAAAGGCTGAACTGGTTTGTCCAATGTAGCTAATTTCCTGCAGAACTGACACAAAAATGAGTCAGAACCAAGCAGTGCTGCAATGCTCTGGGATGGTTGTAGGCTCATAGAGCAGCGGAGCTCGGCAGAGCCTCTGGAGGCCTCTGAGCCCAGGCCCTGCTCGGAGACAGGCCGGCCAGGGCTGTCTCTGCGGGGGTCTGAAGCATCTCCAAGGGCTGGAGACCCCCCAGCCTCTCTGGGTCCCAATGTCCAGCTGCTGCAGTGCTGGGAGTCCAGGGCAGGGGATGCCAAACAGATGATGTTGGGATGGGAGGAGGCAGGGAAGAGCAGGCAGATGTATCCATGAGGCTATTATCTTTATGGCATAGAGAAAACACATTTGAAGCAATCAGCATGGCATTCTTAATGGCTTCACTTCCTCGTGCTCTCCTCACGGGACAGGTTGCACAGCAGCCAGGGCTGCGGGGCTGTGCAAGCGCCGCCCCGCCCCTCACTGCTTTTAACCAGTGCTTTGTTTTGCAGCGATGCACAAAGCTGCTGCTGAGTTTCCTGAGGATGCTGATGAACAACAGAGCAGCGAGAGCTCCAAGCCACACAGCAGTGACTCTCCTTCCTTAGCCTGCAATTTATTTTTACATCCCTCTGCAATTACATTTCTTTTTTTCCACTTTTTCTTCCTTTCCTCTGGCTTTGTTTCTTTTCCTCTTTCTTCTTTTTTCATGTTTATCCCTTAAATATTTCAGTCTCTTATTTCTAGTCTCAGCCTAACAAAGCCTGTTTTCTTTTCTTGTTCCGATGTGTGCCTGCCTCCCTGTGAGCTCCCACCACACTTCTCATGAGGATGTAAAATCTAAGAACCAGATCTTTGAGATTTCAAAATAAAATAAAAGTAAACTCTGCTTTAAAAACACTTTAGCAGGAAAGCCAGGCTAATTGTAAATCAATGAGTCTTAAAATGCAGCATTGATCTCCAGTTAGAAGTTTGAAGGGGAAAGCAGTAATTACTGTACTGAAGGTAGATTTTTTTTTCTCTTAGCAAGTTCTGGGCAGAAGGAAGGCTCATTAGGGCAGCACTTCAGAATCTGAGTAATTAGTTTAAAAAGTACTTTTGTGGTGTTATTCCCATGGCTAGAAATTATTGGAGTCTTCACAGATTTATAGTTCTGCTCTGATAAAGTTTGATTTATTATTGTGTTTGGTGGGGAAGATCCTTCCTCCACAGTCACTTGGGTGAAGATCCAGAGTGGGGATCAGGCCAGGAAGGATTGCTGTGGGCACGTAGGTCTCTTGCCAGCGGGGGAACGTCAGCCCAGGAGGATGGGATGTGAGGTTTTTGTGAACATACTCTGGCCAATACCCCAAAAGAAAGCAGAGCAGACGTCTGGGAATCAGAACAGCGGCTTTTACTCCCTGTGAGCGTCATTGGCCTCCTGCCCAGTTAGCTGCAAGTCCCTTCTTCCTTCCTCATGGGGAAAATGGCCCAGAAGATCTCTCAGTCCTCGTCATACCATGACCAGCTCTGTGCTGTTTCCTTGGGCCATCCCCTGTGCCACCCTCCTCAGGAAAGCAGGACTGGCCTGCCAGGACTGTCAGGCTCCCTTAAGCCCATGGCCTTTCTCCATGGGTTTTCCAGCTAATTCCTCCCATGAGCAGTGTGATCCTGCTCTCCTTTTCCAGGCTGAGGCAGAGGAAGTGGCTGCAGGCACCACCTGGGATGTGGATGCAGCCCCATGTGACCTGGTCTGGGTTTGCTCTGGAAGGTGGGATAGGGCAGAAGTATCCAGGGCTTATTGTTGTTCCCTTTCAAAACTGTGCTGATTTGGGGAAATGACCCTGGAATTAGCATTAATCCATGCGCAGGAAGGCTTTTTGGCATGGGAGGTGAGCCCATCTGCCCTTGGGGAGCAGGTTTGTGCTCCTGCCAGTCTCCCCAGAGTATTAAATTTCGATAGTTGCACAGTCTGACTTGTCAATCCCATACCTCTGGCTGTGGCTGTTCCTACTCGCCAGACTCAATAAATATTTTCACAGAAATGATTCACTTTGCTGGGACTGTCATAGATCTGATTCTGCAGGGAAGGAAAGGGGAAGGTCTCTGGAGGCAGAAAACCCTTGTGTGGCAGAAAGCCTGCTGGGAAGTCAGCTCAAGAAGAATTAGAAACCCTTTAAATAAATGCTTACTTGACATGACTCTGTCTCCCCCAGTCTAACAAGCGGGGAAGCGAATGGCAGCCGCTGGCCAGAAATTGATTGCATTAATTGATATGCCAATAAGAGAGCTTGTTACATCCGCCATTGGTTAGGAGGCCGGCTAACAAGTCCCGCTGATCAATGGAACCAATAAAGATTTCATCCATTAATGAGCAACATGGTAATTAATGTTATCCATAAACCAATTAGCCTGGGTAGCTAATGTGCTGGTTAGCACAGTGAGTGGTGGAGCCGTGGGTGGGCACAGGCCAGCTGGTGCACAGGGGACATCACCTCCCCCGTGTGAAGGAGACATCGTCACCTCTCTGGTGTGCAGGGGACATCACCTCTCCAGTGCCACCATGGGGCTTGGAGCAACAGCCAGCTCACTCTGGGCCTCTCAGAGCAAGGGAGCTGGGAGGGTGGCTGGTGGGATAGGTCACATTGCTGGAAAGGGGCATGCTTCTCTAGATTTTCAAGGCACTTTCAATTATTTCTTTCACTTTTTAGAACCTTTGTGTAACACACGGGCACCTTTCCCACTTATTACATGTTTTTGGAGATGCCCAGGTTTCCATGGTGTAAGGCAGCATTTGGGTTCTTGCTCTATCACTGGAAAGCTGCTGGAGCCCCTCGACCCCCCACCAACCTCAGATGCTGCTGTGCACAGCCCCACACTGGGCTTTCCCCACACCACCAGTACCAGTAAGGGTGTTAACACAGGTAACACAGCATAATGTTGAAGGCTGCTGTCTAAATCCACCTGCCAGGGGTCTGCCCCAGGTGCCCGCACCACTGTGGCATCAGGACACGAGGTGCAGGAGCAGCCCCAGCCCTGGGCAGCATCAGTCCCACAGGCTCCACCGTGGAGTTACCTTGGATTGTTGGATATTGACCCTGGGAGACCCCTTGTGGATTCCCTAATTGAAAATTAATACCAGATCAATGCCATGGGCAATTTGCATATTGATCATAAACAACTTTGAAGGCACCAAGTGTGTGTGGAATCGATAGAGCTCTGGAGCAGGCTGCAGGGAGGGCGTCCCCGTGCCGCTGCCGCGGCGGCTCGCGCCAGAGAACTTCGGTGGAGGCGGTGGAGGTGCTGGGGCAGGGGTGGTTTGCACCAGACTGGGGACACAGCATGGAGTTCACAGCCTTTTCTTGTGGTTCCCTTCAGAAAGGGAAGGAGGGGAAGGGCTCTTGGTTTGCTTATTTTAAACCAAATGGCCACAGCCCAGAGGCATCCCAGGGAGTGGGGGACATCACCCTGTCCTGGGCACACAGCCCTCCCTCCCCACCTGCAATGTGCAGCCTGACGCTTGCAATAGAGGTTTCAGAGGTGCTGTTTTTCAGAGGGCACCAGAAGGGAACTCAGCAGTGATTTTTCCCTGGCATTCTCATCTTAATTTGCTCTGTGAGGGCAGTATTTAGACCCTTCTATGTCTGGCTCAGGACATTCACTGGTTATTCCAGAATGGTTCTTGGCTGAAGGGAACAAATACTTTATATCAAAGTCAAATAAAGCCCCAAAAACTTAATCTGAAAATCTGTAACTCATCCTTGGAAGCTTCTGGCACAGAAGGATTCCTGTGGGCAGGGAGATAAAGCACATGGACAGGCACTGCATTACCTGCCCCTCTGCACACGTGTGCAGCGCCAAGCAATGCCTTGGACCCCGCAGGGGAACCGCCTCTGGCCTGGCCATAGACAGAGCACAGGGAGCAGAGAGAGGGCAGGACTGGAAACCCACGTCCCAAAGTTGCCACTTATTTTAGGAGCAGCCGGCAGCTCCGGGAAGTCGCCGTGCATCTGATCAGCGCGTTACGGAGCTTTCATTGACTCGCCTGTGCTGTGCTGATGAACTGAGGCTGGGGACAAGCGCCTCTAATTGAGAGAAATAAATTCTTATCACAGGCCTCTGCTGGAGTCACCACCTGTGCACGCGCCTTGCTCCAGGTTCCAGGAGTGGATCCAGTCCCTGGAGCGCCTGACGTGCCCTTGCTAGGGGGAAGGAGCCAGGCTCAGGACTGCAGACACCAAGCCCCATCCCGGGGTGGCTGAAAGGTTCTGTCTGCCCAGTCCACTGGCATGGCCCACGTGGTGCTACCGCCCTGCTTGGCCACAGGTCGGCAGCTTGAGAGCCATCAGTACCCTCAAGTGTCTCCTTGGGAGCTGCTCTGTGCTCTTCCCTTTTCCTTGATCCTCTGTCTTTCACTTGGGAGCTGGAGCAGCTGTTCTCCATTCTTACCTGAGACCTGATGACAAGTGGAAGATCCTTCCCTGATATGTGTCAGGAGACATGGGCATCGCAGGGGAAAGGGTTTTGTGATGCTGCAAAAAAAAAATAAGAATGAAGGTATAGTTTCCTTGAAAAGAAACCCATCTGCTGTTTTAAATTAAAAGGAAAAAACAGAAGTCTGGGGTCATAGGGCTCTGCAGCTCAGTGTGGTGCAAGGCTGAGCTGGGCAGCCCCGTCCCCACTGCAGTGGGGCTGTGCTCAGGTTCCCTTGGCTGCTCGCAGCCCCTGTTGTTCTGCCAGTTCCCGGGGCCGTGGACGGGCTGCCTCGGTGAGTGCGTGCGGTGGCGGGGCGGTGAGGAGAAAGGCTTCACTTGACATTCCCTGACCTCCCGGTGCAGCTGAGTGCTGGAGAGGCAGCGCTGAAATTGCAGTCGCTTTCAATTACCCAAAGCCAAGAGAGGTGGAGAAAAAGGGGCTGTTGGCTCCAGGAAACTGAAGTTGCTGCTGCTGAAGGCTCGTTAGTACACGGGGAAAAGCAATTACTGACGTTTTGCCAGTGCCACTAACCCAAACCCACGGAGGAGCAACCCAGACCAGGCTGTGGCCATCCCTGCCGTGCAGGGTGATGTGGAACCCCCCCAAGCATGCCCTCAAGGACAGCTCCATGGCTGCAGAGCTGTGGGGTGTCTCCCCTCCCTGTTCTCCTCAGCAGGTGTTGGTTGTGCATGCAAGAGCTCACCTGTGTTACCTGCTCCCTCTTCTGCACCAGCCCAAGTGGTGTTTGGTATCAGAGAGCTTTGAGGGGGCTGGCAGAGGGGCTGGCAGGGAGGTTGATGGCGTGGGAACGAAGACTCTGCAGGCTGTCACTGACAGGACTGGAAGTGGGGCTCTGTCTTGGAGGGGCCACCTCTCTGTCATGGCCTCTGTTCTTCAGCCATTCACACCAAAATCTTTGGTACTGCAGCTCTACCAGGCTGGTTTTTCTGCCTGGTGAGCCTGCACAGGTATTGCCCTTGTGCTGCTGAGCTGTCTGTCCAGCCTACTGGGCGTACTTGCCTTGTCCTTCCCAGGGCTCCTGGGGACACTCAGCTCCTAACTCCAAAGTCCCCTTAAAAGCTTAAAGGCTCTGGGCAGACTTGACTTTGGTTGCCACTGCAATGACCCCTCTTGTTTCCTGATGCTGGTAGTCTGAGCATCCCTCCTGGCTCCTCCTGCCTTCCTTAGTCACAGAACCATTTAGGTTGGACAAGACCTCTAAGGTCCTTGAGTCCAGTTGACCAGTCAGCACCGTGTCAACTAGACCATAGTGCTGAGTGCCACATCCAGTCATTTCCCTGACCCCCAACTGCCTTTGCCTTGAGGCAGCAGCACATCTGGGGGTGATCCTCTTTCATTTTTTATTATACCTATTATTTATGGCCATTTATGATTTCCCATGTTTGGGGATGTTGCTGCTTTCTAGAAATGAGGTCCAGGAAGAGCCCGCCAACACAGGCCTGGGACCTAGTCACGAACAAACCGACCAGACCATGGGTGTCAGACCCTCTAGGACTCTTCCCCATGTACAAACCATCCTTAGGGACATTCACTTAGAATTGTTGGTCTTTTTTCTATGTTCTTTGTAACAAAAAACTTGCCTCCCTGGGGACAAGAAGTGACGATTTGCCATGAACACTGTACCCAGCTGTGGACCTGCTCCCCTGCCCTGGATCAGCCCCACCACTCCCCTCCACTGCCCCATGTCTGTGTAGGGAACTTGTGGTACTGTGGGCTGCAGGGATGTTTTAATTGTCCGTAAACCAGGGCACTGCAATTACGGCTTTCCAAGTTTTTAGCTGAGCTTAAAAGAACTCCAAACATGCTGAGATGGGGAGACAGTTGGGGAGGGGGAGAAAGAGGGTCAGCAAGACATTAATTAACTTTTCCTTGGAGCAATACCATGGAGAGGGAGAACAGAGTAGGAGTTGTAGGACTTGTATATTTTTTAAAAAAAAATGAGCAGAAAGAGGACATTTTACTGTTTCATTTAAGTGTGGTTTGCGAGGATGATGGGTTAAGGTTGTTAGGAGCTCTCCTGTGTATATTCAGCCCCTAAGGCTAAGCATGAATTAATTATAGCTCATTTTTGTTATAGTTACAGTGTTCTCAAGATGTACCTTGTTGCAAAGTTGCTAAAGTTGGCTGTTAAGTTCAGTTTGGCATCAGTACTGGTTTTGTTTGTGGATCGCCGCAGTTTTTCTGAAGTGAGCCTGTGTTCCTGGTGAGCACAAAGCATCTCTTGCTCTGCTGGCATGGCTTGCTGAGGGCCTGCAGTGCTCTGCTCCAAAGGAACAGGTGACAGGATAAGGGGAAATGGCCTTAAATTATGCCAGGGGAGGTTTAGATCGTGTACTGGGAAAATTCCTTCCTGGAAAGGGTTGTCCCCTTGGCACAGGCTGCCCAGGGCAGTGGTGGAGTCTCCTTCCCTGGCAGGATTTAAAACCCACATCGATGTGGTACTTGGGGTCATGGGTCAGTGGAAGCCTTGCCTGTGCTGGAGGAACAGTTGGACTCAATGATTTTAGAGGGCTTTTCCAACCCACATGATTCCATGGCTCTACCAAACCTGCCATTGTCTGTCTGCTCGAGCAGTTCCACCGTGTGTCTTCAGCAGAAGGCCAGGGTTGCCTTCCCTCACAGAGTGGGGCTGGGCACCCGTCCCCCGGGGCACCTTTGCTGTGCTCCTGCCTTGTCACCTCTGCCACCCAGCTCCTCCATCCTCTTCCTCCCATGTGTCCCCTTTGTCTCTGGACCCTTGTCCCGCAGGTCTCTGTGTGGAGACTGCTCTGTCCTCTCCCAGCAGACCTAGAGCTGGAGATGGGCTCTTCTGTTTTGCTGTTTGATCTGTGTTTGTGTTTTTGCATGCATCTCCTTTCCAGCTGATTCCAGTTTGGAGCTATGTTAAACTGTGCAAAATACTGTTTAAAAGAAAAAGAGAAAGGAACTTGTCAAGATGCATTTGTTAGATCACGTTTAAAATGAAACAGAATTGAAGGTAGTTTTTGTCCAAGAAAGGGGAGGCTGAAAAGCCGTCAAGCCGCAGGAGAAAACCCCTCCTTTGTTGTCCTCCTGACATTGAAGTGTAATTTTTCATGGTTATTTGGACTGGAAAATGGGGGGAAAGGGAGAGATGGGCTTGCGATTATTTCCCATAAATGACAACACAATCACATCACGCTCCACTACAAACATGCTCAAGGAATTTGCCTTTTTTTTTTAATATTTCATATGTAAAAATAACAGCAACCTTTCTAGTGCTGCTGAAATTAAAGGGGGTAAGTCCCTGTTGGGTTTCACTGGCTTAAAATGTAGCCCAGTTTGTGAAAAACATGGACAGCCTTGTTCCCAGGGAGGGGGAGAACGGCAGTGCTCTCCCAGGGAAGGAGTTCTTGGTTGTGCATGCTCTATCCCTGGGTGTGTTAAGGCCAGATTTGATGGGGCTTGAAGCAAGCTGGTCTAGTGGAATGTGTCCCTGCTTATGTCAGGAGTTTGGAACAAGATGGTCTTGAAGGTTGCTCCCAAGCCCAAACAATTCTGTGACTCTGTGATGTCTGTGTCAGCTGAGCACGCCATAGTCAGCAGTTTCTGTTTGTCAGTGAAAGCAGCAGAGGAGCTCTGGCCCTTCTGGAATGGAGCTGTCTGGGAAATAAGTGTCATTAAACTAAGGTACTCATAGTGTTATATTGTTTTCCTGCAGCCCTTTGTCAGGTGGAACTCATCCACCAGCTTTGCATCCAGGCTAGAGCTCGGTGGCATTTCTCTTATAACCTTGCCTGGTGCTGCCTTTGCGCTGCTTGGAGTCTTGCCTTTCCTTTCAGGAGAACAGTAGGAATGAACAAGCTGATGCAGAGTAATCCTAGGAGCTGGCACAGATGGTGTTGCAGCACATACATGCATCTGGAGTGGGAGCTGGGGTCAGACCCCCCACCTGGGCTCTGCCTCTGCTCTGTTAGCACAGCAGAGGGCACTGGGCCCCTGGGCATGGTGTGAGGTGGGACTGCCCTCCCTGTGCCTCTCGGGGACCCTGCATGGTGACCCTGGCACAGCTCGGGGGCAGCTCAGCTCATCCAGGGCTTCCCGGGATGCAGGAGGGCAGCAACCCGCTGTGCAGCTCCCTCCTCCTCCATATGAAGCCAAACCTCTCTGCCCAGGGCCCTGGGGGACTCCGGTTTAAGGTGTTTGAAAGCAGCTGAACTCGGACTCAGTGGGGTGGTGGGACCCGGCAGAGCAGCCTGCAGCACCCAGTTAGGCCTCAGCCCTGTCTTCCTGTCGGCTTTTTTGGCTACTTATCCTGAAAAGGGGAGCACCAGAGATTCTTTTTGTTCCAAAGGAGAGACCCTGTGTACAATTAAAACTTGTTTCTGGTAAACCTCATTCCAGGAAAGATGAGCTTTTAACAAAAGGCTTTTGACAGCTGCAGGGTATTTCATTTTTTTAATGCCAAATGAAAAATCAATACATTTTTCTAGGTTATACATATTCAGAACAGGCTTGATATTTCCATTATAATGGAAAATGGGTGTCTGCACATCTCGCCTGTCAGAGCTGCACCGCCACATTTTCCAAGCCACTGCTAAATATTTCAAACCTGATTTGATTGTGGTTCATGACAGCTAATGTTTCTCAGCTCCTGAGCCTGCCGGAGGGTGGAGAGGCAGCGCACGCTCTTTCCCATGCCTGCATTTCCGCCACCAAAGAAATGCCCTTTATCCCTTCGGATGGATAAGAGATCTGGGTTTGTTAAGGAAAACCTGGCTGGGAGAAAGAGAGGTGAGGGGTCTTGGGCTGTTCAAGCTGGTCTGGATCCCATCAGCATTTGCCGACTTCTGCAGCTCTCAGACGTGCTGGGTTTGGGAAGGGACAGCCCTTGGTGGGGTGATCCTGTGCAATTGCACACGGCAGTTTGGGTACATTTTGGTGTGTGACTGAGTCAGAGGTTCCCTGACCTCTGCAGAAGTCAGATACTTGTGATTTTCCAGACTCTTCTCCTGCTCTTCCTCTCCTCTCCCCCCACACTTAGTGAATGGTTTAATTTTAAATTAAAAGGAAATACTGCTCTCTAAAATGATTTATTCATGAAGGAAGAAAAGACTCTGCCTAGGATTTTGCATGGGACAGGTGGGTTGGAATGGAAAAGCAGTTCCTTTGGCTCCAGGGGCTACAGCTCCTTGCTCTCAGTGTTGACCTGAGCCCTGGCAGTTGGAAAATTCCTTTTAGAAGTTATTAATAAAGTACTATGGACTCAGGGATGGAGCTCCAGCATGGTAACCAGTGCCCAGTGTGTGTTGTTTGGATTTCCCGGGGACATGATCCCCCCACACAAATCCCACAGCAACAGGTCTTGCACCTCTGACATCCCAGCAGCATGTGCAGCTTCTGGGAGGAGGGGTCAGGTAGTAGAGAAAAGGTCGTGGTGGTTTGAAAGTAAATTCCCTGTGTCTTGCTGACCACTACTCATTCAGTCTCAGGAGCTGGTCCTGGGGTGGTCTGCACACTCTGCTGCAGTTGGGTCCTGGGGGTGTCACAGAGGATGGTGGTGGGCTCTGGTCGTGTTCAGCGTGACACCAGTTTGCAGTGGCAATGGAAGCTCCTTTGGTGGGCAGTGGACTGAGGGGAGGAGCAGACCTTTCCCTACCAGGTGTGCTGCTGGCCTTGTTCTCGCAGAGGAATGCCCCTGAGGAGTTCAGGGGATGGATGGCTGGGTGCCTTCACACGGGTGTTGGCTTTCCAGACCTGCGCTGCACCCTCGAGCTGCCGCTGTGGCTCCACAGCCACAGAGAGCATGGGCACAGACCTTTCAGGAGCAGGAGCTTTGCTGCTTTTGCTGTCAGTGCTGAGCTCTCTTGGCAGAAGCTGGGTCAGACATGGGTCTGGGCATTGGAGGCGAGTTCTCAGCGGGTCAGAGCCCAGTGCAGCACACAGAACCAGCTCGGGGGTGGCTCTGCCCACCGTCCCTGGGCTCAGTGGGAGCACTGGGCTTTGCCACAGGCCAGACTGAGCCTGGTGAGCAGAGCAGCCTCAGCCTTGCAGAGAAGTCTGCTGGAAGGGGATCATGAGGCAGATGGAGTTAGTGCTTCCCCTTCCCTGGGGTCTGTGCCAGAGACCCTGGCACCAAGGAGATGAGCAGGACCCCTACCCAAGCTGGTTCAGAGCCTCCCTGGGCAGATGTGCTGGGCTCTTCTCCCTTCCCATCCTGCTTTAGAAAAATTACTTTTCAGAAAAAAAATGGCTCGGGGTGGAGCAGGCGGAGGGTTTGCAGCTGGATCTGCTCCCTGCCCTCTGCCTAGCCTGGGGTGTTGAGCCAGGAGCAGTTTGTGTCCTCAGAGAGGAGCATTCCTGGCACAGGGGCTCTGGAGTGCTCAGTGCCAGGGATGTGGGGGCTCAGTACAGGCTGGCAGTGGCTGGACAAGAGGAGCTGCAGCCATGCTGGGGATTTGCTGTTTGTAGCCTTGTTTTTTAATAATTTTCTCCCGTTATTGGTATTCATAGCTCACATTTTTCCGGTTACTGTCCGCCTGGGCTTTCATCCATTTTAAAGAGCTATTTTTTCCCTTGTTGATGATGATGATGGTATAAAGACAGATGGTGTAACTGCTTATGAATGTCCTATTTTATTCCCCTCGAACCAGACAGCACACTGGAAGACACGTATTATTTCCACATGCTCAGGTTAGAGCCCAGACAGCGGCTGAGCCTGGCTCGCCCTTCCTCTTCCTCCCATGCCGATGCTGACACCTCCGGGTCGCAGCCGGGAGTGCCGCTGCGCCAGGAGCCCTTTGTTGTTCAGCCAGGCTGGGGCTCTGGCCCGGGGGCTCTGGGCCAGGGCTGGGGCCAGGGCAGTGGGTGATGGGCTGCAGGCCATGGGCAACGGGGGCCGTCTCCTCACAGTGTCCAGGGGGGCCTCAGAGCACCTGAGCCAGCAGAGAATGGTTAAAATGATGATTGAAATTAAATATAGAAACCCATTAACAAAGGTTTTTAATGAAGCCAGCTAAAATCTGCTTCCACAGCAGCTGCCCATCTGAAGGGGCACTCTTGCCCTGTGTGAAGTGGTTTGAAGACACCAGAGTGGTAGGGTTGTGGTGGGGATGGTTTGTTGTGTTTTTTCCCTAGAGTGGAAAAAAGATTGGAATTTTAATTTCTGAAATGTGAACCCAGCTGCTGGTTTCACAGCCCTTCTCCCAGCAAACTTGAACACTCAGCTCACATGGCAAACTGCCCATCTCACCCCTCCACCAGTGATATGTGTCTTTCTTCATGTTGGATGCCCTTGTCAGCACTGCCACCCATCTCCCTCCTCACTCCCAATTTAGGCTGTCATATCCTCAAAGGGCACTGCTGAGTATCTGCATGCTGCTAATACATATTTTTAATCTGAATTCTAGCCGTCTTTGTTAGGAGGAGGATGGGGGTTGGTGCTTGAACCAGTTAGGTGGTTCAGGTAAATCTCAGGATAGCATGGGTTCATGGGGTTTACAATGACCAGATAATGCGAGTTAAAATTCTAAACTATCTTGCCTAAAAATGAGTATAATGGTCTAAAAGTGCCCTTTTTAACCCAGTGGCGGGGTAGCCCCTGTCAGTTCCAGGGACAGCACGTTAATAGCCATGATAACAGATGATAATGCGACTGTTACATGCTGGTGTAAGAGCTGTCACTCCCAGTGTCCCACTGGCGAGTATGACACCTTGGAGTGGAGCTGCACCACGCTGGGTTGACACGCTCTGTGCCCCTGCTGTGCTTATGGGCTGGACCGTGGTGCTCTGTGTTTTGTTCGGAGCTTTCAGCACTTCACCAAGTGTTTCCTCCATGCTTTTGCACCTGCATGGTGCTGCCCAGGTTTGCAGACTCTTCCCCTGGCTGGGATGAAGGCAAGAGTGCTGGCATGTTCCTCCTGTGCCTCATATCTGGGCTGGGGCTGTAGCAGACCAAGCTGCTGCGAGCTTGGTCTGAGCAGGAGGGACGTCATGTCTCTGGTGACCTGGGTCACTACTGCACCATGGCAGTGGGGCCAAAGAGCCTGAGGGAGGGATGACGAGGAAGGATGAGGCTGAAGGTGCTGGAGGCTTGAGTCACTCCCTGATGCTTCTGTAATCCCTGACGTGGCTGGGGTAGAACCTTCTTGTGTAGACAGCCATGTAACTGGACATGACACCTCAGGGGACCTCAGTAGCTCCAGGTGGTAAAAGGAGGCGAGGTTCTTCATTTTGTCTTCATCTCTCACTTTCCTCTACAGTTCCTGTCTTGACTAATAAGCAGGTGTGTTGGGAGAACACTGGGCAATGTTGATACCTGTCACCCAACACTTGTGCACAGCCTCAGCTGCTGCTCTTGCTCGTTGGCAGCTGCACGTTCTTCTGTTCTGCCTTCCATGTCTGTGTCACAATTTCTGCTTTTCTTGTTTCAGAAGAACCCAGTGAAGATGTGGAAGGGCCCAATGAAACAGCTGGCGATGCTGAGGAGCCTGCCAAGGAGCAAGAGAGTGGAGGGGACAAGGACCAGAGTAAATGGACAGGTATGATTCTGTGATATAGCAGAGGTGGTGTCTGGTCTGTCATTTTCTTTAAATCCAGGAAAGGGAGGTGGGAAGAACACTGGTCCACAAAACCCTTTTTAACTGACCACAACGTGGCAGTGGCAGTGTGACATAAGTGTCATCCTCTGTGAAGGCTTTGGGTGTAGCTTCTTGACATACTCAATAGTTAGAGTTGTGGTGGGTCATGTGTCCCCCTGTAAGCCCCAGGCTGACACTGGGCCATGGTTGTTCTGGGACTGGACCCAGGCAATGGGGATCAACAGCTGGGAGAGGAGGAGGGAGAAGGGGATGACCCCTCCTGGCAGCAGCCACCACATGGTTGGATTAAGCATATCATTTGATGATTCTGTGATTGTCCTACTCTGGAGAGGGCCATCCATCTTCCACCCTCATCTGGCCCCTGCTGGCTGCATCAGCCTGGGTGCAGAATGTGAGGTGCTGAAGGTGGTATTCGTGTTCCTTGGCCCGGGACACAGCAGTTCTGGCTCCAGGTTCCATTTGGTTGGCAGGCTCAGCATTGGTCCATGCCATGCCTCAGTCTGCACAGAGACCCCTCTTCCAGGCAGCCTTCTCCTGCTGCATTCACAGTTGCCTCTTGGTGAGCCCCAGACAAAGACATTTTGTCTTACGTAGTCTTCCCAAAATGGAATGTGGTATTTCACCTCTACAGTTATAATCCCAGCCCATCTCAATCTCAGTCAATGGAAGATGTGTCCTGACTGATAGAGAGAGCAAGCTGGGCCCTGTGGGCTGTTGAAGTTTATGCTTTCAGTATGGGCTGCACTTGCTGAGGTTGCCCTGTGTGTCCTTCCTGCCACAGACTCACTCTTAACCCAGAAGTGCAATTTTGCTTGTCTGTGGTTGGTTTTTAGTCTCAATTCATTGTGTGGGATCGTGTGATCCTGAGCACAACCATTTTGTGAAGTGTCACAGAAAGAGGTAAGTATTGTTTAATGATTAAATCTCTTCAGGGGTAAATAGGGCCCTTTGCCCAAACCTGAAGCACTTAAAAAGGCTGATCTGTGTGAAAAGATTGTATCTCAAAATATGTAAGGAACAATGAGGAGCCTGCTTTTTTACTCTTTTCTGTCCAGAAACTGAATTTGGATGGTTTAATCTCTTCACCCTGCCAGTGAAACTCCTAACCCAGTGTTTGTGAGGCAAGGAGCAGATCAGAAATGGGACAGCTCCATGGGGTCTGCAAAGGGAGCTCTATGGGGAGGATGCAGAGCACACGTGTGAGCCCATGGCGCATGGCACTGGCCTTGTGCGAGCCAGGGTTTGTCTGATGTGCTGATGCTGAACTCAGGCCCTGCTTCCAAACGTGTAACAGCACCGCCCTGAGCTTCAAAGCAAGATCAGGTTACCAATTGTTGCTGTCCAGCAGGTGTGCAAAGCAGGCACCACACCTTGACCGTGTTTCTGCTCTTGTCCCTCGAGGAACATGGCTGTGTTGACAGGTGCTCCTGGACCTCAGACATGGGAAGGAATAGAAACTGGGTCAGGTTATTCCTGACCTCCCCAGAAGTGTACAGGGACACAAAAGCCCGATACAAGTGTAGCCGTGAGCAGGGAGGGGAGCAGGCAGCACCGGGGAGCTCTCCTTGGAGGAGGAGGAGGAGGTTGCTGACACAGCTGGTCTGCCCTGGGCAGCAGGGGAGGGTCACAATGCTGGAGAGCACGAAGCCTTCTCTGCATTTGCCTTCACTGAGCAGAGCAGCTCAGCCCGTGTCAGCAGCACCGTGGGGAGAGCCCGTCCCCCAGCTACCAGGGAATGGGCTGCAGAGCCCTTGGTGATGCTGAATGTTGTCCCTGACCTGCTGTGCTGTACCTGGGTGTTGGGAGACAGTGCCTGGAGCATATCAAACCTGCCAGCTGCTCTCTCTTCTGCTGTGCAGAGGAGAGGGGAGCTGCGTGAGGGACAGGCATGGGGCTTGTCCCTGACCAAAGGAGTGGCTGGGGAACTGTACACCTGCCATCTCTGCCCCAGATTTTCCTGGGAACTGACCAAACAACTGTTTGTAAGTGCTGATGGGAAGATAATGAGATGAGGAACAGTCGACACAGATTTGTCAAGAACAAATCATGTCAACATGACCCAATTTCCCTTCGTGTGAAGAAGGTCCTGTTTGGAGTCAGTGTCTCCTTGGGAAGGCTTTAGATGCCACTTTTCAGGACAGGCTGAAATGAAGCACAGACACTGTGGTGTAGGTGACAATATCGTGCCATTGGTGGGTTTCATTAGTACTGGGAAGCTCTCTATTCCTGAGCTGGGGTGTTGGGGAGGCTCGGCAGCAATTTCAGAAAGCCCAAACAGCAGGAATGACCCAGAACGGAGCAACATCAGTCAGGAGGAGAAAATGGAATGAACAGGCTTATTTGATCCAAAAAAAGACCAAAGAGGAGGACAAGATAAGTCTTGTTGTGCATGAAATGCTTCTGAAAGGAAGGAAATAATTTGTTCTCCATGTTGAGGATACAGACAACAAGACACAAAGGGCTTAAATTGAAAGGAGAAAGATTGATGTTAGATAACAAATTTTAAAAAGTCTTCCTGTACAGCCTGTGGCTTCAGCACTGGAGTGGGTTTTCTGGGAAGGTTCCTCAGAGGTCTTTCAGGAAGATTAGAGGAGCTGCCGTCGGCAGTGAGGCAGGCTCAGTCTCTCCTGCTTTGGATGGACTGGCTGACCTTCGGAGAAGCCTCTGAGCCAGGTGACTCTGAAGATGCAGACAGGGCCAGGAGAGGTGTGGGCTGAAAGCCAGTGGCAGGGCATGTGAAAGGGGAGGGGGACAGACCCTTCTGAGGCTCACCACCTGCAATTTGATTGTTACGTTCCTCAGCAATTTACTCCCCTTTGTGCTTTGGTTTCCTCACTGCACACAGGGGATTTATTTCTTCCACTTTCTTAAAGGTTTGCAAGATCTGTAAGAAGACACTGAGTTCCTTTGCCCATCTCCCTGCCCCAGCCCAGGGGTGAGGGTCTGCACTGTGGTGGGTGCAGTCCAGGCACAGCCTGTCCTGGGATTAGTGTCAGCACCAAGGAGAAGACCTGTTTTCATTGTAAACTTGTCAAAATGTCTCAACTGCAAAATAAATTTACTGATTCGTTCTTTGTATTTATTTTAAAATGGAACAATGTGAAGCAGGAGCTTTTTTTTTAGTGGATACTTTTCAACTGAATATACACGGGTAAAACTCCATCCTGTATAAGGACTCATTGGATCTTGATTTTCACAGACATCTCTGTGGTTTCTGGAAGGTTCTGGAAGGTGGCAGTGCCTCCACACTGGAGCAGGGAGATGCTGTATGCCTGATGGCTCAATGTGAGACATTATCTTGTCATGACTAATGTGAGATTTAGCACAAGCAAACCAGCGAGGGCGAAAGGAATCGTGGCTGATCCTGACTCCGTTTTTAAGGCAGGATGTAGATAATGGATATTCAGCTGAAGCCCTGCTCATTGCAGCACAAGGCTTCTCAGATTTGGGGTGGTGCTGGTTCATGTCTCTGATGGAGAAGCCCATCACCAGCAGTGACCCAGCTACCAGAGGCTTCCTTAATGCACTCTCCATTGGGTACATGGAGAATATCAGGGGGTTTTCCACAAAAAGTCTACTTAAAACATAGATTGAAATGAAATCTTTCTGGAGGACTGGCCTGAAGGGCTTTTATTTTTGTTAATGATTTTTTTTTTTTTTTTTAATACATGATGCTCACCTAACAGAGCAATTAGTGCAATGGACCGTCCCTGATTCGAATCCGTGGTAGATTGCTATTAAAGGAAGTATTAATGGGCTGCTGAGAGCTGGGAAATTGTTGCAGAAAAGTGTGTTTATGGAGTATGGTGCTGGCAGGCATGATTTCAATCGGATTTGACATGTTTAACATAAATGTATACTGCACAGCTCCTGCAGTTTATGAATAATTCCTACAGGCCGACTGCCTTTCTAATTACTGAAATTGAAAAAAACAGGTCAGGCACATCCTGACGGAAATCTATTCCTGCTCCTCCCCCCGGCTGCTTTTTGCTGCTTTTTTTTAATATCTGGCATTTGTGGAGCACTTAATGGCCGGGATGTTCTGGGGGCCTGAGAGGCTGGGAGGAAGGGGACGAGGGGCACCATGGAGCCACTCTCAGCACTGGCGCCTGGGCAGGGGAAACCTGGGAGAGGGGATGGGAGAGAAGGACTGAGAGGTTGCCTATAACTGTGTTTTTCCAAAGATATATGAAGCACAAAAGGCTCCTGGGTGGCAGCTGCAGCCCAGAAACGTGGCTGGGCCGGGTGGCCTCCTGCAGCAGCCGGCTCAGCTCCAGGCATGCTGGGCTCGGGCGGCATGGGAGATGCTGCAGGAACTGGACTGGGCTCCAGGAGAGGCCTGTGGTGCCAAGCAAAGTGCCACCTCCGTGAGTCCCTGGTGCTGCTTGGCAGCTGCTGAGCGTTCCATGTTCTTATGGAGCAAGGCAGGGAAGTCTGGTGGTGGCTGGAGCTTCTGGATATGAATATTTAATGGTAATTCAGCTGTGGGTACTCGCTGCAGGTGGGAAGGTATGACACAGCATTAGAAAAACAAATTATCCAGCCATTTTCAGGGCTGGAGCCACGCAAGGCCACAGCAGGACGGGTGCGTGTGCCGTGGGGGGCCTTTGCCTGTCAGTCAAGGTTCTGTCAAATACAGAGCTGAGAAACGCTGTAGAGCAACAGGTAATGCACAGGCCTCAAAGTGTGGCTACAGCAGCTGATTAGAATGGGAGTTCCTTCAGGGAGTGGGGAGTTAAAGAGTGTTTGAGGAGGAGGTGTTGGCGGTATGTGACTGAGGAGACAGCAGTGCTGGGGCAGCACTGGGTGCTCCCTGCCCTTCCCCGGAGCTCCGTGTGGCTCTGGCTGTTCCTGGATCATGGCAGTTTCTGCAGAACGGATGAAACAGATAAATTAGCCCTGGATTTTCGGAGACACACAGGTGCTGTAAGGGCACGGGGTAGCAGCCTTGGGCGTTGATGGCACAGGGCTGTGTGGCACAGTAGCAGCTCCCACCGGTCTGAGGACTTGTGGTGCTGAGTGATGGCTCCAAGAACACGTTGAGGTGATTTGAGGAAGGAGGCACCACCAAATACAGAACGCTGTTTTCCATCAGGCAGTGAAAGCCCAGTTCCCTGGCCTCACTGAGAACTTTCCCGAGCAGTGGCTGGACTTTGTGCGTGGCAAGGAGATTTTGGAGGCTGGTGGTGTTTAGATCAATGGCAATAGCAGAAACCCCACTGTAAATTTCTAGGGCAAGTGGCAAGCTGCTTTACGGAATGCAGGGAGATGAGAACCTCTGGCTTACGGAAAGCAGCATGAATTAATAATCATTTAATTGGCTTTTCCATTATGTTGCTTGGTTGGGAGATGGAAGTTTAGATGAAGGGGCTGTCAGTGATACTTTAGCTAAAAGAATCTGATGGGTAGGAGGTGGGTGGTGACTTCCTTTCTACCAGGGTGGAGAGCAGCAGTTTAGGGGATCCATGCTGGCTTTGCCTCTGGAACCAGCAAAGGAAAGGCCCCCACTTCCAAAGAAGTGCCCATCTCACTGCTGGAATAATCCCAGGGAGGACCTCTCCTCCTCCTCTGAAAAGCAGAAGCTGCTGAGAAGAGAGAGAAGATGGGTAGAGCTCCAGAAGTGCTGTGGCAGCCCTGCCCCATCGCACTTGGCTTTTAGGGGACATTTGTTGAGAAACACAGATCTCCCTCTAAGTCAGCAAATCTGAACTAAATCCATTTCAAGGGTCAAATAACAATACTGTCCCATACGTAGGCATACATCATACTTGAAACCAAATTCCTTTTCCTGCCCTGCAAGGCCTGAACCTGGGAGCGAGATGCTGGCCGTGGTCATGGCCCAGGCAGCGTCTCCATGGGCTCCAGGGCCACACAGCCCTTCAAGGCCATGGCCTTTTGGACATTCTGAACTCAGGACATTCTGTCCTGTTCTCCCTGCACGAACAGAAGGTCCCATGCTGTGCTTAGAGCTCTGCAGGCAGGTGCCAAGCCATGTCCTCATTTCTCCTGGTAGCAGAGAGTTCTTAATTCCTCTGATCATTTGTGATGTGGACTGAATGTGTCATTTTGTGCATTTGACTGTTTATCAGCAATACGCTTCAGTCTTGGTGTTAAAATTCCCAGTTGAGCTGTCAGCTCAAAAACTAATACTTAAAATAAATATACCATGTGCAAAAAATCAGTTCTTCTTGGGTCTGGAGAATCACCAGTAATTCTGCTTTTGCAGGATTAAGGTTATGGGGTTGGATCAAGTGCATTTAATGGAATTGGACACTTAGGAGATGGTACATTTTAATTACCTGTTACTAATTCTAAGCAGGCTGCTTCACAGTAGAAAGGAGATGAGAAAATACCCTGTTGTGATTGCCAAGGTTGGAGCTGGTGTTCAGCGGCCTGGGGTAACTGATGGTTGGGCAGATGTCAGTCTCTGCATCCAGAAACACTCCACTGGTGAGCAGCTGGCAGTGGTTGGTGCCCAGTGCAGGGACATAGTGTGGACCACACAGGAGCCACGGTCACCTGGGCTAGAGAGGTCTAAAGGGACCCAAAACCATGATTGTCACTGTCATCTGTGCCTAGTGCAGGTCTAGAGCAGGGCTTGCATGGCTGTGCCAGACCACCCTGGCCGACCTGGGGTCTCCAGCTGCTTGTCCCAACACCCAGCGGCCTGATGGGGGCTGGCATGTTGGTGTCCGAGGTCACACTGAGCACTGGACAGTGCCAGCAGTGACCAGGCTCCTGACAAGGGCCACTCACATCACACAGGGCTCAGGCACAGCATTTAAAGGCAGGGTGGTCCTCCAGCTGCCACGGTCTGGCTCTTGATGGTGGTCTCTCCTGCCCAAACCCTCTGGGAGAGACTGTGTTCCTCAGCAGATGAGCAGCAGAGTGCTGCCACGTTCCCAATGCTCCAAGTACGTTTATTGTAGGAAGCAAGGAAGGTCAGCTCTGGCCCTGCAGACATCTTTTAAGTCCTTTCCAGTTTTGAAGCCCAGGGACAGTCTCGGTTCAGGCAGTGAGCTGAGTGGAACAGCTCGTCATTCTGTGAGGGCAGAGCAGGATCTGTGATGGTGTCCGTCAGTCAGCACCGACTGCAAACTCACTCCATGCCCGGTTTGGATGTTTTTGCGGAGTTGGCAGCACAGCAGAGTCCCGGGGTTTGGGTTTCAGGTACAGCCAGGACTTTACCTGCATGCATGGAGGCTGCTGCCCAGCCAGGCATGAAGCACACCAGGCATGCAGCCGGCAGTGCTCTGGGGAACAAGATCACTTCAAGCCCATTCGGTATGGACAAGCCTACCAGGAGAAATTCAGCAGTCCCAGATCAAATCTTCTAATCCCTGCCTCCCCCTGGCAGTACCATTACCTGTTTGTAATACTTGTTTTCCCTCTCCTGGAACATACTTTGCCTCTGTTCAGCTGAAAGCAGAGATGGGGACTGGCAGGGAAGGTAGTTGGAAATGGGAATTGTATTCTTCACTGTGATGCGGTACTTTTGGAAATACAGCTCATGCCAGTGCACAGAAGGGTCTTTGGGAAGGAAGCAGTTTGCTCTGACTCTTGACAATACCATCTGAAACAAGGAGCAGATACCAGCAGGTTCACAAGTTGAGTAGGAGACAGGGGAAAGAGTATGGGGGACTGGCCTGGGAATGCTACAGTGCCTTGTTAATCGGCAGCTGATCCATCATATTAAATATCCAGCTGTCAGATATTACCTTTCAAGTGAAAATGAATAACTCCCATTAAGGGCGAAATGGGTTTGAAGTCGATTCGAGACAGATTAAAGTACCGTTATGAATGTGTGTTCGGGGAGGAGGAGACGGGGGCTGTGTATAATATACTTGTCCTTACAGTTTTTAAATAATAGATGTCCCACAAATTTATGTACTGAAGGCAGCCAGGGTTCTGGGGAGGAAAAAGGTCAGGGATGTGCTTCTCCCAGTGCCACAAGTTGTCGAGTGTTTTGCTGTTGACTTCAGGGCTCGTTTGCATTTCTCTGTTTTGGACGGAATAAAATGGCCTTTCCTCAGCTTATCACAGTGGGAGTGTTTCCTGTTGGCTGGGTCCCACCAAAATCAGGATTTTGGCAGGACCATGTGCTAGGAAGCACCAGATCTGCACATTCCTCTGGAGGCGTGGGCTGAGCTGGCCAGAGCCATCCCAGGAGCACCACTGCTGCCAGCTGAGGTGCCATCCATGGGGCTGACAGCCACAACCAGCAGCCCTCTCCAGGGCAAACACATTTCAGAGTGTCCATGTGTAGAATGTCCTGGGTCAGCCAGGGCTATGAGTAGGTCCAGCTGCTCCTGGAGGTGACACATGGGCCTTCACCATCTGGCCAAGCATTTGTGTGTCCAGTGCAGCCACGGGCCCAGAGTCCCCTGCCACCTGCAGGTTGTTAGCAGCCCCCAGAAACAGATGAGGTCTTTCTGCTTCTGGCCACCAGTGACACAGTTCCCTTGCTGTGGGAGATTGGGAAGAATAAACTGGTTTTGGCCAGGTGTGCGTTGTAGGACACAGGTCAGTCCTCAGATTCATCCTCCTCCAAGTCCTTAGGTGTGTGTCAAGCAGTAAATGGAAGTACTGTCATGGTCCAGCCTAGGCCTCTTTGGGCTGTCCTGATGGTAATTGCTTTTTGTTGCAGCACCAGCCAGCCAGCCAGAGAAGGAGCTGACGGAGCCTCCAGCACCCTCTAAGCGGATATCGTTTCCCAGCAGCTCTGAGTCGCCTCTCTCCTTTAAGTGGTCAAAAACTGCAGAGGAGACCAAATCAGAGCAGGTAAGATGGAAGAACCCATCTCTCTGTGCAGGTAATGTGTTTCCAGTGTTCTAAAAGCAAAGACTAAAATGGGAGAAAGAAGATGAAAGGTGATAACTGGTGGTAGAAGGCATCAAATTATTGAAGCCTGGCTGTAAGAGAGGAAAGCTGGAAGAGCTGTGTGATTCATTTGTGTGCTCCGCAGATGTACCAGTGCCCGTACTGCAAGTACAGCAACACAGACGTGAACCGGCTGCGGGTGCACGCCATGACCCAGCACTCGGTGCAGCCCATGCTCCGCTGCCCACTCTGCCAGGACATGCTAAACAACAAGATCCACCTGCAGCTGCACCTC
This sequence comes from Rhipidura dahli, assembly GCA_013399225.1. Classification (NCBI taxonomy): domain Eukaryota; kingdom Metazoa; phylum Chordata; class Aves; order Passeriformes; family Rhipiduridae; genus Rhipidura; species Rhipidura dahli. Next base: position 591,464 of record VXAC01003921.1, read on the forward strand.
ACCCACCTGCACAGCGTGTCACCTGACTGCGTGGAGAAGCTCATCATGACGGTAAGGGGCTGTGCGGGCAGGCGTGGCTGCTGCCATCCCAGCATGTGCACCACCGTCCCCACAAAGGGAGGAGCTGAGAGCTGCTGTGGTGGTCAGCTCCTTCACCTGTCAGAGCTCTGTCATCGAGGTTTGCTGCACCCTGATGTGTCGTGTCCCTGCTTGAGCCCTGTGAAGCTCAGGTGTCGAGTGATTTCCCTGGGAAATCAGGATAAATACCATTTCCATGACCTGATGAGGTCAGCGCATGAGATGGCAGCTTGTGCAGAAGCTTCTGGAAGATACAGAAGCTGATGAGATACATTGTCCCTGTTGTTTCTTTGGTATGATATGTGATGCAAGATTGTGTCTACATTTAAGAACTTGTCATCAAATATATAAAAGAAGTGTTTATTTTGATTCCCGCCAATTCTTTCTCTTTGTGTTTTTTTCTTGCACCCTGTTTCCGCTTGTTTTCTCCCTTCTTTGCCAGTTCTTGGCACTGGAGGTGAATAACACTGTTTTGTTACAACACTGATGTTCTTTATCAGCTCCCCCTGTGACACCTTCTGAGCAAGCACACGCAGCATGGCCCAGCTATTCTCTTACAGTTTTCTTGTCTTCTCTTTCTGTCACTGTTCCTCTCGAAAACTCCCTGAAAGAAAGTTGGAGCCAGGTGGGATGGGTCTCTTCTGCCACATAACAAGTGACAGGACGAGAGGACTAGCTGCAAGCTGCACCAGGGGAGGTTTAGATTGGATATTAGGGAAAATTTCTTCATGGAAGGGGTTGGAAACCTGGCACAGGCTGCTTAGGGAAGCTGTGGAGTCACCATCCTTGGAGGTGTTCAAAAATCATGTGGATGTGGCATTTGAGGACACAGTTTAATGTGGTGGTGGTGTTGGGTTGATGGTTGGACTTGGAAGACTGAGGGTCTTTTCCAACTTCAGTGATTCTGTGGTTCTTTTTGTGACTCCTTCTCGAAGACAGAAGTCACAGAGTCACGGAATCACGAGCGGTCTTGGGAGGGACCACTGGAACTGCTCGAGTCCAACCTCCCTGCTCAGGCAGGGTCCCTTGGGCATGTTGCTCAGGATTGTGTCCAGACAGCACTTGAGTATCTCCAGGAAAGGAGACTGCAGAGGCTCTCTGGGCAGCCTGTTGCAGTTCCCACTCCGTAAGTGCTATTATGCTCTTACCTTCCTGCTCTGCACTACTAGCTACCTGTCCCACAGGGGTTCTCAGGATGTAGCTGTGCCTGTGCACCTGGGTCACGTCACTGTCCCATCCCAGAGACCACAGCCTCTGTGGCTTGTGGCCATTTCATTGGTGCTGCTCAGGTGTGCACATACTCTCTGGGGGCTTGAACGGCTCCTGTTCACCTCCTAACTACACTGGTGGCTGGTGTTTGGGCTTTCTAAGAGCAGCAAGCAGAAGCCAAGCCCCTTTCCTAGGCCAGCTGGTGTAACCAGTTTGTTCAGAGTAGCTGTTATGCTGGTGTGGAGTGGTCTGTTTTGAGCCAGGCAGGGTTCATGGTCAGGATGTGTGGTCTGGAGCGGGAGTGTTGGGCTGGTCCATCCTCAGGCACATCTCTGTCCTCTAGGATATGAGGGAATAGCAGGAGCCCCTTGTGACGGAGCTCAGGGACAGTCCCTGAGGTGAGCACACCTGCTGTGCTAGAGCAGGGCCGCAGGGCTCTGAAAGGAGCAGCAGAGACTGGCCCAGCCATGATGCTCCTCCTCGTGCGTGTTCTGGGTTTTCCCACCTTTCTTCCCTCTGGCACCTGGAGACACATCTGGGGAGAGGCTTCTCCTCCTCCAGGTCTCACAGCACAGAGTGAAGAAGGTGGGTCTTTTTGTATTATTCTATGACAGTATTTTGAGCAATCAATCCAGTTTGTGCAGAACATGGCAGCATTGGAGGATCCTAATTTTGCTCATTCCCGTGAAGATCCCGTCTCGGTTTAGCGTGCACGTCAGGTGTTGGTGGCAGCGCAAGGGAATTGCAGCCCCGTAGCTGAGAGCCGGGTCGCTCTCGACGCAGCGTCCCTGTGCTCAGCGTTGGAGGAGGCTCCAGTTAATAACACCTTATCAGACGCCGTTCAGGAACCTGCAGTGTCTAATATGTCTGTTGCCACGGTAACGGCTCCTGCTTGCGCTCAGCATCTCCAAGCTGCCTGCTCGTGCTCCCTCCTTTCATATCAGCCAGCAGCCAGGCTGGCTGTCCCACGGGACCCCCGTGTGCTCCCACTGGCCCCACTGCAGGGACAGGAGCTTGTGGGGCTGCCCGGGGAGTGGAGCGCGTGCCGTGCCCCTGTGCCACACAGGGACAGGGGCTGGGGCTCACACTGTCCCCCGTCTCCCGCAGCTTCCCTTATATGGGGCTGGGGGATGAACGTGGCCAGGTTCTCTCTCTCTGCGGCTCCTCAGCCTCTCTGAGCGGGGCCAGGCGCCCTCATTCCCATCGCAGCCTCTGCCGGGGCCCGCTGGGCTCCGCGGCCCCGTGATGAGGGTGAAGTGCATTTCGCCCGCGCAGGCGATTGACAAGACTGATGGGCTGGAGCTGGGAGAGGGGACGGCTTCCCAGGAGCCTCCGGGAGCGGGAGCTCCCTCTCCTCCCGCAGCCAGCCTTATCCTTCTGCACATTTCTGTCTCGTCATCTCTGCTGTCAGCTTTCTCTCCATCAGTTTAGGGCTTCTTCCCAGTGTTCCAGCCATCTCTCCATCTTTTACTTTTCTCCCTTGCTCCAGGAATCATTCCTGCCCATCCCTACCATCTCACTTCCCCCTCCTGCTATCTTTACATTTTTACCCTCTTTCCCATTGTCTTTTCTTATTGCTCTCTCCCTTCTGCTGTCACTCAATTTTTCTCTCTCCCTCCTTTTCACCCCCTCCCTCTCCCCCCCTTTCCCTCTCACTCTGTGTCTCATTCTCCATCTCGGATGAAGGTAATGAAAATAATCGGGCTTCATTAATTCTGAGCCCTGTGAGATGATAGCCATTTGGAGCCATGTTTGCCAATTAGATGGTCTAAATTAGAAGTGACCTTGGTATACTGCCATCACTTTGCCTCTCGGAGTCTAATGAAGCTTTTCACTCCAGCACCCTCTCTCTCTCTCTCTTTGTAATGGAAATTACCTCCTTTGTCTGGTGGGGAACCTTCCCTCCCGTCTGTATTTCCCCTGGTTTCATAGACATGGGGACAGTGATGTATCTCCTCAGACCTCTTCTAGAGGTTTTCTATTCAGAGCCACATGATTTCAGCATTTTGGGGTATATTCAGAGGAACTGTCCCCTCGTTTGGTGTCCAGGGACAGTCAGCACAGGCAGGTGCGGTGTGAGGGGAGCTGGCTGCTCACACCACCCAAGAGGAGTTTTTTGGGCATGTCAGCAGTGTGTGGGTGTCATATTGATGGGTGTCGGGCCCTGAGCCTCCAGCCCTGCACACAAGCAGCTCTGCAGCTGGTTGTTAAAAATCCAGTAGATGCAGTGGTGGCAGGAGCTGTGCTTGTCGCTGCTGGAGCTTGTCACCAGTGAGGAGTGGGCCCACTGGTTGTTCTGCAGAGGGCTGACAGGCTTGTAGGTGTCAGGGTGTGTGGATACTGGTGGGGCAGGGAGGCAGGAGACCTGGCCCATCAGCCCCCAGGTGCTCTGTGTCAGTCCTCACTGGGCCGCTGTGTCCATGGAAAGGGCCACTGAAGTGGGGTGTGCCTGCCTCTCCGTGCATCTCAGCATCATAAAGGCGTTTTATCTGCTGAAGGGGTCTGAATTTCACCCAAAAGATAGGGTCCTTGGAAGCAGAGAGGCTTGTCCAGCAACTTGCCATCCTCTAAGGACCTTCGGTGTGGTAACAATAGGAGAACTCAGAGGGGACCTGTGGGAGCTGCAGGGGTGGGGCTCAGGCTGTGCACAGGGGTGGATCTGGGGGGACTGAGACAGAGGTGCCATGCTGCAGTGAGCTTTGCTGGTGACCTGGGGGCCAGGAGATGGTAGCTGCAGCCACAGAGCGGGTCCAGTTGGTGTTAGAAAAGAACAGGTATGAACAGGAGAAGGGAAGGGAGGAGACAAAACCACATTTGTTGAACTCACAGCTGGAGGGTTGTGTTTCAGTAATAGCTCACACTGACTGATTGTGTTGCCGTTGTAAAACAGTGTTGGAGACATTGAAACAGGTAGACAGGAATCGAGGAGGGGGAGGGATTGCCAGGCTGAGGAGGGATGCCAGGATGACACACCAGGTATCTCCTGTGCAGGTGAGAGGGAGGTGGAGACCGTTTGACAGCTGCATGCACTAACACGGGCTGTGCTCCAGATAAACACACTCCCTTCGATCACCAGAACAGTTCATGACAAGAAATTCACCTGCACTACAAAATGCTGTGTCGCAGAGCACCGCTCCTGTCTCACCTGCCAGGGAGCCCTGGCCCACTGCACCTTCTACCCCATCGTGCCCCTACTCTTGGTTTATATGAAAAGCAGCCTCAGCGATGCAAGGCGAATTCTTCAGGTCCAAGGAAATGAGATGTCCTCGGATGTTTTTGCAGTGTAAAAGGACAAACCCTGCAAAAAAAGCAGTCTGGAATTCCATGTCAGTGCAAAGTGATTTGGGGTGTGCAGCCCATTTGCACTCATTGTATCTTTGCCACCTGCTCAGGCTGGTCCATGGGGATGAAAGGAAGGAGGGTCCTGCCCTGGATCATGGGGAAAAGGGACAGGAGCAGCCTGGATGGAGCCAGAGGACTAGAGTGGGTCCACTTGCTGAGGAGTGCCTTGTTTCCAGTGGTTTGCTCCCCAAGGCCAGCCTATGGCTGCATGGCCTCAGTTCCCACATCCATACCCAGAATTTCTAGTTCCCTGCACTTTTTTCCAAGCTTTTTTTCTGTTTGCCTTTGGGAATTTTGTACCTGTAGCAATTTAATGTACCACAGACTTTTTTTTTTCTTCCTTTTTTTTTTTTCTTTTTTTTTCCCTGTGGTGAAGGGAGGATGGAAGGAAGGGAAGGAATGGTGGCTGTGAAGACGCAGGTAGATAAAGGTAATTACTTAAACACATATAGGGCAGGACTTACAGGTTTGGAGCCCCAGATTAAGATGCAGAGGAGCATGTGAGGTTGATGATTATATTTCGGGGAGAGTTAATTGACGGAAGGTGAAGGCAGACAAAGAACCGCTGCTTACTGCCTTCTTGAATCCCAATCAGGAATTATGATTAAAGACGCGGCGAGACAACAGAGGCCTGATGAATTGGTGTCTTTTTTTTTTCTTTTTTGCCGTCATTCACACTTGATTGACTTCAACCTTTCAAGTGCAAAAGTCTCTCTTTTCCATTATTATTCATAGCCATCTGAGTTTTTCTAATTAAAGTGTATGAAAACAATTACTGATCCGTCGTACTGAGCGTGGTGGTGGGGACGGCTGCTGTACTGTAACGCCTATGAAAAGCCACAGCTCTATAATGATGTGCAGCTGAGGTGTTAGATAATTCTATTCTTTTTCTACTCTGTTGGGGTTTTTTTTAATTTCTCATGATTTATTTTTCATAATTCCTAAAGATCCCAGGAAAGCAGGCTCTTCCTGCTGCTAGAGCTGAGAGGGATGGTTTCTTCTTGCCTCCCCTTCTTGGTGTCCATGCTCATCCCCCTCCTCCAAACCCAGCTACTGGAAATTACTCTGTGACCTTTCACGTCTCCCAACCCACCACCCACAGCCATCAGACGTTTCTGTTTAGAGTAGAAGGTGGAATGAGTTTGGTGTGCTCAGCTGCCCTCCTGGGATATATCAGCTGCTTTCTCTGCTGCTCCATGGGACCTGGCACTCACTGTCGTGCACTGGATCGCCCAGGAAGGGGAGGGAACTCTGTGTCCCCCACAGCTCAGCTCACAGCTCTGTGTGGCTTCTGTGCCACCATTTCATCCTGAGAAGATTTTCCATGAGCTTCAGCTTCACCACTTCCTATCTGCTGCAGTTCACGCAGAGCCTTGTGGTCTTTGGCGGTGCAGAAAGCCGGGTAGGCGGCATGCAGCCACCACACACATTCTCCGTCCTGAAATCCAGGGTTCAGATGCCCTCTCCATCTCGAGCAGAAGGATGGAGAGGCTCGTTTTGCCTCACGCCTGAATGGGAGCGTTGGTTGTGCCTCGCCTCCCCAGCAGTGAGAGGCTGGGGGCAGGACCACCACAGGCATCACCAGGAGCACCTGGTGAAAGGGGAACGCTCCCTGGGTGTAGGTGGCATGGGCAGCTGCTCAGGGCTGTAGAGGAGTCCTCGCTTGGCAGAGGCATTGATCAGCACTGGCAGCCCTGGGCTGGAAAACACAGGGACGGTGACAGTGACACGGGTCTGTGTCCCGGTGCTGCGAGGCAGCGTTCAGCAGTGTGAGACGTTGGCTCCAGACATTCACAAGGATATTTTTCATTGTCCTGCATCTGATGCCAGCCATGTGCAGGCTGCTGGTGAGATGGTTTGTGACCAGGTATATCCCAAGAAACAGTTTCCCAGAACAGGATGAGTGTGTGCATTTGGCTCTTCCAGAGCCTCACCAGCTGAGCCATGCAGATTTTCCAGCTCTTTAGGAGCAGTGGTGTCCCAGCACTGCACTGGTTTTGCTGGTGCAGAATCTAGCCAAATACTAGAAGAGGAGCAAAGGGAATGCATCAAACAGAGCAAGTAAAGGGTTACCAAAAGCTTTTTATTTCACAATTTGCTTTCTCTTTAGTCCTTCCTTATTCATCCTTTCCTTTGTCACCTCTCTCCTTATTTGTACTTTTCTTTCTCATGCCCCTCCTTTCCCTGCATCGATACACTTTGAAAACAGTGCTGCAATGCTCCCTGGTTCAAGATTACAGTGTACTTTACTAGGTATGATTTAATTAGGGGCCTTATTATGTTTTCAGCAGCTTAAGGTGGGCCTTTCAACTTATCTACCTAATTGGTTGCACAAGAAGTTTCACAGCCCATGACAAAACATTGTCAGTGATCAAAGTCTGAATTCCACATAAAGGAAAAATATTAATAATAAGATTATTCTTCAAGTGTGCACTGCTAATTATGTCCAGAATGTAACTGTAGAAACACTTTTGACTGATTTGAGCTTTGTCTAATAAATACGAGTCTTCAGTGAGCTGTGAAAAATGACGCCTCTGACTTCACAGTACCGATGTCTGGTTTTGCCTCTGAAGATGTTTAAAATATTTTCCTGTGTTTTTCCTCTCCCTGTGTCTTTCCCCTCTGTCTCTAGGTGACAACCCCTGAGGTGATGATGCCCAGCAGCATGTTCCTCCCAGCAGCTGCTCCAGAGAAGGATGGGAACTCGGGCACAGAGGAGCTGGGGAAACAGTCTGGTGAGTGCAGGTCAATGAGGTCCATGGTCCCAACCATTCCCCCAACTCCATCACCTTGTCAGGGACCAGTTTCATTCCTGTTAATCCTCTCTTTGGTAGGACCAAGACTCAAATACTATGTTCAGTTTGATGAGCCTTCTTTTCTGAAAATAGGCGGGACATCAAAAAGGAGCAGTGAAGACAGAGGTGGCTGAATGGCTTTTGCTTGAAAGGGAGAATTGAAGGTGATAAATGCACTAAGGGATGTGTGTGTGAATAATTTCCAGATATTCAAAGTGGGCAAGGAAGTAAATTGTGTAGGTTTATGCAATGGGCCATGATGAGGTTAATGGGCTGGTATTGAAACAAATGAATGAAGATAGAGGAGAAATGTTAGAAATACTTGTCATGTAGGAGATTAAAAACCAGAGTATTCAGGACTGAAAGGGGGTGTTGATCTACCGTGGTGTGCTGGTGTAATTTTGGGGTTTTCTCTAATTCTGTTTTCACAGAGGTCTCTGAGGATGTGGGGAAGACCCTTTTGCCATCGGACAGCGCAGAGCACAGCGGGGACCCCAAGCCCACTCCGGCTGATCCAAGCGCTGCCCGGGAGGACTCTGGCTTCCTGTGCTGGAAGAAGGGCTGCAGCCAAGTGTTCAAGAGCTCAGCAGCCCTGCAGACACACTTCAACGACGTCCATGCCAAGCGGCCTCAGCTGCCGGTCTCTGACCGCCACGTCTACAAGTACCGCTGCAACCAGTGCAGCCTGGCCTTCAAAACCATTGAGAAGCTGCAGCTCCACTCCCAGTACCACGTCATCCGGGCAGCCACCATGTGCTGCCTCTGCCAGCGCAGCTTCCGAACCTTCCAGGCCCTGAAGAAGCACTTGGAAACCAGCCACCTGGAGCTGAGCGAGGCTGACATTCAGCAGCTGTATGGTGGTCTCCTGGTCAACGGGGACCTCCTTGCCATGGGTGACCCCTCGCTTGCCGAGGACCACACAATAATAGTCGAGGAAGATAAGGAAGAGGAGAGCGACCTGGAAGATAAGCAGAGTCCAACAGGCAGCGATTCGGGGTCGGTGCAAGAGGACTCTGGCTCAGAACCAAAAAGGGCCTTACCCTTCAGGAAGGGCCCTAACTTCACTATGGAGAAATTCCTGGATCCATCTCGCCCATACAAGTGCACAGTCTGCAAGGAGTCATTCACGCAGAAGAACATTCTCCTGGTCCATTACAATTCCGTTTCTCATCTGCATAAACTGAAACGAGCCCTCCAAGAGTCTGCTACCGGGCAACCTGAGCCTACCAGCAGCCCAGACAACAAACCTTTCAAGTGTAACACCTGCAACGTGGCCTACAGCCAGAGCTCGACTCTAGAGATCCACATGAGGTCTGTCCTGCACCAGACCAAGGCTCGTGCGGCCAAGCTGGAGGCAGCCGGCGCCAGCAGCAACGGAGCCAGCAACAGCAGCAGCAGCAGCCTCTCCCTGGGCTCGTCCACACCGAGCCCCGTGAGTGCCAGCAACAGCAATGCTTTTGCAACCACCAGCACAAGCACTTCAGGCACCACTCCCATTCCCAGCCTGCTCAACCAGGTGTCCAGTGACAGTGTGGGAATTCCTCCCTTGGGTAACGCTGTAAGCACTAACATCTCCTCCCCTTCGGAGCCCAAAGAGGTGAACCGCAAGAAGCTGGCAGACATGATTGCATCCAGGCAGCAGCAGCAGCAGCAGCAACAGCAGCAGCAGCAGCAGCAGCAACAAGCTCAAACCTTGGCACAGGCACAGGCACAGGTCCAGGCCCACCTGCAGCAGGAGCTGCAGCAGCAGGCTGCTCTCCTGCAGTCCCAGCTCTTCAACCCAGCACTCCTGCCGCACTTTCCGATGACCACTGAGACCCTTCTGCAGCTGCAGCAGCAGCAGCATCTTCTGTTCCCATTCTACATCCCCAGTGCTGAGTTCCAGCTCAATCCAGAAGTCAGCTTGCCTGTCACCAGTGGTGCACTGACATTGACTGGGACAGGTCCAAGTTTGTTGGAAGACCTGAAGGCACAAGTTCAGCTCCCTCAGCAAAGCCATCCACAGCTCTTGCAGCAGCAGCAAGGTCAGCTGTCCTTGTCACAACCCCACTCCGTCCTGTTACAGCAGAGCCAGCACCCAGAGAAGAAGAATAAATCCGTAGTGAAGGAGAAAGATAAAGAAACCCCACGGGAAAGGGAAAGCGCAGAGAGGGGAGACAACAATGCAACACTGAAGGAGTCTCTTCCTGATAACTTAAAGCCCAAAGAGAAGAAGGATTTTGTGCCAGGCAGCAGTTCAGAGCCCTCCATACTGCCTCCACGGATTGCTTCTGACGCAAGGGGCAACGCCACCAAAGCCTTACTGGAAAACTTCGGCTTTGAGCTCGTCATTCAGTACAACGAGAACAAGCAAAAGGGGCAGAAGAAAAATGGGAAGACCGAGCAAGGTGAGAACTTGGAAAAGCTGGAGTGCGATACATGCGGCAAGTTCTTCTCAAACATCCTCATCCTGAAGAGCCACCAAGAGCACGTTCACCAACATTACTTTCCCTTTAAACAGTTAGAGAGATTTGCCAAACAATACAGAGAACACTACGACAAACTGTACCCGCTGCGGCCACAGACCCCGGAGCCACCGCCCCCGCCTCCGCCGCCACCCCCTCCGCTGCCCCCAGCTCCTCCTCAGCCCGCTGCTGCTCCTGCCATCCCTACTTCTGCCCCACCCATCACTTCTCCCACTATCGCACCAGCCCAGCCATCTGTGCCGCTCACCCAGCTGTCCATGCCTATGGAGCTCCCCATCTTCTCACCGCTCATGATGCAAACCATGCCCCTGCAGACATTGCCAGCACAGCTGCCGCCTCAGCTGGGCCCCGTAGACCCCCTGCCCGCCGACTTGGCCCAGTTGTACCAGCATCAGCTCAACCCCAGCCTTCTCCAGCAGCAGCAGAACAAGAGGCCACGAACGCGTATCACCGATGACCAGCTCAGAGTCCTTCGGCAGTATTTTGACATTAACAATTCCCCAAGTGAGGAACAGATCAAAGAGATGGCAGACAAATCTGGACTGCCCCAGAAAGTGATCAAGCACTGGTTCAGAAACACCCTGTTCAAGGAGCGCCAGCGCAACAAGGACTCCCCGTACAACTTCAGCAACCCTCCCATTACCAGCCTGGAAGAGCTGAAGATAGACTCACGGCCTCCCTCTCCAGAGCCTCAAAAGCAGGAGTACTGGGGAAGCAAGCGGTCCTCTCGAACACGCTTTACTGACTACCAGCTCAGAGTCCTGCAAGACTTCTTTGATGCCAATGCTTACCCAAAGGACGATGAATTTGAGCAGCTTTCTAACTTGTTGAACCTCCCAACACGTGTCATAGTGGTGTGGTTCCAGAACGCCCGTCAGAAAGCTAGGAAAAACTATGAGAATCAGGGAGAAGGCAAAGACGGGGAGCGACGGGAGCTCACAAACGACAGATACATTAGAACAAGCAACTTGAACTACCAGTGCAAAAAGTGCAGTCTGGTCTTTCAGCGCATTTTTGATCTCATTAAACACCAGAAAAAGCTTTGTTACAAAGATGAGGATGAGGATGGGCAGGATGATAGCCAGAATGAAGACTCTATGGATGCAATAGAGCTCTTGACTCCAACCAGTTCCTCCTGCAGCACACCGATGCCCTCACAAGCCTACAGCACACCTACATCTTCAGCCAATGCGACCTCTTCAGCTTTTCTGCAGCTCACGGCAGAGGCAGATGATTCCTCCACCTTTAGTTCTAAAGTAGAAGCTACAGATGAGAAACCAAAGCAGTCTGAACCTCCAAGTACACAGCAAAACCAAACCCAAGAGAAGCAAGTTCAACCAAAGCAAGAGTCTCAGCAGCAACAGGACCAAGGAGAACAAAAGGCAAGTTCAACACACCAAAAGATTTCACAGTTATCCTCCCCCTCTTCGCTGCAACAGCCGCCTCCTCCTCAGCCCCCTCAGTGCTCCTTGTCACAGTCAAGTCCAAGTCCATCTCAGCTCTCACACCTCTCCCTCAAACCTATTCACACGTCCACCCCTCAGCAGCTGGCAAACCTACCTCCTCAGCTAATCCCATACCAGTGTGACCAGTGTAAACTGGCATTTCCCTCCTTCGAGCATTGGCAGGAGCATCAGCAGCTCCATTTCCTGAGTGCACAGAACCAGTTTATCCACCCCCCATTCCTGGACAGAACACTGGATATGCCGTTCATGCTTTTTGATCCCAGTAATCCGCTACTGGCAAGCCAGCTGCTGTCTGGGACGTTACCACAGATTCCAGCAAGCTCAGCCACCTCACCATCGACTCCAACATCCACCATGAACACGCTGAAGAGAAAGCTGGAGGAAAAGGCCAGTGCAAGCCCTGGAGAAAATGACAGTGGGACTGGGGGAGAAGAACCCCAGAGGGATAAGCGTCTAAGGACAACCATTACCCCCGAGCAGCTGGAAATTCTGTACCAGAAATACTTGCTCGACTCCAACCCCACACGGAAGATGCTGGATCACATTGCACATGAAGTAGGCTTGAAGAAGCGTGTGGTGCAGGTTTGGTTCCAGAACACCCGTGCACGAGAGAGGAAGGGGCAGTTCAGAGCTGTGGGGCCTGCCCAAGCCCACAGACGGTGTCCCTTCTGCCGAGCTCTCTTCAAAGCAAAGACAGCTCTGGAAGCTCATATCCGATCCCGTCACTGGCACGAGGCCAAGCGAGCCGGGTACAACCTGACGCTGTCTGCTATGCTTCTGGACTGCGACGGGGGACTCCAGATGAAAGGAGACATCTTTGATGGAGCCAGCTTTTCCCACATGCCACCAACTAGCGGTGATGGACAGAGTGTTCCCCTGTCCCCAGTGAGCAAGAGTATGGAACTGTCACCTAGAACCCTGCTGAGTCCATCCTCCATTAAGGTGGAAGGGATTGAAGACTTTGAGAGTCCCTCCATGTCCTCAGTCAATCTGAGCTTTGACCAGACAAAGCTGGACAATGATGACTGCTCTTCTGTCAACACTGCAATCACAGATACAACCACAGGAGACGAAGGGAACGCAGACAACGACAGCGCAACAGGGATTGCAACCGAAACCAAATCCACATCAGGACCCAGCGAAGGTCTGACTAAAGCAGCCATGATAGCAATGTCTGAATATGAAGATCGTCTGTCTTCTGGCCTGGTCAGCCCAGCTCCCAGCTTCTACAGCAAAGAGTACGACAATGAAGGTACCGTGGACTACAGTGAAACCTCCAGCCTTGCAGACCCCTGCTCGCCCAGCCCCGGTGCAAGTGGTTCAGCCAGCAAGTCTGGTGAAAGCGGGGACCGGCCCGGGCAGAAACGTTTTCGCACTCAGATGACTAATCTCCAGCTCAAGGTTCTTAAGTCATGCTTTAATGACTACAGGACACCGACCATGCTGGAGTGTGAGGTCCTGGGCAATGACATTGGACTGCCAAAGAGAGTTGTTCAGGTCTGGTTCCAGAATGCGAGGGCGAAAGAGAAGAAGTCAAAATTAAGCATGGCCAAGCATTTTGGTATAAACCAAACAAGTTATGAGGGACCCAAAACAGAGTGCACTTTGTGTGGCATCAAGTACAGCGCTCGGCTGTCTGTACGTGACCATATCTTCTCTCAACAGCATATCTCCAAAGTTAAAGAAACCATTGGAAGTCAGTTGGATAAGGAAAAGGAGTATTTCGACCCAGCTACTGTACGTCAGTTGATGGCTCAGCAGGAGCTGGACCGAATCAAAAAAGCCAACGAGGTTCTTGGTCTGGCAGCTCAACAGCAGGGCATGTTTGACAACACTCCCCTGCAAGCTCTGAACCTTCCTGCTGCGTACCCAGCACTACAGGGCATCCCTCCAGTCTTGCTCCCAGGCCTCAACAGCCCATCCTTACCCGGCTTCACTCCATCCAACACAGGTGGGTACGGGTGTTACCCCGCTTAGGCACACCTTCGCTCGGTGCATAGCTAGCACAAGCAGTTGTTCCCTCAGGAATGACTGATAACACGATTCCTGGCCCATTAGTTCTGCATGTTGACTTCACAGCAAAAAAGCTGTAGGTATTTTATCTATAATTCCTGAACTCAGGAAGTTTTATAGTAAAGTCTGAACTAGAGCAACATCTAGATATGCTACATATCCCTGTGTAGAAATCCAGAAGCTCATTCAAGGAGTGGAATATAGGAGATTTATCCAATGGAACAGAAGAACTAAAGTGCTGAATACACTGTTAGTTATTCCTTTCCTTTTGATTTTCAGTTTACGTGATGCCATCCCAAGTGTTCAAAAATCAAAACTGTTTCTAGGGAAAGGTGTGATGTGCATGGTAGTACTGGTGACAGATGCCCACAGCATCTTTACGTGTCCCTCTGGGACAAATCCCGGTGCAGCTGAGGATCAGTTTTGAGTGATGGCTGGGTACAACCTGAAAGCACCTCCTCAACAAACAGTGGTGTAGTTGTGGGGCAAATCTAGTTTGTATTTTAATAAGATTTTTCTTAACAATGCTACATAAACATGACATTTGTCATAATCCTTTGGGTGGCGTAATCTCAGATACTGGACTTTGTCTTTTGAGACTGCTCCTTTCCTTTGTACGTCGTGGATAGGTGGAAAGTCTAAGTCATGCAGGAAATACTGGCAGTGGAAGGTGCAGCTCAGTGACCAGCAGTGACCTAAAAAATGGGATTCAAAGGCCTTGTTTCATTATGTGTCTGAAGGGCCCCTGTGCGTACGAGGTGTTTTCCATGTCACCCTTCTCACCACAGATCTCATTTCAGAGCACTCAGCCAGAAGCATCTCCTTGGCAAATCATATCATCACTCTATTGCAGGTTGCTCTGCACTGTTTGCTTAGTGCCCCAGGTTTATAAATACAATTAAAATTACTGTTTTGCAGTTCAGTCCATGCTGTTGCTTTTATTCTTCTCCAAAGCCCAGGACGTATCCTGGGGAGGTGGGACTGCATCTGATGAATCTTAAATGCTGTCAGTGACTGCCTAGACAGGACTGAACTGTTTAGAAAGTCAGACAGACAGTTTGTGGCCTTTAGATAAAGCTCCAAAGGTCAGGCCGCCCCAGCTCCAGGCCTGTCAGAGCAGATAAGGCCATGCATCCAGGAATGCTGTGAATTACCCCCTGCTCCTTCACTTGAACCTCTCAGGGATGTTCAGCTGGGAAACATCCATTTCAATGGTGTCCATCCAAAGCATGCCCTTATCTGAGATCTCCAGGGCCACTGTGTGGAGCCTTGTTCCATACCTGTCCTGTCATCACAAATCACTCTTGTCTCAGCACCACCTCAGGAGCAGACATGGGTTTCAGAAGGGTTTGGGTCAGCTGTGGCAGAACCCTCCCAGCTGCAGCCACCCTCCTCCTGGCCCTTCTGCTCCTCCTTGGCAGTACAGCCTAAAATAAAAGTCACCATGCTTCCATAGCTGGTTCCAGGCTCCACCACTGTTCTGCCCAGGCTGGTCTCTGAGCAGCCCCTGCCGCAGTGGTGGGACTGGGGTTTGTTAGGAACAGGTCAGGTTTTGCTCGTGGGTTTTACAGCAGGTGGATCTTGCAGCAGATTCCTGCTCAAGAGCTGGGGAATGTACTGGGCTCTGCCAGCAGGACATTGGAGCTTTATTTTGGGAGTTTTTTTCTCAGATGGCATCAAGGGAGTTGCCATGCAAAACGTTCCTCTTCAGGAGCACATCTGCCAGCTGTAGCAGCCACGACTAATGGAGGTTACTCCAGGAGCCTCACTCCTCTCACCCCCAGCCACTGTGAGAGCAGAAATTGGCACCAGGGACAGTATTATTAGTGGCTATTCCTGCTGTTGGGAAGAAGGACAAGCTTCATGTTCCACCATTAATCTGTCTCCTTAATGAGGAAGCCTCGCTTCACTTCTAATTACACCCAAAACACTGTGCTTATGCCCAGGGGAGATATCTGAACACCACATAAACTCAGGAATTACTCAGAAGCTGAGCATCCAGAGCCCCTGACATTAGAGGGAGGGAAGGAAGGGGTTGTTTCAGAGGTTTGTGGATTCATGAACATCAGCCTAATAAGGACAAACTTAAGCTTAGCCTGTTCAGTCTCCAACTGCCATGACCAGGGCTTCCCAATCTGTAAAGACTTCAGCAACATGAGTGGTGCTGAGCTTTCCCACCCTCTGGCATAGTATCATCCTGCTGCCGGAGTCCTTTGGTCCAAGGACCTGCTAGAGCAGATGCTGACATGAGTGTTAATCATTTAGGAATTTCAGAGGAGTCAATAAAACATCAGCTGTGCTGGGCATCCTGGGCGCTGGTGGGTGTCCCCATCACCCATCACACGGGCAGTGCCTCTGGGCAGTGCGGCCAAGGCAGCTGCAGGCAGTGGGGGCTGAGGGGCCATGTCCCCACCGTGGGGGCCCGTGGAGTGGGACAGGAGCCCTTCTCCAGAGTGAGCAGCAGCAGGGACGGGCTCTCTGACCTGTGCTGGAGCAACGCCCCGGCTCAGGCTGCCCTCATACAGAGGGGATGGAGGCTCCAGGGCAGCTGTGGGGTGGACTGGGGTCACCCACTTCGTGCTTTCTGCCTGCCTAGCACCAAGTGACTTTTCACCTCTCTCTCTCTCCTTCTTACAGCTTTAACTTCTCCCAAACCCAACCTGATGGGCCTGCCCAGCACAAGCGTCCCTTCACCCGGCCTCCCCACCTCTGGATTGCCAAATAAACAGCCCCCGGCCGCACTGAGCTCACCCACCCCAGCACAAGCCACGGCGGCCGTGGCCCCGCAGCAGCCGCCAGCTACGACCCCGCAGCCGCAGCCGCAGCAGCCACCCCCCGCACAGCGCAAGGAGAAGGAGAACGAGAAGGCAAAAGAGAAGGAGAAGGCACCCAAGGGGAAGGGGGACACCCTGCCAGGGCCCAAGAAGGAAAAGGGGGAGGCACCGGCAGGCACCCTCGTGGCCCCGCTGCCCACCATGGAGTACGCGGTGGAGCCTGCCCAGCTCCAGGCGCTGCAGGCCGCCCTCAATTCGGACCCCACCACCTTGCTGACGAGCCAGTTCCTTCCTTACTTTGTCCCCGGCTTTTCCCCCTACTATGCCCCGCAGATCCCTGGCGCCCTGCAGAGCGGGTACCTGCAGCCCATGTACGGGATGGAGGGGCTGTTCCCCTACAGCCCCGCACTGTCACAGGCGCTGCTGGGACTGTCTCCTGGCTCACTGCTGCAGCAGTACCAGCAATACCAGCAGAGTCTGCAGGAGGCATTGCAGCAGCAGCAGCGGCAGCAGCAGCAGCAGCAGCAGCAGCAGCAGCAGCAGCAGCCGCAGCCGCAGCAGCCGCAGCAGAAAGAGCAGCAGCCCAAAAGAAA
>VXAC01003921.1:608989-653843 GCA_013399225.1 Rhipidura dahli
GCCAGCAGCAGCGGCGGCGGCAGCAGCAGCAGCAGCAGCAGCAGCAGCAGCAGCAGCCGCAGCCGCAGCAGCCGCAGCAGAAAGCGCAGCAGCCCAAAGGAAGCCAAACCCCCGTCCCCACGGGGGCTGCCACCCCGGACAAAGACCCTGCCAAAGAACCCCCCAAGCAAGAAGAGCAGAAGAACGCACCCCGCGAGGTGTCCCCCCTCCTGCCCAAACCCCAAGAAGAGCCTGAAGCGGAAGGCAAGGGCGCGGACTCGCTCTGTGACCCTTTCATTGTCCCAAAGGTGCAGTACAAGCTGGTCTGCCGCAAGTGCCAGGCGTGCTTCGGCGACCAGGAGGCGGCCAGCGACCACCTGAAGTCCCTCTGCTTCTTCGGCCAGTCTGTGGCGAACCTGCATGAGATGGTGCTTCACGTGCCCACCGGCAGCGGCCAGGGCAGCGGCTCGTACCAGTGCGTGGCGTGCGAGAGCACGGTGTGTGGGGACGAAGCCCTCAGTCAGCATCTCGAGTCAGCCCCGCACAAACATCGAACAATCACAAGAGCAGCAAGAAACGCCAAAGAGCACCCCAGTCTATTACCTCACTCTGCCTGCCCCCCCGACCCCAGCACCGCATCTACCTCGCAGTCGNGTGGGTTGTTTTCCCATATAACGATGCCGGTGGGTTTTACATTTCTTTTTTCCTTTCCTTTTAATAAAATAAAACTTTAAAAAAGAAAAAAAAAATCTGTTACATTTGTCCTCTTGAAGGTACTGTTGGTCTGGGAGACGAAGGCCCGTGCTGCCTCCTCGCGCCTGCGGAGCTCGCACCCCTGTACATTGCCCCGTCTGATCCCCCGTTGATAGCACAGCAGAGCCCGGCAGCGCTGTATGGGAAAGCAGCCCACCTGGAGACAGTTTTAAATTTCTTGCTATCTTAGCATTCAGATACCAATGGCTTGCTAAAAGAAAAAAGAAATGTAATGTCTTTTTATTCTCAGGTCAATCGCTCACACTTTGTTCTGTTTTCAGAATCATTGTTTTATATATATATATATATACATATATATATAATTTCTTTCGTTTGTTTTGGGGGTTTTGTTTTGTTTTGGTTTTGTTCCAGAAAAGGATTTTTTTGTTGTTGTTTTTTGGGGTTTTGGGGGGTTTTTTGTTAATTTAAAATGGGCAGAAAGTATTCAAGAGAAAAACAATGTGAACTGCTTTAGCTTTTCGGGGATTTTAAGGGTAGCTTTTCTGCTGAAGCCAATTCCAAGGGGAAAAGTTAAGCACTCCCACTTTTCAGAAAAAAAAAAAAAAACAAAACACACAAAGAGTGTTGAGGACTTGGAGCTTAAAAAAATAAGTTTTAAAACAACTGACTTTCTGTATTTATGATAGATATGACCATTTTTGGTGTTGAGTAGATTGTTGCATTGGAAATGAACTGAAGCAGTATGGTAGATTTAAAAGAAAAAACCCTTTTGTGTACATTTAGCTTTTGTATGGTCCAGCTGACGGCTTCTCATTTGATGTTGTCTTGTTCATTCCTAGACAGATAGATTGCGATCCATCGACTCGCCTGAGCTTTTCTCCCCTTTGTACCTTTATCCCCGTCCCCATCCTGTAATCTTCCACTTATGGTCGCTACCTTCATTTCTTAGAGGGTGGTTGCATAATTATTTTATAAAAACTAAAGAAAGAAGTTCAAAGGGTTTTGGGGGTCAGTAGGATCCCTTGCAGAATATTTTTTGTTGGGGGTTTGAAACTTTTTAAGGCATATACATGCGATTTACCTATGTCTGTTACCCTTGTGCACTTATTTTATTCTTATTTTCCATTTCTCTTTTTTTCTTCTCTTTTTCTTCCCCTCTTCCTTTACTCATTTTGTAAATGCTTCAAAGACTCTGTTCCTGACCTCTGAGCATCGGTTTTGTTTGTGTAATTAGGCTGCACTCTGTTCCTTCTTTTGGAAAAAAAAAAAAAAAAGGTTTTGTTACATTTTTTTCTCTAAAGAAAATTCATGCTTTAAATAAAATCCAAAGACATACCCTTCACCACTGGTGCAGAATGAGCAAAAAGGATTCTTTTTACTTGAGAATTTGTTTCTGATTTAAACAAACAAGTCTAAGTTTAAATAAAGAATAAAAAAAAACATACCCAGGTTGTTATCTGTGCTTCTTCTGCAAGCAGAGAGACAACTCTTAGCGAGCACCCAGTGCACCCCAGGCAGGTTTCTCTTTCCAGGATCTCTCCATGGCAGCAGCGGGTGCCAGGCTCAGGGAGGCCCGGAGCCCCCTGGCCCCCCCCCCAGGCCCGCACGCACCTCAACTGGCCCAGACTTTGAAAGGAAAACTTTATGCTGCTAAAATGTAGATTTTGGAGACGTAGATACTTTGCTGTTCCCTTCCATAGCCAAAAGCCAACAGAAACAACCTCTTTCCACCCTGTTTTCTCCACCCAAAAGCACGAGAGCCTTCTGCCTGCCATCATCATCCTCCTCCTGCTCCAAAAGGGAACTTCGAAGACTGTGAACGCAGGTTCCTCCCGCCGCCTCCAGCCGCTCCTCCCCGGGCCGCAGCCACTCGCCACCTCTGTGAGAGACTGGAGCATCTGAGAGACGAGCGCGGGTTCGGTTTCTAGCGGGACACTTATATTTTTATGGAGTTTTGGTTTTAGTTTGATGAAAGACTAGATCCTGAACTGTTGTACATATTTCTGACTAGGCTAATGCACAGTGCAAATTCCTTTTTTAATTGTTTTTTAAGTAGTCGATACTAAAGTGCGAACCACCGGATGTTCCTCCCGGGACCCAGCTGTAGCATAAGGTGTCAAAAACAGAACCACGTACCCATGGAGCATTTGCTGTTTTAACAAAATGTTTTCTTTAACAGAAGTTCTTGTATTTCTCCCTGTGTTTGAGATGAACATTTTTTAAATTCTAAAGTTGTACAGTTTTTTTTTTCCATTATTTTATCTTGTTTGTAATTCTATGAAATATATATATATATATATATATTTTTTGCCATTTTAACTGTTGTATGTTACTCTGTCTGTATCATATAGAAATTTTTTTTTGGTTGGTTTTGTTTTGGATTCTCTCTGTGATGCCAGTTCCCAGTTTAACACAAGCTTTATCTGTCCAATTCCGCAAGGTCTCTTTTGGAAATCTTTTTGGTTTGTCTTGTTTTGTTTCATTTTTTTTAATTATATTGCTTGGTCATAGTGCAATTTCTCTCTCCCCCTTCCCCCTTCTCCTTCCCACCCACTAAAAGGTTTTATAAATTCATTTCCTTGTATTTTTTCTAAATGTTTCTAGAGACTATTTCAGTGCGAGGTTGCCTCCTCCTCCTGTTGCAGCCTGGCTGCCTGGGGCCGATGCCGGGACCGCAGCGCCGGCCTCGTGCCCACGGCGACCCGGAGCCACGGGGCTGCGGGAGCAGCGGCCGAGCAGGGCCGGCCTGGGCACGAGGAAAACACTTCAAACTTAGCATTAAGCGGGTTTCTGTTTTATTTTTAATAAAAAGCTTTTTTAAGTGGTGAAGATGGCCAAAGTTTCATACAATTGAGAATGAATAGAAGCGTCAGGGGTGTGCGGGGCCACCCGGGGCGGGTGGGCGACGAGGTGGGTGGACACAGCCAGCACGCTCACCAAAATATATTTTGCTTTAAAAAAAAAATAAAAGCTTTTAAACAGATGCAGAAGTTGGGTTGGTCGGTCGCTTGGTCGGTCGCTTGGTTGGTGGTTGGTCAGTTGGTTGGCGCTGATACTGCCCACTGTGAAACAAAACTTTGACTATTTTTTTGGTTTTTTGGGGGGAGGGGGGGGCGAGTTTGGGTAGAACAGAAAGCATAATGAGGTGAAGAGGGTTATGAACAGCCTTTGCAATGTACAAAAACTAGAGCAAGTGAAACCAAAAATGATGTTCTTGGTGTTTTTCTATACTGTAGTCTTGTTAGCTTTTCTGTTACTGTAACAATGCTGATCTCGAACTGTACCAAAATACATGAGACTGACAGAAACAAACGACATGGAACTTTCAAAACTTTAAAAAACTTGTCACAAAAGACTTTGTTGTCATAGTTGAGTTGACTGTAGATGGTAATTGAATATACTCCTTTGGAACTATTTCATCACGTATGTTTCCTGCTCATTGTGATACATTAAAAAAAAATGAGCAAAAGCTCTCGTCTCGATGTCCCGCGTGTGCGGTGCTGGGTCCGTGTTGGGTGGGTGTGTGCCACGTGGCATGGTGTGGCACGGCATGGCTCAGCAGGGCACACGCACTGCCCCAGCGTTGGGCACCCAGCGCAGGCGGGCACCACCGCGGGGCCAGTGCCTCCCCATGCCAGGGCTTGGGATGATGCTGTGAATTCCCATTCCAGAGGCAGCAATGGGCTGAGCAGTGCCGTCTGTACCGCAGCTTTGGGATGCTTCGTGTGTGAAGAGGACATTATAAGTGCATTTAATTTTATGAAGTGACTGCAGAAGGATTCTGGGCATGGTGCAGTAGTGAATGGTTCAAGGGAAAGTGCAATGCCTTGGTGGTCATCCTGAAACCTGTAAGCTAAAAAAATCACATCTGTTTCTGATGATGCGAAAAAAGATGCAGGTAAGTAGGTAAGTGGCAACTCGCTGCACTCCCTCTGCAGCAGGGAGGGAACCCAGAGGAACTGCTGAGTGTTCAGTACACAGTTCTCTTGCCAAAAATTGCCCCTTGCAGCAGAAAAGGCTTGAAATTCATTAATAGGGATCACATCCAAAAGGAGTCACAGGGGCCACAGCTCATCTCTAATTTATAACTACAGTGATGAATAATTTACACCCACCATTGCAGGTGGGGCAAGCATCTGCCAGTGTGGGTGTCCTTGGTGCAGCTGCCAGGATAGCGAGGGACTTCCTCCCCCTTCTCGGGAGCAGGGACTGAGCTCTGTGGTGTCCAGCGGAGCAGAGGGCACAGGGAGGGAATCTGGCAGCTCCCAGGGGTGTGGAGCATTCTTTGGTTAACATTCATACTGACTTGGGCTCCACAGGCCATGAATTACAAAGTAAAGTGTGTCAAAATCATCAAGGTCCCCATGATTGTAGATGCTGTGGCATATCTTCCCCTGCCCCAGGAGCAGCCTTGAAAGGTGACACATGACTCCATGGGTGCCCAGGGTGGCGAGGGCGAGTGCACCTGGACTCACTGTAGCTCAGGACTCTTGGAACTCACTTCTGGCCAGGCTGCCTGGTCCTGCCCCTGGCTTGGGCACTGTTCTTCTGGCATGAGCCTGAACAGACGGAGATCTGGATTGTCTCTCAGCTGGCTGGGGTTTTATTAATAAGAAAACTCCATCCTGCCTTTTTAACAGGCAGATGGGACTGCAGCAGCGACGGGGTTGCCAGCATGACCCTCCCGCTGCTGGTGTTTGCACTGTGCTGCATTAACATCTCTGCTGTTCCTAGACCAGCCGTTCTGTAAGTTTATTATATAACGTTGCTATTTATTCCTGGGTTGAATTCCACTGTAAAACAGCCACACTTGGAGGAAGTGCCTCGTAATGTTCAGGAAGGTGTAAATGGCCTCGAGCAGCTGCGCAAGATGCAAACTAAAAACCTCTGCACAGCACCCTGCTCAGAGGAGCCCATCCATGGGAATTGTGCAAACCTCTAACAGGAATAAAAAGGTTTTTCCATGCTGTGATTCTGGTAAGAGAAGGCTGGGAGTGATTTTTAATGACCTTTCATTGCCATCACCTCAAAAGGATTCAGCTCTTACTAGTGCACTCTTACAGGCCAAAAAATGCCTGTAAATTTACACAACCATAGCAGGACCTGCCTTGCCAATGGATTTGGAGCTGCATTTCTAGCCGGAGGGACCCAGCAGACCCCTGGGAACTCATTCCTGGCACAGTGCAGCAGTTGCAGCGACACCACTCCTGTAGCCAGGTCCCCACTGATCCAGGCAGGGTCCTGTGCTCACACCTTGGCTGAGTGACTTTGGAAGGCTGCTGAGACATCCCTAACACGGATGGATGTGCTGCACAACTGCCACTGGGCCGGGCTGTGCCAGCAGTGGTGAAGGGTTAACTCCATGAGCACTTAAACTTCAGTGTGGAGCTGGTTCTCTGTTCCAAGCTCGTTAACAAGGTACACCTGATGATCCAAAGCACTAGAGAGCCATTTTAATTAACACTCTGCCAGAGGGGATGTGGTGAAGACACTGATTTCACTCCAATGACTTTCTATTTTGGTGTTTTGCGGAATCAGTGTGTTAGTCCCCGGGCTGATGTGAGCTAATCCAGTCACTGCTGCATCGGCACAGCCACTGCTCGGCTCCCCAGGGCAGGTCAGTCCTGAGCTGCTGGCACCTTCCATGACTCAAGGTCACAACCCCTTGGCAGGGCCACGTGGGGCTGGCTTTGGTGGCTTGTCCCCAGCAGGACCTGGCTGGTCATTCCCAACCCACCAGCGGGGCACAGGCGGCAGCGGGGCAGCAGCACCACAGAAACGACAGAAACAGCTGTGCCATCATGGGGCCCCTTCCACGCAGGACCACAGGGCAGGGGGCACCCGGCTGTGCCCCCTGTCCCATCCCAAGGGATGGCGCCTGCCCGAGCTGTGAAGGAGCCACAGCCAAAGGATCTCCAGGTCTCCCACAGCCTCTGCGGTGATAGAGACTTCACACTGCCCCAGAGAACAGACAGCGGTACCTATAAATGGTATTGTGCTCTTGGTTAGATGGGAGCATGATGTTACTTAATTAATGTTTTAATACCCTAGGCATCTTCTGTGCCGTATAATTCATATCGATTCGGCTGTGAGCATGTTCTGTTAAAAAGACTCTCTTTCTAAGCAAACTTTCAATTACATTGAATTGTCACAGTGAAAAAGGGTCTTTTCTCAGCATGGGGGAGGGGGTTCTCAGCCAAACCACTGCTGGCCAGGCTGGGTGTACCCATGCACACACAGAGGCATGCACATGCACACACACGCATGCACACACATGTGCACGTGCACAGTGCCCACTCCTTCCTGTCCCAGTGCTTCCACCCTCCCCAAGCCACTGGTGCCACTCCAGCACAGCTTGTGGCTGCAGCAGTGAGTCACTGGGGTTGGCCCCTGCCACAGCCAAGGCACAGAGCTGGGCACACTGAGAGGGCCAGGAAGGTCAGTGCCAAATCAGAATTGTCAGAAAATTATCATCAGGGCACAGAGAAGGCAAAGCCTCTTTCCCCCCCACAATTGGGTTGATGTGTGTGTGGAATGCTCAGTGTTTTGGCAGAGCAGTGCTTGTTTGTGTTTAAGCAGCAGTTCAGTGTTCATTGTGTGACATCATGTCCCTCCTGCTCCAGCAGCACCACAATCAGTGCACATAGCTGTGGGGAGAGACACAGGGCATGACCAGCCCCGCCACATGTCCCTTGGCCCTGCCGTGCCCCAGTAAGCAGCAGCTGGAAGGAGCTCCCCTGTGTGCCCACGGTCAAGGAGGGCCCAGGGGACGGACACAAGACTGAGACCATGGATTGCCTTGCCCCACTCTTGCCGGGCTTTGTGAGGCTGGGACTTGGCTCTGGGCAGGCAGACAGCTTCTGGAAGGACAGCTGCAAAGGTCCTCTATGCCAGGGTAGGTTCACTGCACAGGAAGGATTCTGGCACACACCAGACGGTTCCCCTGATCACTTCAGGGCCTTCCTGTTGGGACAGCAAAAGGCAAAGCAACTCTCAGCGCTCTGCTCCCAGGAAGTTGCTCCCAGGAAGTCCCCATCTCAGAGAAGGGTGGAGGCAAGATGGAAACCTGTGTCCACACTCTTCTGCCAGCACGCTCCGAAGCCCAGGATCTGGCTCTGCCCCTGGCAGTCACCCTCTGACCCTGTGGGGCTGTGGGGAGGGCATGGGGTGAGTGGAGGCAAAACAACGCTGGCACTTCTCAGCAGCAATGCCTCAGCAGCTCTAGGACAGGTTCAGCACACAGCCACCACCCAGTGCCAGGGACCTGTGCCCAGCGCCCCTGGGGGAGCAGTGCAAGGAGGTGCTGGCAAAATTTTTAAGGATACGTGTTTGCTCTCAGCAACAGAAGAGCACCTTGGCGTGCTGGAAGGATAAAAGGAGCAGAGCCATGGTATGTCAGCTCAGCCTTGGGTGTTGTGACAGCATGGAGCTGCCAGCTCTATCATCAGTCCCTGCCACAACGCTGAGAGCCACCCCTTATCCCCCAGCCCCGCTGAGCCTGTCATCCCCACAACCTGGGGAAAAGAAGGCTGCTTCCCCACAAGCTGTCCTCTACCAGGGAGGCCTTATCAAGGATTTCTGTCCTTTTTTTTTTTTTTTTAAATAATGAGGCAAAGATAAAAATTCTGTATTTTCATTACTACCCATTTTCACAGCCCACTGAACAAAAACACAAAGCGCTTCTCCCGCTGCCCCTTGCTCCCCAGCCCTGCCTCTTTCTCCCATGGAGTTCAATTAAAGAAAGGCGAAAATTGAAGCTGTTTTACGCAAGGCGATTGCAACATGCATATTTGATTTTTATGATGGATCTAAATTGCTGAATAAGGCCGTGGAACAAAGGGAGACTGCGGCTTCCTGCCCATCACAGCCAGGCAGTCACTGCAGAACAAAAGCGCCAGCCATTAGGAGCTCAGCGGGGAGATACATTATATAAATGACTTTGTTTCTCTGCCCCTTCCCCCCCATGGGGGCTCGGACGGGGCTGGGGGCTGCTGATTCCGCATCCCGGTGAGAGCAGGCTGCGGGCGCAGAGCCTTCGTGGAGGCCCAGGATGGATGCGGTGAGCTGAGCACACGCGGTCAGCCACGCCTGGGCTGCGACACAGCCCGAGCCCCGACTCCTGCCGCTGCCACCAACCATGGTGACCCCACGGCACCGATGCCCCTCAGGGATCTGGTGACACACCCGCTGACAGCACCCTTTGCAGCGCAGGCAGCTGCAGGGCCACGTATGAGGGGGCACTCAGGAGCTGGGGCAGCAGCAGCAGCCGTGTGGGAGCACCTAGGAAGGGCCAGCCGGCCCTGCCTCGATGGCCCCACGATGTCCTGCAGCGCCGAGCGGCTCTGACCCTGCCCTCTGACCCTGTCCTCTGACCGCCGAGCGGGGGGAGCGGCGGCTCTGCTCGCCGCCCGCAGCACTCGCGGTTTGTGTGCAGGGAAAGGTGTTTGCCAGGGATGCTTCAGGCCCGAGATCTGCAATTCCTCAGTCTAAAGCGGAAGGTGTTTGACAAGGGCAGAATCTGGCTAGGATCAGACTGAGTCGGCAGAGAATTTTCCCCTGGCTCCTTGCAGGTACTGCAGGGGAGAGCCGGGCTTTGCTTCACAGACGGTGTTTCTGCACAGCCTGACATGCTTCGGTGGTCCGGGAACAGCCCTCCCCGGTGTGCCTGAGCGATGAGCATTGCCAAGATGTCCCCGTGTCCTGGCAGCACGGCGGGCTGGTGGCCGCTCCTCCCGCCTGTCCCTCCCCGCTGCGACCCTGGAAGGGTCCCGGCCGGCCCGGGGAACACGCGCTCAGGCCAAGGTGGACACGAGGGGACATGGCAGATGGCTCCGAGTCCTGTGCGGGCACTGGAGCCTGGCCCCTCGTGCTGGCGGCCGGGAGGGCCCGGGACAGCGCTGTCCCCCTGCAGGGGACGGGCCTGGGGCTCGGCTGGCGCTGGTCCAGCGGCGTGAGCTGCCCTCGCCGTGTTGGGGACTGCCAGGGCTGCTTGAGCTTGTCCTCTCCTGCTGCAGATGTAACAAACGGCTGGAGAGAAACAACCAACCAGACTGAACACGCGCTTTCCTTCCCTAATGCATCCTCCAGGTCCTCTGCCCAGCATCTCCCCCTCTGCGCTGCACCGTGGAATTGCATCCTTCACAAATAGTGGATGTCCCCCACACCTCCCTGTGCTCTGGGGGGGCAGTAGGCGCTGAGAGACCACCACAGCCCCATATCTGCCCACCACAAGCCCACGCCGGCTCCATGTCATTCCACCACAGCACCCCTCACCACCAGCTGCTACCACTGAAGAAGCTGGAGGGGACCGTGCCAAGGTTTTGCCGGGAGAGCCTTGCCAAGACCCATAGCAAGGGAACAGGGTACCTGGGGAAGACATCCCAAGTGGAATCCTGGGGTGGCTTGGGAGGAGGCAGGAACCAGACAGGTGGAGCTGCAGGAAAAATTGGGAAAAGGTGGAAGCAGCCCAAGAGCTGACAAGGATGTGTTCAGCTCTCTAAAGTTTGATTTTCATGACCTTTTTGCTGCTGGTTACCGCTCCCTTGGTGCCACTCCCAGCACTGACTGGGGCAGGCTGTGTTTTCCCTGCTAGGGAGCTAAACTGAGATGCTGTGTGTAAGAAATGGGAAGTGACAAGATATGACCGAAGCATTGGAAATCAATCCAAACTAAATGTGCTTCTTAACTATAAGTGAACAGTTGAAAACAATCCTCTTTTATAGCCATGGAGATAAATACTCTGTTTTTATTAGGAAAAAATTGCTTTGGACTGAATAAAGTCGTTTGATTAACAAGTCAAAGCAGATGGTTTATTGATGTTTCAAAAAGGAGTTTACAAGGTCTAGTGAAAAAAGAGCCCCAGCTCTGAATTAACAAATTACTCGGGTATGTGGGACATTGACAGTTCACTGCTAATAGATTTATGGGCTGCTGCTGGGTGTTTTGTCCCCATTTGGTTTATTATGATAAAATATTGGGGCAGGGGTAACCTATAGCCTCCCTGCAATATACTGTATCGACCCCTGACCCTGGGAGCCTGACAGCAAACCTATATATTAGATTCTTAATTTGTCTTAATCTAACAGGATCGGTCTCTGTGCTGTAATTATTTTCCAAAGGCAATGGTGTGGGGGTGCATGAGCACTGCAGGTGAAGGTGGATCACTTTGTCAATTGCACTGGACATACAGTTCAGCTGCTGAGGACTGGAGAGTTCACAGCAGGAATGAGACAGGAGCATCAGTGTCCCATGAAGCAGGACATGACCTTGAGAAATAACAAAATTCCCAGGTGCTGTATATTATCCCTATAAACCAATTAACAGGGAGGCCCTGGCAGCATCTGGAAATACACAACGACCATGGCTGGCAACATGGGGACTTGAAGAAATGGGGCCACAGACCTGAGCCTTTTTCTATAAACCAATGGACCTTATGGCAACGACCTTAAAGCCCTGCCCATGGACACAGCTTCCCACCAGAATGCCATGTCCTGCAGGTGGGCAGAGGGACTGTGGCTTTGAATCTACAGTGGCTGAGACTTGGTGTCTGGTATTTCAGGATTCAAACGCAGTAATTGCCTGCTCCTGTGTCAGAGCAGCAGTATTAGCCAACAGCTTGGGCACGGGACACTGTCCCCTGTCCCATCCTCCACCCTGTGCTCTTCAGCATCTGCATTAACGACCTGGATTCAGGACTCAGGGGTACACTAAGTAAGTTTGCTGATGACACTAAATTGGGAGCAGCTGCTGTCTCCCTTGAGGTCTGAGAGGCCCTGCAGAGAGACCTCAGCAAATGGGAGAGATGGACGATCACCAACCATGCAGAGTTTAACAAAGGAAAGATTCTGCACCTGGGACTGGGCAACCCTCATGTGTACAGACTGGGAAAGGAGACGCTGGAGAGCAGCTGCAGAAAAGAACCTGGGGATCCTGACTGATGGCATGTTGGATCTGAGTCAGCAGTGCCCCGGCAACCAGGAGGGCCGCTCGCATCCTGGGGGGCATCAGACCCAGCACTGCTGGCCAGGTGAAGGAGGGGACTGTCCCTCTCTGCTCTGCACTGGTACGGCCTCACCTCCTGGGGGCAGTTTTGGGCACGGGAGTATAAGAAGAAGATAAAGCTCTAAGTGTCCAAAGGCGGGGCCATCAGGATGATGAAGGCTCTGGAGGGGTAGCCCTGCAAGGAGCAGCTGAGGTCACTTGGTTTGTTCAGCCTGGAAAAGACTGAGGGGAGACCACACAGCAGGCTACAACTTCCTTGTGAGGTGACACACAGGAGCAGGCACTGTTCTCTGCTCTCTGGTGGCGAGTGATAGGACCCAAGGGAATGGCTGGAGCTGTGTCAGGGGAGGCTTAGGCTGAATACTAGGAAAAGGTTCTTCACCCAGAGGGTGGTAGGGTGCTGGAACAGGCTCCTCAGGTCAGTGGTCACAGTACCAAGGCTGCCAGAACTCAAGGAATGTTTGGACAGTGCTCTCAGACACATGGCGTGATTCTTGGGATGTCCTGTACAGGGCCAGGTATTGGACTCGATGATCCTAGTTGGTCCCTTTCAACTCAGCATGTTTAATGATTCCTCCTCTCCGTTACTGTGTCAGCTCACACAGGGCAGCTCCGATGCCTGAGTGCACTCACCCACCTGACCTGCCACGGCTGCTCCTTCAGAGACATGATGAGGGGATGCTGTACTTTGGCCCTTGCCAATTTTTGTGCCCAAGCAGGGTAGTTGTGGTGCCTGAGTTCAGGATCAGAGATGCCATTCCGGAGCACAGCACTGTCCGTGCCTGCTCCCCTGTGCTGTGCCTGCCAGGCACCATCTGGTCCATCCCGCCAGGATGCTGCAACGGCAGGGCTGATCCCAAAAACAGCCTCAGGAAGCACCAGGGCAGATGCTACGGAGCCAGGGGCTATGCTAATCCCCCGCCCCCACGGGCTTGGCAGTGCCTGCGCACACCCGAGGATAACACAGTGATGAATGGGGGACAAATGTGTCTTTTATTGCTTCCAGAGCACCCAGGCATTTTCTCTTTCTTTTATAGGGGCTGTTGGGCCACTGGAAATAGGAACTCGTATGATTTGTTCTGCAGCCATTTCCCTTTCTCTTCTGTAATAGGATCTGCAGGAATCATTTAAAGAGCTGAAGGCAATTTAGTGTCTTCTTTACTTCTCTCCCCACACTTCCTATGAGTTCACCAGGTACCCTCCTGATGAACTAATACTACTGTAAAATATTATTTAAATCATTATTCCTCTAATTAATTCTCTGCAGCTTTATTTACCATGTTCTGGATTAACTCTGAGACCAGTGACTATCCAGAGCTGATGTTTGCTCTAGCACTGTCTTTCTTTTGCTCTGTTTATATTTTCTTCTTCTTGTAGAAGAGTGGCTCCTTTATATACAAACTGTCCTGAAGCTTAGCATATATTCCAGGGAATCACAGGACTGTATCTCATCTTCTCCAGTAATTAGTTACTTTCTCACATCTCAGAGGAATCATACCAAACCTTCTTCCACATGCCATTGCTCCCCACAAAGCAGAAGGACATTGAAAGGATCACATTAATATTTTAATAGTTAACATTGCAATTTTAATCTCACCCCAAATGCAGGGGCACTGGAGGGGGACATTCTCACTCTCTACAACTACCTGACAGGAGGCTGGAGCCAGGTGGGGGTCAGTCTCTTCTCCCAGGCAACAACAGATAGGAAATGGCCTCAAGTTTCACTAGGGGAGGTTTGGTTGGATATTAGGGGAAATTTTTCATGGAAAGGGCTGTAAAACCCTGGCACAGGCTGCCCGGGAAAGCTGTAAAAGCACCTTCCCTGTAAGTGTTCAAAAATGTGGATGTGGCACCTGGGGACGTGATTTAGAGGTGAACACAGTGGTGGTGCTTTGCTGAAGGTTGGATTTGGTGATCTTTTAGGTGCTTTCCAACCTTAACCATTCTGTGATTCTAAGCTGTCACAACTGTGAGCACAGGTGCTAAAAACAGGCTCCACCTGTAACCTCCTAAAAGGCTGCTCAGCTCCGGCATATCTGCAGGAGAGGAGGTCCATGGGGTGTGTGCTGCCTAGTTCCAGTGTTTAACCTCTTCAGTATTCACAGGAGCTTGGTGTCCTCTGTGCCTGCTCTGCCTGGTTGCTGGGCTCGGCCATGCTGTGCTGGGAAAGGCCCTGCCAGCTCAGGAGCAGGGGTAGCTTTGCTGCTTGAGCTGCTGTTGGACGGGCGAGGTTTAAGAAGAGTTCCCAGCACATGCTTTGGGTACAGCCCTGGGACTGTCCAAAGACATGCTGCCTCCCACCTGGGCAGGCAGAAAGGTGATGGGCAGGGCTTGGTTTGCCTCTCCTGGCCTGTCAGCACCACCTCTGCCCTGCTTGAGGTCAGAGCAGCTGGTCTACTGCAGGATTGTTGTGCCTGGTGAGGGGACAGTGGCAGTGAGTCATGCACCTCAGGGCCCAGGACCAGCACCTCGTGCCACTGATGGCTGTGGGCATGTGGGTTTGTGCTGCTGGCTCACAACGTCTGGCAGCTCACCGTGGTACCGCAGGGCTCTTCCCTAGCAGGCTGGTGGAGGCACAGCTCCTGCTGACAACTTGTTGGATCACTCTCTCCAGGAAAGACAGTTTTTATGCATTGTTCTGGCATGCTGCCACCTCTCCTTGGTTGGGGTCTATTTTATTAACACTGTCAAGACAGTGGGTCCAGGAGGATGGGGAGAGAATGCTTCCCTCAATTCACTAACTAGAGTAAATGACTTACTAGGAAGCAATTTCAGTTTCAGGCCCTGGCTCAGTTCCAGACTAGGATGGGTCTTTTAGTCTATTAGTCACAAAAAAATAAACTCTGAGTTGGCCTCTAGAAGATTCCTCACACCCCTGCTAGGACACTGGGGTTTGACACCAGCACAGTGGAACAGGGCACGCCCGTGTGCATTCCTGCAGAGCAGAGGAATTTGTGTGTCCTTCAAAGAGAAAGAAAAGGATCTTTCCAATGGAGCCATCAGCTACACCTACCAGCAGCAGGTGTCCCCAACCATAAGCTCAGTAAAAGTCTCCATTTTATACGCCCATGAGTGGTGAATCAAAGCCAAATTCCATAAAAGCACATGTTGGTGTGGATTACTGCTGTTCCTAATTTCAAATTTTTGGAACCATGCGCATTTCAGCTGAAGGAATACTAACAGAAGAACATTCTAAATGTATTTTTTAAAATAGGAAAATTTCTGGTTAAACAGTTATTACAAAGTTATGCGTGAAGAGTTGTAGTGGAAATTCTGAGGAAATGTGGTTGTAATGTGCCTGACGTTCACTGGGCTCTGACCCCCACAAAACTCTGGCTTTCTTACTGTTTTCTTGGATTTCACAAATTTAAATGGTATCTTGTTTTGGAAAAATAATCTGGACCTTGACTTCCATTCCCAACACCATCCCACAGTTACCCCATTCATGCCATCTGGTATTTGATTGATATACATGCTGCAGAAGTATTTTACATTTGAGCTCTCTTACCTTTTTCATGTGATGGTCCACTGCACCTGGGGCTTGGCCTTATGCTGAGCTAGACAAAAACAAATTAGAAGTTTCTTCTGTAGTATGCACTGCCTGGTTATTTCCGTAGCATCTCATGCGCCTGAGGCGAGCAGGATTAGTGGAGGATTATTGTGCATGCGCGCATAGCTTAGAAAGCTGCTTTGATTACAAAGCCCAAAAAAAGGATATTAAATTTTTATTGCAAAAATATTTGTTTTACTTTATTCGTCTTCTAACAGCAGAAAAAGTTCCAAGCATTCTCTCACTCTGTAGTCACTCTCCAGTTCCAAGCAGGGAGAGGAAGTGAATTTCTAGTGTTGTTTTCCTCCCAGAGACCACAGCCTGGAGCTTTGCCTCACGCTGTGTCCCGGGTCAGTCCCTGTGAGCAAGGCTTGGACAAGCTGAACGCCAGGCCTGCTGCCAACGAGGATAGGGCTGGGAGTGACTCTAACTCTGCTGTCATTATTTACATCTCTAGGGTTTCAGTGAGCTTGATTCGCTTCCTCCTTTTCCACCAGGCACTGGAAGAGCTGGGCAATTCCTTGTTCCTATGATTTATCACTTGTCTGCGCATTTTTTTCTTTTTTTGCCTATAGCAATTGGGTTTCTGTATGGTCTCACGAACAAATGTCTGAGTCATGTGAAGCTTGGCTTATGTGTCACCTGCGCTAATGACACCTTTTCTACCCACCCATCCATTTCCCAAACTGGCTGCTTCCCTCACGCGGGACAGCAAACCAGCTCCAGCATCTCCTGGGCTGGGAGACTTCCCCTGTCTCGGATCAGATCCGTGTGTGACTCAGAGGAACCAGCAACTCCTTCATCGGCTTATAACACACATAATCAGGTTTCAGTCTCGGTGGCGCTGACGGGGTTACAGCTGTGAGGGGAATGTTGGCGAGGCGGTGGCAGCACGGCCTGGGAATGCGCTCAGGAACGGCGCAGGACGGTGATATCGGACCTGAGATCCCAAAACCATTGTGTTCTCAGGGCGTGGCTTCTCTGCATGACCGAGGACAGAGGTTTCTGCGCGGGGCTGGCCGGGACAGCGCTGTCGAAAGCCCAGCAGGACGGCCGCGGCCTGAGGGGCCTGCGGNCGCTCCCCGGCGCCGGGCGGAGCGCCCCGCCCCTTCCCCGTGCCCAATCGGCGCCACGCGGGGGCGGGAGGGGAGGCTTCTATTGGGCAGTCCTTACGTTAATCAACGCCCACAGCGGGCTCGTGAGGCCTGCCGCGTGCGCAGGCGGCACCGCCCCCACCCTGGGCGAGTGTTGATTGGTCGTCCTGAGGGCGGGGCTTTCTCGCTCCCCCTCGGGATTGGGCGAGAGCCCCGCCAGTCAGAGGCGAGTTGGGGGGTGCGACTGGCGGGTCGTTCGAACGGCACTCCCGCTGCTGGCGCGGCTCGGCTCGGCAGGGCTGGGCTGGGCTGGGCTGGGCTGGGCTGGGCTGCGATCTCCGGGCCGGTGCTGGTCGCGCCCTGCACCCCTGTGCCGCCCAGATAGGCGCCGAGGGAGAAGCTCCTGGTCGGCCTCCCTCCTCTCCAGAGAGGCCGGGGGGAGGCAAGGCTCCCATCC
The DNA here is from genome assembly GCA_013399225.1 of Rhipidura dahli. Classification (NCBI taxonomy): domain Eukaryota; kingdom Metazoa; phylum Chordata; class Aves; order Passeriformes; family Rhipiduridae; genus Rhipidura; species Rhipidura dahli. The sequence goes on from VXAC01003921.1 coordinate 625,785, forward strand.
CGGCCGCCCTCTCCCAGCCGGGACAGGCCGCGCTGCTCCCGCCGGCTCCGCCGTCGCCGTTCCGGGAGACTCGGCATTGCAGGGTCCTGGAAAAACCTGGCACTGCCAGACTACGGACCAGGTTAGTGCCTGGGAGGATCCTGTCTGGTCAAGCAGTTCCCTGAACTCTTTATAGAGAAGAGGGGTGGGCTGAGAGGCGAAGCTCTGCAAGCCACGTTGGGTATCGTCATAGTTGGCCACTCGTTTTAGCACCTGGGTACAAAACTTTCTCTAGGCTAGCTGTGCTGCAAAGTCAATGGGAAATATGATCTGGTCTGATTCCTTGCTGAAAAGTGGGATCAAATGCATCTCTGTAATTTCTGACAAACTCTGTTAAACCTATTATTAAAAGCCTTCAGGGGTGGAGATTTAAAGTGAAACACTGAGCTGGTAGGTGCTGAAGTGCTCAGTGAGTCGGGCTCCTTTTTGGTCCTGTTTGACCTCCTTAATTCAAGACCTTACTTTATTTCCACATCACTGATGAGATAGGGAAATAGAGAGTTGCTTTTATTGAATCAAGTTGCACGGGGAAAAAAAAAAAAAAAGACAGGAACAGTTCTCCGGTGCTGCCACAGTGTTTATTACACAGAATGTAGTGTAGATCAACCACAAATTAGTTGCTATTGCAAAATGCAAGGGGTTTAGTTGATAGATGTTGGAATCCAGAGTGCAGAGAATACTTCTCTGCACTCTGGATTCCAGCAATTTACTTTGGATAACCTAGAAAGTCACCCATTTGTTTAAAAAGTCCTGAACGTGTGCTTGAACTTATATTCACTCTCTTGACTACAAAAGCTGTGAAGGAGCAACTCTGAACTCTCTTGGTATGTGATAGTGAGAAATCATTCCCTGATAACTATGAAATTCTGACTCTGACCAGGTTTTGGTCTGGGTTATTAGTTGGCTCATGTGGCACAGCTCTGCTTTTTGGAGGGTGGCCTCCCCGTGTCTGACCACATGTTTAATAATGAATGCTGGAGAGATGTAAGCAACACTGGCTTTGTGGTGTTCTCACTGAGACAATGGCATCTTGTGGAGCATAAGTTGTTCTCCTGTTTGAGTTGAATTTGTGTATGCTTGTAAAAATTGTCTTAAAGGAAAAAAAAAACTTTGATTTTTAAATTTTAGATGGGATTGAGAAACTTACAGCAACATCTCATAACTGGAAGTCAGAGGCACAAAGCTGCTTCTGAGCATGTAAGAGACAAGCAGCCTCTTAAAGTTTTCTTAACTGAAATTAATTTTGGTCCAGCTTTTGATTTTAGAACCTCAAATTTTTTCTGTCTCCTTTTTCTAATCAGTTCTCCTGTCTTTGATTTATAATTTTACCTTGTGTTTTATTGAATTGTTTTTTCATTTGTTTATACTGATGGCCTTATGCTTCCAGAAGTATCTGAGATCTTGCTATTATCCAGAAGTATTTCGGAGAGTGAAATACAGCTCCTTTGCTGCTGCCACTGCTCAGTTAACAGTGGTGATTAAATCCCATAAATATTCTCTTGCCCTTGACAAGAAAAGCCTTGAAGGTGGGTTGATGGAAATCATTCCCTTTCCTGTTGATATTTGTAGCTAAAATCAGGCTGTGAAGTGCTGAATACATACAGAAAGCCCGTGCTGGTCTTCCATTCAAGCAGAGCAAATGCAATCACCAGTGCTCTCACCCTTTGAAGGGTTGGAGCACTTAAAAAGAACTAGATGATTTGTAGATGGATTCTGCCCCAGAGTTCAGCAGTAGGAAAGGGCAGGTGGCACTTCTTCCCATTTCTGAAAATCAAACCCATTTTGTTCAATTCAACCCCCTTCAATTCCTCAGTTAGTGCTGTCTTGGGATAAATGTGACCACTGGTGAGGAAAAGAAAGAGCCAGATGAGACCCTGGTGATAAAATCCCACTTTGGAAAGCCAGAATATTTGTTGTGTTTATGAGAGGCATTTTTTGGGGAAAATTTGTGGGAAAATAGCTCTGGTGAAAGTGATGAGAAGTTTGACTTAATTTTTTGAGGTCACTTCACTTGTGGGTATTTGGGTGCAGCAGAGAATGGAAGATATTCTGCCATATGAGAGGCATAAAACCCAGTAGCTAACTCTTGGCCAGTGTTGCTGATTTTCCAGTAAGCTCTGTGTTGCACGGAGGTGTAGAACCCTAATGGTTTGTTGTATGCCATTAAAAGGTATTGTACACTCATAAAAGAATGACATTTTGATCAATGCTGTTAAAAGAATTACTGTCTTGACACAGAAAAGCTTTCCTGCTGCAAGTTTAAAAATATGCCTTTAAAAGCTTTTTATTGAATACCTTTGCATCCCTCAGAAATGTGCTATTTTGGCACAGTGCTGGTCTGAAGAAACTCCACATTGTAACCTGAATGCAAGACCTCATGTTTACCATCAGCAGGGTGCGAGGTGAGGCAGGTGTATTCACTTACCTACTGTCATGGGGACAAAGGAAAAGCTCCTAGAGCTGCTTGTGTGCAGGCTAAAAATATAACCTCCTCATTTTTAGAGTCCCAAATCACTTGAAAGCTATTTGTTTGTTTTGACATTGATTCCTCTCTGTCCCTCCAGCTCTCTTTTGAGTGTCCCTTTGGACTTTGAAGCTATGCATTGATGTTGGAAGGAGGCAGGTAGCAGGTAGGGAAACCACAAATCTCTCCACTGTAGCTGGGTCCTGGCGGACTCTGCTGGGAGAAACTTGGCTTGGAGGTGTCTAAGGTTGTCCTATGGTGTAATACTTCTTGTGGCAGAAATCTCCCCTTAGTGTGGTTAAAAGATCTTGTGTCAGAGCTCTTGATTAATCACAGCTGCTGAAGGAGTGTTGTACCTGACTTGATCGTGGCCAGAATCACAGCTCTAATGTTCAACACGGATGACAGGTGCTGTCAGGTGAGAACCTGAGAACCCCAGGCAGGGAATTGGGAGGTAGGGCTGTAATTTCTCTGCTCTGTCATGCTCTTACGTGTCCTTGTGCACTTTGTATGTACGTTTCCTGAGCATTTGTGTTTCAGGCTTTCAGTTTTTTAGCTGCATGTGTTGTTCTAAATACAACTTTATATAAAGGTGGAGGGATTAACTGAAAGAGCCAAGAATGGTGAGATGAGTTTTGATGTAAAGAGATCCAGGATAAATTGTTCTCTAGGCTTTTTCTTTCTCTCCTTTCTGTATATTCATGACCAGAACAAAGCCACAGATATTCTGGGTGCCATTGGTGTGGGTCATGCCCTGTCACGGGCCTGTCACCCAGCACGGGGGTCAGAGTGCTTGCCTGGAGGTTTTGTAACAGGTGAGTGAGGTCACAGCATTACCTGACATTTCTGTACTTCAGGTGAAAAAAGGTGTGACATAGCAGTGGGATTTAATTGCTGAGGAAAACAAGATGTCTAGTTTCACTCTGTGTGAGTAGCTCCCTTTAAGTTCAGCTTTTCAAGATATGAGTGTCAGGAAATGGAAATATTAATGCTCTGCATGTTCTGCAAAGCCAAGGTACGAAAGGAAGACGCAGGAGAGCTTGAATGCTTGTATTTGGCATATATGTGAGGACGTTGCTCAGAGAACTATGAGTAGAACTGGCATCTATCTCACTTGCTTCCTGTCTCTCAGATACCTGAGTTTTGTCCATTTTGACCTTTAAGGAAGGCACGAGATGCCCAAATACTTCCTTTCTTCTGTTTCAATCAAACTTCTGGCAGCTTTCTAGGGGAGTTGTTGGTTTGGGTTTTTTTTCATGGTGTGAGTTTCTGTCACCAGCTGCTATCAACTGTTTTCTGAAGCCTCACTTGTGTAGTTTTAGCTTTGGAGGAAATTTGAAAGCAAAATTATCTCCATGGCCCTATTTACCCACAGTCTCCCTTGAAGCTCCCTACAAATGTTTTTCTACAGTGACCTTTCAGAGTACCTGCTTTCAGGAGAGGCTGCCAGCCTGGAAGTGGGGCTTAGGCATGTTTTCTTACATTTAGCTATATTAAAAATGGTGATCTTTGCTCCAGTCTTCTTTGTCTGGCAAACTAAATTGCTTTCTACCACTGATCCTTGTTTTCATCACTCTTATCTGTAAATTTGTTCAGTAATCATCTTGTGCTTTTTTTTTTCAGAGCATAGACAAAACTGCTGTATAATATAGGGTCAAGCTCTTGAGGGTGGGATAAAAGAAACTGTTCTCTTTTGTGTTGATATTTAATTGCTATAAGCTGGAAACATTTATTTAGTATTTGGCCTTATCTGCAATTACATTCTGAGGCCTATCAGTCTCTGACCCGCTTGATGTGTCATGTTGATTTTGATTTTCTTAATCAAATGTCATTTTGCATCAAGTCAACTGCCATACAAAACCTGCTATATCTGTGCTATTAATTAGCAATAAGCATTTAATTAAAAATCATGCCAGTGCAAGAATATATTTTCTGAAAATTCATGTCAGTAATGTTATATTACCCTCTCCATTTTTTTTCTAGCCAGAGTCTTGTATTGGCCATTCTGTTGCTTTGCAATCAGTGTCACTCAGACAAAACTATAGTTATTCATGTCACCAAATCTGGAAATAAAAAAAGCACACCACCCCAACAAAACCAACCCCTCCCATTACTGGTTTCTCTCAGTCCTCTCAAACAGCCTGTTTTCCAAAGAATACTAAAAATTAGCATTAATGGTCCAAACAGCTCTTCAGACATGCTCTTTCTTCTAATCACCATGGAAATTGAAACCCAGATCTTAACTCTTCCCCATTTGACCTACTTCAAGCCACTCACTCAAGTTATAAATGTCCTGGCAGAGTCATCTGTCTTCCTGTGGGACTTGCAGGAACCTTTCTAGAGGTTCCTAGAAGTCCCCTGCTTAAGCAGCCACCACAACAGCACTGCAGGTGGTTGTGACTTGTCACTGGTTTGGGCAGCTGGGGTTAAATGGATGTGGGACAGAAACCGAGGGTTTATATCTTTCTTTTATTATTTCAGGTGAATTACATGGCTTTGGTTTATAATTGATTAAAATTTGATGTTAATCCTTGCAGCTGTGAAATAGAGAAATTCAACAAACTTTACAATTAACTCCAAATCTGTAGATCTTTATCATGTGAGTGCGGTATTGTCACCAAGCCGTCCAGCACAGATGCCAGCTGTGTGATGTGATCCTGGATGTTGGGTGGATTGAGTTGCTGTAAGAACTGGCAGGAGCAGATCTTTGGGCAGCAGAGACAGGGAAGCCACCAATTTTTTATAGAATGACCTTCAAAATCAAACCTCTGTGTTGTCTCATGTTTTTGGCTGACTTCCTGTGGGCCTGTGGATAAATCAGGTCAGTTTGCTCACTTGATGTGCATCGACAAGTATGAGGATTATGAAATTGGAGCAATAACAGAAGGGTGTGTATTACAGTGAGAGGAATAAAGGGTAGCATAAAGGGAAGTGGTACCCTTTTGTGGAAATACTTATGAAAAAATTTGTTAAGTGGAAAATAAGATGGGTGATTGATACCTGTGGAATGTCTCGGGAATAAACAGATCAATAAAACCAGTAAGATGAGACCTGGAAGGTGTGTTTTGTAACTTGCTGGAGTAATGAGAAACACTTTTGTTCTTGTGAAAAGGGTATGTTCTGTATTCTGGAAATTACGTTGTACTGAAGTTTTGGGGAGTAAATCAGCTGGTAGCTCAAAGTGAGGTTTGCTTACAAGTCTGGAAGTTGGTTGCAGTATATTTCCTCGGCCTTGCTCAAGGAACTGTGTGCACAGAGCTGAGGGAGTAAGTCACATACTAAAAAGAGCTGTGGCTTGTTCTGTTCTCCTTGTGTCTTTAGCAGGGCAGGTTGCAGGATGTTTTCTTTGTAGCTCTGGTGTTTGGGCTACAGGGATTTCAAATCTTTCAGAGAAAAAAAAGATAGCTTCAAATTCAGCTCTGAGTCCGATATTTGTTTTATTAGTGGAAATCTTTGTCTCATGTGTTTTCCCAGTTCTAGATAACCTTTTCTTGTCATCTAAGAAATTAATTTCTTTGTTGGACTCATTGCAAGTAAACCTGATAGCAGGATTGCTGTTATTGAGGCAGCTTACACAGTGATTTGCTAAGTACAGCCTCTTCATATAATGTGAAGCACAAGTCGATTTATTGACCACCACGGATTTCAGGAACTGTTGAACTACCTGGTTTTTATCCTTCTCTCATAAAATTTGCTATTAAATGGTTTTTTTTCCGTTACCCTCTTGAAAAGGGTTCTCTTTGAAATGGCAGTCGTACAAGAGCAGCAATCCTACTCGTTTCTGTGCTGTAGAGTTTGGCTTTTTCATGAAGTGTCTACAGGGTCATGTAAAGTATCTTGACATCGTATTCTTGAAGGTTTTCCTAAAATACTTTCCTGTGCCAGGAGGACACTGACGCTTCTCAGCTGTGACAAATGGCTCTGTGGCTGTGGTGCCAGCCCTTGGCATAGAGCATATCCCAGTGAGAACAAAAGAGGGCAGAAGGACCAACTCTGCTCTTAGCACAAGACTGCACTTGTTGCAGTACATGTCCTCTGTCAAATATAATCTGCTGCTTCTCTGGAATGCTAAGGAATTTATAAATGTATAATTTGACTCGTTTGTGCTATTTGCTGTATATTTGTAATAGTTTTTTACTACTTTCTGCAAGCTCTTCTCTAAGGTTTATGTTAGGAAGCAAAACTGTTGTCTCTGGTAATCTGTAAAAACAGTTTTAAAAATAGAATCCAAGTGAACTGTGCAAGTGGATTATTGATTCTTGGGAATGCAGAGAGAATGCTTTCTGTGAAGCCTTCTTCATTGCTTCAGAGTCTATAGCAGTGTCTGGAGGCTTTGGGGGTGATGTTTTTTTGATTAACAGACAGTAATGGAGAAATCATCTCTAGTTAATCTGGATTTCTGACAAGTCTTCCCAACTAGTGCTGCAGACAGGATGTCAGGGCTCAGGTACTTGGGGGTGGAACTTGGATATTTGCACGTTACGGTACATGGTGGCAAAGGCCTCGGAGCTCAGCGTCTTTGTGCTCTGTGAGCGAGGGTGCCGTGCCATGCTGTGTGTGACCAGAGCACGGCACTGGTACAAACTGCCCACAGAGCTGCTACAGGCATGAAAAGGGAAGAGGGAAGTGAAGGCAGAAGAGAGCAGCTATTAGAGTGCCTTAGATTATTGCAACCAGCTAAAGGGGATGACATGTTTGAACCCTGATAATGTACCCACTGCTGCAACATCTGCCAGCCCAATGCTCCAGGGGGGCAGGCCCATCCAGTTATGTACTGTGGTTAAAAGACTTTATTTTTGCTTTTATTTGTGCTGAAGTTGAATTAAGTTAAAGAAAGGAACAAAACTAGTGTTTTCCAAATTTCATTTTTGCTTACCTTTATCTTGTATTTATTGTGGAGCAGCATCTTATAAGACAGTGAGAAATCCTTTTTATTTGACTGGTCCCAGAATGATTCTATTTTGCTGTCAGCTGCAGATTAACAAGCTTCAAGGGGAAATAGCTTCTGCCACGTGCATGGTTATCATACATGTGCCAGCTTGGTTTTATTTCCAAGACAGATTCTCCGTTTGTAATCCAGAGGAAGCCCTGGTCCCTGGGGGTGAAAGCTGGGCTATGGCTCTGCCCTTGCAGCTCAGCCTTGCATTCAGCACAGAATGTCCAGCTATGTGCCTGGCTGTTCCCTCAGAGCCCAACCTGGTGTGTTCCCCTCAGGCTTTGTCAGGGCTGTCTTCCTGGAGACTGACATGAGGAATAGTCTATGACACTACTGGCAAGTGGCTTTCACGCTCTGTGGCGGATCTAATGAGCTACAGCTGCCTGGTGAAATCCTGCTTCAGATCCTTTGAAAGAACTCCTGAAGGCTCTGCTTGGATTCATGGACTTGATTTTTTTTTTTTAACATTGGGAAACAGATGGAAAAACGCCTTTATAATTCACACTCACAAGTGTCAAGTTTAGAAAATGGCACAGGAAAACCTGGGCGGCTGACACACACAGAGGCATGCCTGGACGTGGAAACATAGTGGCACCTGCTGAGTGCCCACCTGCTGAGGAAAGCAGGAGTATAAATCACCTCCGGGCTCTCAAAGGTCCCCATGAACAGGTATTTAATGCTTTCCTGTTCATTGGGTGCTACAGGTGCCTGTGTTGGTGTTTGGTATGTGTAGAAACGGGAGAGGTGGTGCTGTCTGATGGCAGTGTGGCACTTGTGGCTTCATCTTCCAAGACTTGGGATCTGCAATTGGTAACAGTGCTACTGTAGTTTTTCTTCTATTTTTAATTCTTTCATATCAGCTTTCCATTTTGTTCCTATTTATACAACTCTCTTTATTCCCTTTGCCTTGTCTCCTGCATTAGGGATATCAGCTAGTCTGAACTAGTTCCTTTACATTGGAACTGAAGTTGTGAGAGAGCAGGACCAAACACAGAAATGTTCTTCTCCAGCCAGTGAGTGACAAGGCTGTGGATGGACATATTTAAAGAGAATCAAGAGCCTCATTGCTAAGAGACTTCTAGGTACTTGGAGAGGAACATCAGATGTGAAATGCTAACAAAATGAACTGCTTAGAAATTATAAGTCTCATTTCTACTGCAGAAAACATTTTATCTTACTCCCTTGATATTCCTGTTTGCAGTGGTTTTGACATGTTCATTATCAAAAAAATGATATGATGTAATGAAACACTAGAGACTGGCTCAGTGTTTGGGGCTTCCCTAGTGAGAAGGAAGACTGCGAGGTCACCACATTTTCAGTTTGGAAGAAGAATTCTCACCTAGCTGATGGATCCTGGCAGGTATCAGGTACAGAACAAGTCTGTATTCATTTTTATACCACTTCTAAGAGTGAAAAATAAAAGTTAGTTTCCTGATTTGGAACAGAAGAGCCCCAGGGCTGCTGAGGGCTATCACCTGTGAGAAGTCATTCTGGTGAGGAGTCCCAGTGCTGCTGTAAGGGTTTATTTGGGAACTATTAGCAGGCACAGGCTAAGCACACATGGGTGTGAGTCTTAGAAGTGTGTTTTTTAGCTCCAGCACCAAAGCTGCCAGGCTGATATGGCTGTGAGTGGCCTCTGCTGCACATTTGTGTTGGGGCTGTTTGTGCCATGCTGTGACCGTTTTCTGGGTAAAATTTGTGATGTACATAAGTCTCAGGTACGTGGTCTCACCTTTTGCATCTCCTGTCTGAGAAAATATGTGGATTTTGTCCTCCCTCTCCTTCCTTTCAATAATATTTTGCCTGACTAGTAGTTGCCCAGAGAGGAACCTGAGCCCAGAATGGTAAGCAAGGGTCGGCTGAACATCCCCGGTTCAGACACTACCATGCAGCTTCTCCACTCTTTAATTAAAAACTTGGGTTTTCGGTTGTTGTAGCTGCAAGCAGCATGCTGACACAACTCATTCTTGTATCAAACAGATTAAAATGTCAATGTTTTAATGTTCTCATCTGTGGGAAAAAGAAAGTAGTTGGGTATTTTATAAATAACTTAAAAAGGTGCTCTGGAAAAGGTTTACTTGTGCAAGATGGAAAATGACAACTAAAGGTACAGAGTTCCATTTAATATTAAGAGTCTTTAAAGGGCTGAAAATAATGAAAGGATGAAATATCTTCAGGAAATAGGCTATACTGGGGCATGGCAGCTTAAAACAATTACAAATTTACTGTATTTTTAATTACTCCCTCTGTTTTCTTTGCATTTGTGGCATAGTATGCACACATCCTGATGAGCTCATGTACCAAACCAGTGCTCTGTGTGAGAAGAACAAGAATGAAGGTATCTGAAAAGAGTGGTCAGAAGTCAGTGTTGTCCTCCATGCTAAGTGACTTCCTTCTGGAGAAGGGAGCTGTATTTTCTAGGAAGAAATGTAATATTATTTTTTGTGACCAATTCCATTCCTGTTTTCAGTAGGTTTGCTCCCTGGGCAATTTGAGGCACTGGTTTGGAGCTGTTGGTTCTAAGTGCCCTGTGCAGGCACCTGTGTGAGGCAGGTTCTGGGCTAGCAGGGTGGCCAGGTGACTGCAGGAGGCTGCTGGGCAGGGATCCAGCCAACAGCTGGAGCTGCCTGCTTGGGATTAATGTGGCTCTTCTTCAGAAAGTGCCTTCCAGACAGCATTTAGAGATTTGCTTGATTTGGGCTGTCCTCTAGGTTACCATCTGTGGAATCTGTTTCTGTGGCAGCCATGTCTCCCTTGCATGTACATTATATATGCTCACCAATACCCTTTTGGATTATGCTTTTCCTGGACTGGGGGGAAGAAATAATCCATTTTAAAGAAGGGAAATTTAAAGAGCTCCCACTGAACACTGATGCTGGAAGAAGAGTGCCGGGTGTCTTTTCGTTTTACTTTCTTGCTCTCTCACACTTATTTATTTCAACTCATCTCCTACAGCCTGGCTGCTGGGGGATCAATTTGTTGGCAGGGGTTATTCAAACATCAGCAGAATGCATGTTCTTACTGTTCTGGTTGGAACTAGATGCTGGAGCCAACACAAACAGCTCTGGTGTGGGAACCAGCACTGGGTGTTTGAGTCAGGCTGTTCTTGGTGGTCCGTCCTTACTGCAGTAAAAATGTCAACAGTTTCTTTTCCCATAGGGTTCATTTATGTTCCTGTTGTTTAGTGTTTATACAATCACTGTGCCTGTGGACAGTTCAAATAAATTCTTTGAGTAAATTCTGTGGTTTTCTTCACTTTCAGCTCTTGTTTTCTTTAGGATTTGGGGTTTTTCCACTCTATGGCTTCAGTTTGTTGCCCTCTTTCCAATTGTCAAAGGGAATGCGGCATTTTGTGTTTGGTGCTGGTTTTTTGCTGTTTGTTGTTTTCTCATGAGGTAGAGCTTGACTGTGGGGACACTTTTTAGGGCAAATAAGCTCCAAGTGCAGGCAGAGTGCCTCCAGAATGCATTGGGAGCCAGGGTACAGTGTGCATCAGGCTGAGCTGTGCTGAGCCTGGTGACACAGAGACGGTGCCGCACTCAGCTTGTTGCTCCCCTCAGCGACATCAGACACCACTGAAGCACTTGGTGTTGTGCTTTGTAACATCCCTCCAAGTATTCAGGAACCACCAGCGTTCCTTACTGGCTGTGCATTGTTGCTCGAGTGAAAGTCCATAATGCAGGATGCTTGTGGGAGCTGGATGGTTTGAAGCTTTCTGTAATTCTTCCTGTTACCCTCAGGGCATGCTGAAAAATTACCTCTTTGTAGAATCTTTGGGATATGATGCAGTCCCAGATCAGACACTTCTCTATTAAATAAAAAGTATGATAAGCCTAAAAGCATTGAATTCAGTATTTTGAATCTCTAAAGGCCAATCCCAGTGTGGATCTATTTGGACTAATTTACTGAACTATTTAGTTTCTCCTCCTGCATAACAACCATTCCATCCCCAGCCATTACCAAGTCAGCTCTGCCTCTGCAGCTGCCAGGAATAACTCTACTTTGCATGGATAATTAACTAGATTGAGTAACAGAGAAAAAAAATTATTTCCACATAGTGGTAATAATAAATCTGTTACTACATTTGGCTCTCCATGTTATTGCCATATTTGGGTATGTCTTAATGAGGAAGTGGCTTCCTTTGGCTGAATTCAAATACCAGCACGGAGACAGCCTCAAGCGCTGGGCTGGGCTGGTGGGAGGAGGGCAGAGGGGGCGTTAAACCAGGCAGGCATTCCTACCACGGATAACTGCATCTCTTTTTTGTGGGTTTGATTTGGTTTGTTTTGTTGGGGTTTTTAAATTTTTGGGGGTTGTTATTTGTTTGGGTTTTTTGTTGTTGGTTTTGGTTTTTTGGGGAAATTTTTGTTGTTTGTTTGGTTTGGTTTTTGTTGTGGTTTTTTTGTCTGTTTGTTTTGTTTTGGTTTTTTTTGTTTGGGTTGTTGCTGTTGGTTTTGGGGGGGGGGGTGGTTTTGGGTTTTTTATTGGGGTTTTTTTCCCAGCAAGCAACAAACTTCCAGTCTTTGTGACAAGATAAAACTTGGAATTTCTGTCTGTGTAAGAATCAAAGCTTTGCTAAGACGGAAATCTTGCAAACAATTTTGTTTTTTCAAACCAAAATCGACCTTTTCTGTGAGGATATTTGGAGCATCCCACTCTGTTTTACAAAATGCGTAAAAAACGGGGGTGGGACCTGCTGAGCTCACCACGGGAATTCTCTTGAGGGACAGAAGACCCCAAGGCTCAGATATGAAGTTATGAGTAGCCCCTCAGCACAGTAACTTTCATGTCTTGTAACAGCTTTTCTGACACTCTCATGACCTTTTCCAGAATAGTCCTCCTCCATTTCCCATTCATTTTCATCACCTGTTTTGTCTTGTGGTCTGGAGCCTTGTTGTCCACCAGCCCAGGGAGGAATGAGCCTGCTTTGTGCAGAGCCTGCTCCCTCAGCTGGTGGGAGCAGTTTGAGTGTTGTGCCCAATACCCAACAACTCAAGTCAATTAATTGGAGCTCACCTTGCTGCTGTCACGAGGTGACAACACACCCAACTGCAATTCCTCCTTCAGCTTATCCTTGTCATCGTCCTGGGAGCTGCAGACCCTTGAGAAGGGTCACTGACCCAAAGATCACTTTATGGATGTCTTGGCACAATGGGCAGCACGATGGGAAACTGAAAGCTTCTGGGAAGAAGTGAGCAAACTTACTTTGTGATAGAGAAAATTAAGGTGTTTGTTTGCTTGTGCCCATTAACATTTCTTTCTGTTAGTCTTGCCTGTGTCCCACTATTTAACTCCCTCTATGCCCAATCCATATCTGCTGTTCCTTTTCCATCATCCTCTCACCCTGTCAGCCTCCTGCCTCTAACCACCGCCCATTCAGCTTCTGCAGAAAATAAAATGCAAAAATAACTGAGTTATTGATAAATGTGTGGAGTTTGTTAAAGAGGGGAGGAATATGTAACCCTAGAGTTAAAGCTGCAGAAGTTTGATGCTTGTAAAACCAATCGCTGAATTTAGAAAAGACAAAAGGAAACAGTTCAAGAAAAGCATTTAAGCAATTCTTAGTGAAAAGTGCTCTTTGCCAAAAATAACTTCACTTTACTGAATTGCTCATGCAGTGGGAGGAAAAAAAATAGTAAAAAATAAGAACTTAGAGGAATCCATGTCTGTCCTCCCAGACACTGCTAAAACCCTTGGGGTCTGAAAGGGCCATATGGAAAATAGGGGGAATCTGAGCTCAATCTGTAACTGCTGTGGCCAGAAAAACACAGACATTCTGCAAGGTACACTGAAGAGTGAATCTTTTTGTTTTAAACATAATATGTGCTATTCTTAATTACTTTTAATCTTGTTTCTAGCTCTGTAATTGGAAATATGACCTTTTTGATTGTATAAATCTATCATAGTTTTAACCATTAAACTATTTGGTGTCAGAGTTGGGTACAGATAGAAGTGTCCCAAGGCTGTTACTGCTATCTGTTTGGAGATTATAAATACAAATAAATCTGTAGATGCCTCAAGGAGAAACTTGCATCCTAACATAAAGGGAACTTGAGGCTTGCAGTGTCTTGCATCAGGTTGTAGTAGCATCAGTTTCCAGACTGATTTTTCAAGTGCATGATTGGAGAACACACATCCATTTTCTGATAGGGTGGGCATATGGGATTGCCTTCTAGCCATGGTCATTCCCTTTAAGTGTCACAGTGTTTTAGGTTGTTGAAGGGTTTTTTGGGAAATATAAGGAAAATTCTGATTCTCTATTCTCTACATTGTGAGCTGGCTGGTGAAATGGAAGTGCTGGTGACAGTGTGAGGCTGTATGAGAACTAGACAAGCCTGCAATTGTGCTGGTGGAGTGGAAGAAGCTTATAGCAGGATCTCTGAGGGAGCAGGAGAAGCTCCTTGTAATAAAAATTCTTAGTTGTTTTTTTTTTTTTTTGCTTTTATTCTGCTTGTGGTGTTTACCAGTGACAGCACATGTGCTGGTTCCCCATCAGCTCAGGGTGGGATGAGTAGGGTGGGATGACAGGGTAGCTGCTGTCACAAGCAAAGCCCAGCTCAGTTACTGCAGGACCAGAGAACTGAAATGGGCTGTGGATTGACCAACATCTTGAAGCCATCTGAAGAACATCTGAAAACAGAGGCAAAGTCAGAACACGGCAGCCCAGAACATGGTGGCTACACTGGTGCATCTTTGCTGACTTCAGTTACATAGTTTGAATGAAAATGAGAAGGGAGCAGTTTGCCTTGGGCCCATGCATACCTGGCATGCTTCGTCACAGCCTGACAAATACCCCTTAACCCAGTCACTAGTTTATATCTTCTGGCTTATTTTTAAAAATCCATACCAGGGAATTCTGGTGGTTTTAAGTGGAGGGGTGTGACCTGCAAATATTTGATTGATTCTGTTCCTGTCCCACAGTTCTATGTAAAATTTATTTACTGGTTTTCCTTTTAAACTGTTAGCTGACCTTCCATACAGATCCCAGCTGTGCATTATCATTGCTTGGGGATGTGTTTGTATCTTTTGTCTAAAAATACCCAGCCGGTAGGATCCATGATCCATGAAAGCTAATTGAAACAATTTCTCTTCAAGTTTTGGCAAGTGAAGCATGCATTATAAGCATTAATATCTATAAATTGAATTGTTAATGAATCTAGACACTAATAATGAATGCAATTTTGTAGGCTTAACTAGAAACACTAAAATTATCAGGATCTGGAACAGAATTTTCAATCATTTTTGCTTATTAAATAGCAAAACTATGCTTTTAATAAGCTAATCATTTTTATTTGACCCCATAGGAGTAGCTCAGCTGATTAGAAACAGGTTTCAAAGTGCAAAACAATGTTGTTTTTCTCTCACTGTTTTAACTACCACAGTGCTGAAATCTCAGATCAGATACTGATCTCCATTGCCTATCCTGCAATTCCTCTAAAAGAATTTGCAGTAGAACCTCTCTATGTCCCATTGAACAGGAGAATTCTCTACGCAGATAAATCATGCTGTAAGCTGCCAAAGCAACTGGAGCTTGCTTGAAAGATCATTAGTGCACAAAAATACAATATATGAGAGATTCCTGTTTGGTCTTTGTTGTATCCAGAAGTAGAAAAGCACTTGATACAACTCAAAACTCAAGACTAAAGCTAATAAATGTAAATCTTCTTCTCCCCCAATTTAAAATTGGCCTTTAGGATTTTATGCAGCTGAAGAATATGATAAGATTCAGATTTTTAGTAGCAAGAAAATCTTTAATTCTGATGGTTTCCTATAATAAAGTTTTGTGAAGTTTGCCATTCTTCCTGAGTCCAGTGGCTGGAGACTAGGAGGGCACAAGGAGACAGATTATTCTGCAAGTCCCTCAGACAAAGCTGCTTCTCCCCACACTGTTGCTGGCAGCCCTTGCAGACAGGCTGTCAGCTTTTATGGAGCAGTGGTGTCCCTTAGACAAGCAATTTCTTTTACCAAAAGATTTAGTAACTCTACAGCATTTGTTAAATGAAGAAAATCAAACTTGGTTATCTTGCAAGATGAAGGTAAAGAACGATCTGAAAGGTAAGGGAAAAGGATGTAAAGGATTTATTTCTGGATTTACGTCTCGGAAGGACCATAAAAGGTTCCTCCATCTCTGGAGACAATTGATAGCCTTACAGAAATGTATTCCAGTCCTTAATTATGTTTTCTATTTGAGAGAGGGGGTTTCCTTTATTTAATCTAAATCTCCCTTACTACAGTTCATACCTACTTCCACTTCGTGTTCTATGTACATGGAAAAAGGTTTTCACTCTCTGTAACAACCTTCACTTTATTAGAAGGCTGCTTTCATGTTTCACAGCTGCCCCAGTACTTACCCCCCTCATTTCTTCCATTCTTTAGCATGGACAGATGTCGGGTAGCAGTGATAACTGACTGATTAACATGGGATGGCAAGGGAGGAATACTGGCAAGCTTGGAGGGATGAAGTGATAAGGAAACATCAACAGATGCAACTAAATAGTACTGCAGGGAATTCAAAATGCTTCACCAGAGTACTAATGGGAAAGAATTTGTGTCTCCTAGTTCAATTTAAAACTCAGTGGGAAATTAATATTAAGTTCATACAGAAATACACAAAAAAGTGCGGAGTACTCTATGCAGAAGCTCTAAGTTAATAGATAGCATTGTAAATGTTACACTGCAATATTTAGCTGAAGTAGTTCAGAATATTTTTACTACTTGTACGTTTGCTTTTGTGATGACTGTGTCCATGCATACTGGGATCCTGTTCTGCCTCCCCTCATGGCTGCCAGTGAACCCCTGGGTACTTTCCACTCCTTTACAGATCTTTTCCCTGTGCTGAGGGTGTTACAGGGAGTTCCTGAAAAATGCCACCAGAGATGGCCACGATCACAATCATGGCTGTGCAACTCAGCCCCTCTCGAGGCTGAACACTTTCATCATTATATGTCTGCAAAACGAAATGACTGAGATAATTTGAGGGGAGAAATGCTTGAGGGTCTTCCCCCACCTCTCCCCCAATGCCTTTTCCTGATGGACAGTACGCTGGCAGAAAAACAAATCAGTGGAGACTTGCTCAGCCTGAAGTTTGTGTGCCATCCCATTACATGCAGTGGGCAAGGCAGAGGGTGCTGAGTCTGAGATGTATATTCCTGTTCTGTTTCTTCTGTGAAAATTCCATATTCTGGGAGACAAATATTAGAATTATCTTTAATAATTGATACTCTAATTCATACACTGATGACTGGTTTGTTTAGTTTTATTCTTTGCCATCTTCTGCTTTCAAAGATTCCTTTTCCCAAACCAACAGGAAAAAAAAAGGAAAAAAAAAGTTTTCTCAGTGCTGCTATTGACATTCAACAGAATAACTGCCCTGGAGTTAATTCCTCCTCTTAAGTAAACTGCTTCAGTCAGGGCTGTTAGCACGGAGGATATTGGCATTCCTGTTTACTGAATAGGAGTCTTCCAGGATCCTTGCTTTTTAAGTGAATTTAATATGTGTACATGTGTACTTTTCAGTAAACGTATCAAATAATCCAAGCAAACCTGGGAGCCTACTAGTGAGTCATATGCAAACTGAACCAAAAATATTTAATCCTGGAGTAAACATTTATGAAATGTCTGTGCCACCCTTTGCAAAGGGATAAATTGGTCAGTCAGTGTGCTACAATGTGCATCCAAGAAAGAGCTGAAATAATATGTTTTTGTATTTTAAATGTAAAATTGTGTAAATAATAATGCAAATCAGATAGTGTTAAAGTCTTGCAGCCTCTTTCTTTCACTTGAATGCCACTTGTGTCAGGCGCCCACCCTCCTCTTCTTCCAGAAAAGAAGTTTCTGTCCCTCAGAATGCAGCCCTGCTGCAGCCACTGCACTGACACAGGTGAAAGCTGGAGAACTCTCTGGCTTAACAGCTTGAGATACAATTTTTTCATCTATAAAAACCCAACCATACAGTGTATCTCAAACAAGTACTAGAGAAGGAGGACTTTGCCTGAGTTGGTTTTGCCTGCTCTCTATAAACAGAAAAATCAATGGTCTTTGTTCTTTTATTGAGGAGAAAAAAGTACTTTTTTCCCACCTGGGAGGGCTAATGGGATACTCTGGTGTGCAGCACCATTTCAACAGTGAGGGAGGTGTCCCTACTTGATCTCTGCTAATGAAAGTCTTCAACCATCTGTTCATGCTGCTTCTGGGGCATAAAATTTCAGGTTCTGACTCTCCTGATCCATCACTTCGCTAAGACTCTGTGGGGTCCTGTGCAGCTCTTTTTGAGTGTAGTCCCCAGGAGGGTGTGGCTTGAAGGTCATGGCCTTTTCACTGACCAAAGGGCTAGTGGTGCTGTGGAACACCTCTAAACTTGGCTGCAAAGGTTGAATGCTCTGATGGACACTGACAGGCGTCTTGAGCCTCCCAGGTTGTGTCTGAGTCCCCAGCAGAGTCAAACCCAACAATACCTGTGTGCAAACCTAAAAGGTATCTTTTTTTTCCCCCCTAGGTTTCAGACCAGCAAGATCTAATAACCTTTACTTTGGTTCCCTGCACATCCTTTGGAAAAACGAAGCATGTCAGATCCTCAGAAATGAAAGGAAATGGGATAACCTTACACCTGAATTAACATGGGCATGTCTTCTGTCATTCCTCAGTATTTTGCCATCCCATGTTTTACGTGGCTCACCTTTCACATTGACAAAAGAGACATCAGATGTATCTTTTTTATTTCTAGAATACATGACTCCTTTAGAGCAGCTCTGTCATTTATCTTGCCAAATATTTAGCAGTGCTCAGTATGTGAGGTTCTTCAGGAAGAAGATTACAAGATTTCTCATTCTTGCTGCCTGGAATTTCAACAAATACAAAAAAAAAAATGTATATATTAAAGAGGAAGAGGAAATAATTGACTAAGTATGGTGCTGGGAGCTAAATCACTGTTTCAGCAATTGAGAAATACTGGCCACCAGTCTGGGTTGGTGGAACTGCTTGGATGCTAAGCATCAACATCCGTTTCGATGCTGGATGTCATGACAGCCTGTTGTCACTTTTGAGAGGAGTATAGCCAAGGTTTATCATAATAGCAGCCCTCAAAATCAAGATAGTTCAAAGCGGTAGCAGCCTTGCAAATAATTACACCCACTGTTTATTTTGTGTGTGTATATTTATCTTCTTTTCTTCTCATCCTCAGAGTTCCAAGTTTTTATCAGAGGTTTTTGCAGAATGGAACTGTAAGTTGTTGACACACTCCACCCAAAAACACTGAGTGTGGGGAGAGGTGCCCGTGCTCGTTTCAGTGCCACTGGGAGAGCAGATTATGGCACATGGGGACTGTGAAACTGTTGTCGATGCTTATTCTAATGCAAGAACCAAAAAAGGACAGTTGGTTTACAAAAAGAAAAGGAAATACTTTTTAACAACTTCTAGTAGAATTTAAGAAACTCATTGTAAAGGCAAAAATCATAAATACATTTTTGTGCCACACTTCCTGTGGCCTGAGAGTCAGATGGTGAGAAATAACCATACGAAATGGTAATTTCTAGTAATAGTGTGCACAGGTGCTATTGCACTCATATTATGGTGTCATCTGCTGCTCCCCTGCTAAATTTGGTTCCAACTCAAATTAGTCAGGAAGAGACAATACTGAGCTGGTTCTTTAAACTAGAGAGATGAAAGATAGCTCTGGACAGAGCTTCAAGAGTGAGAAATGTAATTTAGTAATCTAGGGACAACACATAGTTATGAGCCCACTGGAGGTAGAGGGCATGTTAGTTGTTCCGTAGCACGGGTGGGTCTCTGACCAGGGTTTGGCACCTGCCCTGTCTTTCCTGTGAAACTGTAGGTGTTTCCAAACTACACTTAAAAAGCTTGGGGGGAGGAGACGAGCTTTGAACTTTCCTTTTTTGGTAGTTTCTTGATAGTACATCAGCCTTGTTTTTCCCATCATCTTTGTCTGCCCCTCACTCCTAGCAAAGATGCCTTGTTAGCAGAGATTTTTTGATGTAGACAGGATTAGAACTGACTATTTTGTAGTTCTTTATTCTCGATTCAGGACTTACAGACTGCTCTCTGCAATGTAGTAATGAGGTCTGGGATAATAATATCAAGCTGTATCTAAACAATTGGATTAAAGGAAGCCCTTGGGATAGGACAGAGGTTGGTGTAACTTGCTGGATCACGTGTCCAGTTGCTGGCCAGTTCCCTAGGGACAAAGTTTTTCATCCTGGCAGAGCTCAGCAGCTTTCAGCTTCTTTCATGATCAGCATTTTGTACCGAATGTTTTAAAATGTTTGGAAAATGCAGCATAAGGGAGATTGATGGTGTTATCTTTAATTGGACTAACTTGAAAAATTAATATTGAGAAGTTTTCTCCTTGTGTTGCTGTTGACCTAATGTTAAGAATAGCTTGTGCTGGTCTGGGAGAGAAGAGTAGGGGAATATATTTTGCTTTTGGGGTTTTTTTGCTTTGAATTTTGGATTTTGGTGGGACAGGAGAGGTTGCATTCATAGAGAGTACTGAGGAAGAAGTCGTGGACAAAATGGGGAAAGGATCTATAGTTTCCTGTAGTTGCTATTACATTTAGAAAAAAAGGGTCTGAGCACGAATAGGAAATATTTTCAAAGGTCTTTTTAGGTGTTGGGCTGCCTGTGATGATCTGTTCATGCGTGCAGCTGGGAAAGGCTCCAGCCAGCGTGAAAGTGTTGGTAATATCTGTTTGTCAAGTTCAGAACCAGGAAGGTCTGAAATGTAGATGGAACTCTTTTTTTTACCTGGTGAGGCGCCTTTGGTAATCACTCCTCAGCAAGTAATGGCCTTATGGAATGGAATTGCAATTGCTTGCTTTGACCCCAAAATATTACTTTGTCATCCTTGCCTTTCTCTCTCCCTTTCTCCTTGGAAAATTAACATTAGGTAAGAGTGAGGTAGATTCTTTTCTAGCTTATTCATTAGCAGCAGCAGCAATGTTGTTAATTATGTTTTGATTGTAGAGGCTGTATTATGAGTGGCCAGAGAACACAGAATTAGTTTCAGATTTTCATAGCTAGGAGGTGGGAAAATTCTCCTCTGGGTTGCAGACTAAGCAGATTTCCTCTGGATATCACTGAGGCACAATAAACTGCAGCTTGGATGCTTTTTTATCACAGCTTTGCTCTCCATGCTCACATTTTTCAGTGGGAAATAATACCGCCCACTTCTTGGAGTGTCTTGTTCTCTTCTTTTATGTGCATCATCTTCTCAGCTTCAGCTGGTAGAGTTTTCTGGTTTTTTTCTTTTTGGTTTTTTTTTGTTTTTTTTTTTTTCTTTTAAATTCTTACAAGAACAGTCAGAATGTTTGTGAGGAGCCCTTAACTGGTTCTTTGGGTCTTCCTATATGAGTTAAGAGCCTGCCAAAGCCTACAGTCATCCTCCCTGAGCAACACTCAGCAGCAAGCAGGATGGGAGCTGGTTATTTGGCACCATAAATAACTACAACCTTTCTTTTTATTTTTAGTTTTGTAATTTATTTAAATTTGCAAAAGTTTCTTTGGTTTTAATCAGTTAATAAACAATTTGTCTGTCCGTGACTCAAAATACTGAAAATTTGTTAATAAAAACACCACCCTGAGCACAGGTACAAGGGAGTGTGGCACTGCAAATTCATTTATCTTACAAAACCCTTCTCTTGCCTGCTCTTGCCATCCTGACATGCTGTGGTACTGTATTTCTGGCAAACTGAACTGAAGGTATCCAATTCACCTGACAGTATTTTCTGACTTGCTCAGTCTCCTGGCAGAGTCCTTTTCAGAGTCTGCACTATATTGCCTTTATGCTCTTGTGTGCCTTCACAAGTGCATGCTGGTCGCTGCGATGTGTTCAGCACTACAAGAGTGTTTCTAATAACCAAATTTTACTCCTGGTGTCTATATAAACTCCCTCAGGTCTCCCTCATGATTTCTTCTTCTGAGGTTGGTTTGCACATGCTCCTTTGGGCTTTTTGCATCAACACTTGATCAGTACTGTGTGTGGATAAGACATGATAGCACATTCCTGAGGAATCCCTGGAAGCACAGGGCACACATTTCACTGCATGGAGACAGACAAACC
Source organism: Rhipidura dahli (assembly GCA_013399225.1). Classification (NCBI taxonomy): domain Eukaryota; kingdom Metazoa; phylum Chordata; class Aves; order Passeriformes; family Rhipiduridae; genus Rhipidura; species Rhipidura dahli. Next base: position 647,298 of record VXAC01003921.1, read on the forward strand.
ATGTTTAAGATGATCTGAAGCAGGGCAAACCCTTCTTAGCCCTGAGTTCCTCAGAATTTAGTGGAAAGTTCAATGTTGGATGAGGAATTTGAGGTGGAACATGAAACAATCCCTTTCATCCTAAGCTGAAGTGTTAGTACTCATTTTGTCCTTGGTAATTAAAGGGTATTTCTTGTTTTTCTCACTCTTTCAAATCTGTATCAGTAGGATCTTTGGAGTAATTGCTCAGAACAATAACATGGAAGTAGAACATTACTGATCTTGGCTGGGAAATTTGTGAAAGGGAATGAAAAAAGGGAGAATTTCTGTGTCAGAGCTGCAGCTTGGAGCTCAGTGGGGTCTGAGCACAGAAGGAGCAGCTCTGTGTCAGCTTTGAAGAGGTAAATCCTTGAATTCACTGTGTGTGTGTAAGTTGCACATAACAAGAGATATCAGACTACTAAAAATTCTGATAAATTTCAAGGAACTAACCAACTAGTGTCAGAGAAATGGGTGCAAGAAATATTTTAAAAGAAAACTAATACAAGTAGAGAGAAAAACAGGCAAGGATTTAAATATATCATAAGCACATCACAACTAATTCATCTGATAAAGGAAGATACAAGACAGAAGAGGTGACTGATGTAGCTCAAAGATTTGATGGTACAAAGCCTCCTTTACTTGAAATGATGAAAGGAAATAGGGCAAAAATCAGAATATTGAGGATTATTTATGATGTAAAGAGAGGGAGAGTAATCAAAAAGGCTGAGTAAATTCTAAAAGGAAATAAGAAATGGCTTATGGTGTATGTGGGGCGGGGAGAATAAAGAAATCATTACTAACCAGACAGTCACTCAAGAATCTAAAATGGATGAGCCCTGAACTGATTTCATAAATGGGCCTTGACAAAGGGGAAAACATAGCAGCACAAGGTATCCGTGAGTAATGGAAACATTTCACAATGTGGGATGTTAATAGAACACTTGGAAAGGAGGACTATAAATAGAAAACCAGTTCTATGTATGTGTCCTTTATGTAAAAGAAATTAATTAGGTTTTTTTTTTGCAAAACATTGAGAATATGGAAGATAATAAACGGCTGAGATAGTGAGGGATTGCAGAATCCATGTGAGGAACTCCTTTTCCTTTTTCTCCTTTCAGAAAAGGGATTCAAGTCAGTATTGCTCAGTACATGGTAAAATATTGTCCAAATTTTTCTGTCTCATGATCTGTGAAGCATATTCACTAAAAAGCCCCTACGCTTGGAAGCATGTCTGTCATGAGGTACCTCCTGCTCCAAGACAGAGCTGCCTGGATGCTTGTTCGGGTCTCTTTAGTAAGTGTGGATGACTCTGGGTACCTAAAGAAGTAATGTAACTTCTTGTTCAAGGTGTAAATTTGAATCAACCAGACTGGATTTACTCTGCTGGTGAATCTTTGACAGAGCTAACGTCTACTCAGCCACAGGAATGTGAATGCCCTGGGAGGCATCAGGGTACCAGCACTGCATTAAAGAATATGAGGTTTGCACTTACAGGGAGAGGTATTTTTAAACATGTAATACATAGTAGGTGCCTAAAATAAATAGAAGATTTTTATCAGTAACTTCTGATCAAGGACTATATTGTATTTGAGAAGAGTGACAGTGACAGTGTTGCAGAATTCCATCAAATTGGATGTAAATTTCTCAATAATTTTTTTATTAATTTCTGCATGCAAGATGGAAAAAGTGAATTCAGAAGGAGCTGAATGATGTGAAAATATATAAGATTGACACTGCAAGCCTAAGATTTTCCCCATGCTGCTCTGTAGAGCATCCAGACAAAAAAAAATTGTTGAATTAGTGCAAAGCACAGGCAGTTAGAAAAATGATGGAACAGTTGCTGGGAGATTAGCAAATGTGGACCCCAGGCAACACCATTTCTAAAATAACTTTTTTGAGTAAAACTGTGTTTAAGGGCTGGAAGTAATGATTTATGAAGAAATATGAAAAGAATTAGATGTGTTTAACTTGGCAAAATAAATGAAGAGTGTTGTGCTTGTCCACAAGCATATGAAGAGGATAAACAGAAATCATGGAGAAGAATTGCCTTGGACAGGGTCTAAGGAATGCAAATGAAATGTATTGTGATCATAATGCAAGAAGGAAAATGTATCTCAGATATCAGGTAATATCCTCCATTAGCAAGATTTATGAGACCCATCATGATGGGAATATGAAGGAAATGATGAAAAGTCCATTGACTGAGTCAACTGAAATTGGATTAGAAGGTGTAGAACACCAGCCCTGAAAAGGAAATTGTCACATGCCCAACAAATATTGCAGACTCTTGAGACTGTGGCATAACACAGATGTATTTCCAAGTTTTCTCTTGATATCAGAGATGCAGGTTCTGTCCCGGTGTGTGAATGCAGGTGGGCAGTCACCGAGCAAGTGTGCCTTGGTCGTGCCTCGGCTTCTCTCAGCTGAAGTTCCAAATGAATCTTGTAGCAAAGAGTCTTCATAAATGATAGCATAGAAACATGCTCCTTCACCCCATGAGTGTCCCTAGAACCAGAGAGTTCCACAGAGAAACAGGGACAGAACATTTTGATCTTACTGTCTGGCTCCCAGGCACCTGCCCAGAGGGTTTCCAGACTCCAGGGCTCACTTCAGAAGCTCAGGAGTGTTGATTCTGGTTGCCTGACCACTGTGCCAGAGAAATCTGGCTCTCATCTGGTGATAAGCCTAAGTGATAGATTTGTTTTCACCTTCAGCAGCTTGCTCTCAGGAGTCAGCCACTGCCAGAGCTGAGGCAGACAGCTGGTTTGGCATCCAGGACCAAGTGGTTCTCTGGCACTGCCCCATGTCTTATATCATGCTCAGCACTAAACTTCAGAGTTTATTGAGCCTCTCTCCACAATTGGCTTCACCACAGGTTTTGGGGTTTTTGTTGTGACAGCAGGTTTTGTTTAGACTCTTACCCGAGATCATGGCTGCACTGTTCAGCTCCTGGAAACTTTCTGCATGGTAGTGGCTGGTCAGCTTTTGCCCCATTATAAATCCTTATGAATGCCAGTGTTGGCAGTTCCCTTGTGTCCTGTCACCAAGGCTCAGCCTTCAGTAATTTGCCACTTTCCCTTCAGGGAATCTGAGGCACCTGCACAGAATTGTTTAGAGGAATTTAGAAGATTAGTCGTCTTTGAAAGGTGCCTTGTGGATCTAGATCAGTGATCTCTGTGGTGGGATGTACAAGACAATCTATTAGGGCACATGAAGAAAATAATTTTTTTGCAGTTAATAAATTTTAAAAATTTAAAACAGTGTTTATTTCATCCTTTTCCTTTGTAAATGTCTATTTTTGTGTATGTTTTATAAAGTATATAATACAGTAATATATGGAGATAATTTATAGATAAATACACATACATTGACGTGCACAATCAAAAAGAGTTTGGAGCCCCCTGATCTAGACATCCAGAGAAGTATGACGATGATGGCCGTGGCACAAAGATCTTCCACAAAGAGAATCCTAAAGACTGATGATAACCTTTGAAGAGGGAATATGACACAAAGTAGTGAAAACTAATGAAAAATCCCTGGGCCATGCTGCTGGCAAGGTCTGTGCTCCCTTGTGTTGTCGTGTAGGTGCTTGAACGCTTTCTCATGTATGCTGGGGTATATTTTAGCCTTATGTAAATCCACAGCTGCTGTGTAGTTAAAAAACATCATCAATCCTGCCTCCTCTGCCTAGTTCCTGTGTCTTTTTGCTGGGTCCAGCCTAGTTCTCTGCATCCATCTGCTCTCATGGAGCATCCAGGCCTAGTTTGGACAGTCAGGCAGCCACAAGTCCTGGAACATCTGTCCCCAGCAAAAGGCATAAATGCAGCTGGTTCCACTCATGGGCTGGTGCTCCATTTTCAGCTGCGGCTGATAACTGCAGCCACAGTCTGATCATTCAGAACATTAATTTATAGTCTTTATTATAGCTTCACATACATGGCCCAGAGCTTCAGCAGACTCATTCATAGTGCCACAGCTATGGCTCTGCCCAGGGGAGGCCTTTGCAGGACATGAAATGTGCTAACTATGGAAAAATTGTGTCAGTTTTTACACTACTGCATCTCTGGTTGGCACCTGCCATCTGATCTTTCTCCAAGGCAAAAAACACAGTAAGGTCTAGGCAGTTTTCATCACACAGTGCAGACAGCATACCTGTTTGCCAAAGATACGTGCTGCCAAACTTTGAGCTGTCATTCCAAATTAAGGTGTTAGAGCTTTCCTTGCCTATGATAAGTCATTAAATATTGCTCAATTACCTTTACATTGAGCCTTTTTTTAAACTCGAGCTTACTTTACTGAAAGGCATCCTGTCTTGATTTGGAGATATTAAAAGATGAAAAATCCTCCTTCCTTTGATAGGGCAGGGTTTTTAATGTCTAATCATTCTCACTATAAAACTATGCCTGATTTCCAATTTAAGCTGGTCTGGCTTCAGCTTCCAGCAATTGGTTCTTGTTATGCCTTTCTTGGCTGGATTAAAGAGCCCTCTAGGACCTGGTATTTTCTCCCTTTGAAGGTACTTATACATCGTAATCAAACCATCTCTTGATCTTTTTAATAAACTAAACAGATCGAGCTCCTTAAGTGTCTCATTCTCAGGCAGCTATTCCAGTTCTCAAATAATTTTTATGACTCTGCACTGTCTCAGATTTTCTTATGTCCTTTTAAAAACACAGCCACCAGAAACAAAGGCACTCAGGGTATTTATGGTCAACTGCTTGTCCCTTTCCCCAAAATCATTTAGATTTTATTTCCATGCTATGGGTCCCCCAGTCTGTAGAAGATATTCTTGCTCATAGAAGCTATGACTGCTGATGTCATTTGCTCCAGGTGAGCCAGAAGTGCTCCCACACAGGTAATCTAGGCCCAAAAAAATGTGTGGACCTTTGGTCTGATCGGTGTAACTGTTCTTACACTTTTTTTGCCCATTTGTAGGAGCTATTTTAAATCATTAGTGCTTGGGACCTTTTTGTATTTTACATTCTACAAGGAGAAGAACTTGAGCTGTTTAGGGCTGTCCAAAGTCACTGTCGAATGTAACTGGGCCTGTTTGTTCTTGTAGAGGAAACCGAGGTTTCTACCGCTCTCCAAAAGTGATCTCAGTGACCAAAATGGTGTTTCAGTTCAGGCAATGGTCTTTAGAGTATGCAGGGGGACTGGCTGGGGAGGATAGAGTTCAGGAACCACTTACACTTCTCTAATGAGCCCAGGAAGCTGCTCTGGTTGTACAGGGAATGATGCTGTGAGGATTTTACAAACCTGTCTAGTGCTGCTTCTTGGACTCGACTGTTGCTTTGTTTTTTGGGGCGGTTTCTGGTTTTGGTTGGTTGGTTGGTTGGTTTGGTTTTTTTTTTACTGCAATGTATCTGTGTTTGTTAAGGAGATAGTGGATGATCACTCCCCACCCCAATAAAAAGGAAATTTTCCAGGCGTTGCCTTGGTGAACTTATTTCTGTTGGAATCCCTTACCCCTTTTGGTCCCCTTTCTGATTCTATTCCTGTTATTAGTCATAGTTATCTTCTGTTGACTATAAGCAAACTGGGGGCCAAGATCTAGGGAACCTTGTGTTGCCAATATTAGGCATTTTTTCTGTTGCACCAACCAGCCTCCGAGATATTTATCCTTGCAATTATCCACCAGGTAGGCAACAGCTATTACCTGGTTTTAAGACAGGGAGGAGAATCTGAGGTATGGAAAGCTTCAGTAGGTCATGGCTTGAACTAAGATCTTCTAAATCTGGGGTAATTGTGCCTCCTCTCTGTTCCATCTTTAAAAAATAAAGCACACATGTTAGTTCTGAGGCTCGCTTTCATCTTCACCATTCTGCCTTCAGAAATCTTCACTCCTCCTTCGCCGCACTGCAGTCGCCCTCGAAGAGTTGCACAAAGGCTGTCAGTCGCTTTGGTTCATTGTCATCAAATATCGAGGAAAAAGAGGAACAATTACAAGTTTAATATTAAAAGAAGCAATTTCATTTCCTTTCTGGAGTGTAGTTTTTTAATGCTACGTGAAGAAGCTGAATCCCTTGTGTCTGGTGGACGGGGCTCATTTACCTCATCTCGGATCTGAGTCCCCGCGTGCGGGAGACAGGCGAGTGGACACCCGGGACCCCGCACGCAGTGCGGGCGGGCCTGAGCTGTGGCTCGGTGATGCGCTGTTTTATTTTTAATTCCCAGCTGGGCCGGACTGCCAAAACTGGCCCGTTGTTTTTTAATTAAACTGTACGGGGGCAAGAAGAGCTACTGAATGCCGCCGGGCTGTGCAGGGGGCCGCTTCCGGGGCCGGCAGTGGAGCCGGCCCCGCTCTGGCCGCGGAGGTGCCCCCATGTTGGTGCTTCCGCAGCGGGGGTGCCCCGCAGAGGAGCTGTCCCCTCAGAGGGTCTGTCCCCCCGCAGGAGGTGTCCCCTCAGAGGGTCTGTCCCCCCGCAGGAGGTGTCCCCCCAGAGGAGCTGTCCCCTCAGAGGATGTGTCCCCCCGCAGGAGGTGTCCCCTCAGAGGAGCTGTCCCCTCAGAGGATGTGTCCCC